>ML663582.1:1160241-1190451 GCA_007570785.1 Antilocapra americana
TCCCCGGAAGTGGCCCCGCGCCCCGCCCGTCCCCGGAAGTGGCCCCGTGCCCCGCCGGCGGGGCGGCCATCTTGTACGTCTGGCCCTGACTGGAGCTGTCTGAGGGGAGCCGGCCTCGTGCCGAGGATGCGTCTGTCGGACGGCCGTCTCCCCTGGAGAGTCACAGGGTTAGGGTTAGGCTTAGGGTGGAGCCCCGAGTGCCAGGCACGGCCCTCAAGCCCACAGGGGCTGGCGCTGGCGCGCGGCTCCTGGCCTTCCGGAACCTCGTCTCATGGGAGAGGCGAGGGGAGCTGATGAACCTGATGGGGTCGGGGGAGAGCGGGGTGGGCGGTTGGCGGTTGCGGGTGGAGGGATGGGGTGGTTCCCAGGCTGTTTCGTCTCCACCCCTGAGAGTACCACGAGGGCCTGGACGTTTCATTCCCGTTCTGCAGAGGTGAAAACGAGCACCGCGAAGTTGAATCAGGGCTGTTTTTCTGGATCCCAAGGGGTGGAGGGCAGGTGGCGGACCGGCTGCCCACTGCCTGTGGCTGTGGCTGAGCGTCCAAGCCTTTGTCACCAACATCATGGAGGGAGGGGGCATCTGTGTGTCCACCTTCGCGAGGCCCAGGGTGTGCTGAGTGTGGCCTTGGCCTTCCCTCCAGGGGACAGTGGCCGGCTGGGGCCATCTCTGGGTTCATTTTCTCACCCAAAGGTCCACTGGGGGTCTGTGGAAGGGGAACCACTTCTCGTGTGTTTGGGGCAGCTCTCCGAGGGACGACGTCAGTCCGGGCACAGGGCCAGGCCGCACGCGCGTGGCCACTGACCCTTGGCCCTGCGGCCTCTCGCTTGTCCACACTGTTTCCTCCACAGCTGATGTCACTGTGGCTTCACCCTTTGCCCAGGCTGCTCCCTGAGGGGGAGTTGGGGAGGGACACTGTAGGCTGGACCCCACCCGCCTGACACCTGCTCAGGGGCTCAGAGTGGCCGCTGCCGCATCCCGTGGTGGGAGGAAGCTGAAAGGAGGCTTCACCACTCTGTCGGCAGGTCCGCACACAGCCCTGCTGGGACATGGTCACCACAGCGGGGATTCTCAGGCCACACCTGGGGGCCACATGGCCTGCGGAGCCGGAAATGCTTCCTGCCTGGCCCTTCCCAACTCAGGCCAGGGGGGCCTCCTTTCTGCCGAGACGGAGATCAGGCGGGTGGCAGCAGCTCACGTGGTCAGCCCTCTGGACAGCTACGGGGACTTCCTCAGAAACGGAGCGCATAGGGAGGAGCCACCCTCTGTCCCCAGCGACCTCTGGGTGAAAGGAGAGGATGAGGACAGGGTGGGTTTGGATAGATTCTCTGCCCCCTCACTGTGTGACTTTAAAAAGTTGTGGTGAAGTATTCGTAACATAAAACATTTTTCCCTTTGACAGATGTTTACCGAGTGCCTTTGATGTGAGGCCGATTTCATGGTCGGCCATAAGACAATTAATACATGTTTACTGTTAAAGCTGGGGGTAAGTCTGGAGTCTGCTCAGCTACAACTCTGAAAATCAGGAAACTCCTTTTTGTTCAAACTCAGAAGATCTGAAAGCTTATGTGTAATAAAATATCATGATGCAAATGTATTAATTTATAGGGAGTCCAGGTCAGTTACAATTTTATTTTCTTAGGCTCCAAAATCAATGTAGCTGTCGACTGGCCATGAAATTAAAAGATGCTCTTTGGAAGGAAAGCTATGACACACCTAGACAGTATTTTAAAAAGCAGAGACATTACTTTGCCAACAAAGGTCTGTCTAGTCAAGGCTATGGTTTTTCCAGTGGTCATGTATGGATGTGAGGGTTGGACCATAAAGAAGTCTGAGCGCCAAAGAATTGATGCTTTTGAACTGTGGTGTTGGAGAAGACCCTTAAGAGTCCCTTGAACTGCAAGATCAGTCAGTCCTAAAGGAAACCAATCCTGAATATTCATTAGAAGGACTGATGCTGAAGCTGAAGCTCCAACACTTTGGCCACCTGATGCGAAGAGCTGACTCATTAGAAAAGACCCTGATGCTGGGAAAGATTGAGGGCAGGAGGAGAAAGGGATGACAGAGGATGAGATGGTTGGATGGCATCACCAGCTCAATGGATATGACATTGAGCACGCTCTGGGAGATGACAAAGGACAGGGAAGCCTGGTGTGCTGCATGTCATAGGGTTGCTATGAGTCAGACACGACTGAGCGACTGAACAACAACATGTGCAAATGTGAGTTGGACCATAAAGCTGAGCACCAAAGAATTGATGCCTCTGAACTGTGGTGCTGGAGAAGACTCCTGAGAGTCCCTCAGACTGCAAGGAGATCCAACTAGTAGATCATAAAGGAAATCAACACTGAATATTCATTGGAAGGACTGATGCTGAAGCTGAAGCTCCAGTGCTTGGGCCACCTAATGCAAAGAAGCGACTCATTGGAAAAGACCGTGATGCTGGGAAAGATTGAAGACAGGAGGAGAAGGGGGTGACAGAATGAGATGGTTGATGGCATCACCAACTGAATGGACATGAGTTTGAGCAAGCTCTGGGAGTTGGTGATGGACAGGGAGGCCTGGCTTGCTGCAGTCCATGGGGTCACAAAGAATCAGACACAACTTAGGGACAACAGTAACAGCAAAAGTTGGCTATGGGATGACCACCTTGGTACAAGTCCACTTAAAAGATTATCGTCAGAAGTTGCAGTGGTGGCTGACTGCATTAAGACTGTACAGGACCAGCCAGAAGTCCTAAGCTGCAGCCCTGCTGGCTCTCTAGTTGGACACTAGTCCATTAAAATATCCTTTCTTAAAAAATGTCCACACAGTTAAGAACCACGGTTCCCAGGGGCCGCTGCAGTACTGCTCAGAGACATCTATTTGCCATCACTCTGGTTTTCTTTGGCTTGCAGCTTGCTTTTTTTTTCTTCAATTTTTATTGTGGTAAGATACACATACCATAAAAGTTACCATGTTAGGTGTCTTTAAGCATATGGCTCAGTGGCATCAAGTAGGTACATGTGCAGCCATTGCCACCAGCAGCTCCAGAACCTTCCATCTCCCCAGACTGATGCTCTGTCCCCGTCAAGCGCTAACCCTGCCCCCTCCCCAGCCCCTGGCCCCCACTCTCTCCTTTCTGTCTCTATGAGTCTCGGCTCCAGGGACCTCATATACATGGGATGACAGGTTTGGTTTTCACTGAGGGTCACGTCCTCGGGGCTCATTCATATTGTAGCAGGTGTCGCGATTTCCTTCCTCTTTAGGGCTGAGTAATATTCCACTGTGTGTGTGTTTTGCTTGCCCTGTTGCCACATTTGGCTTCATCATCCATCCAACGATGCACACTGGGGCTGCTTCCCCTGTTAGCTGTTGTGACTGAAGGGGCTGTGAACGTGGGGGTACAGATGTCCCTTCAGGACGCTGCTCTCATTACTCAGGGTGCACACGGAGCTGTGCAGGGGGTCCAGTTTCCCCACATCCCCTGTGAAGCTCTCGTATCTTCTGTTTCTTTAAATACTAGCCGTCATAATGGGTAGGGGGTGGTTTCAGTTTTGCTTTTAAATAAGGCACCATCATCCAGTGAAATTGCAGGCTTCGTTTCCCACCAGAGGAGCTGTGACAGTTGAACACCATCCAGAGATAACTTTTCCAGCTCCGGAAAGTTCCACGGGATCTTTCCCATCAGTCCCTCCCACCCACCACATGTCGCCATCACCAGGGGGGCCCGGGCCCCTCGCTCTGCACGTGGCTGTCCCCCTGGGCGGAGCCTGTACCAGGTGTTCCGTGACCTGAGTCGGCCTTCCCGGCCTGGCGGGGTCAGGGCCTCTCCCCACCGGAAATGCAGTGCCATCGGGGTGGGGGAGAGGCTGCCTGCAGCAGAGTCTCTGTTTGCTTTTGGAGGATGTGGTACAGGATGCCCCATCCTGGATGACCGGAAAGTGATGTCAACCCAGGTGCTTCCGAGCCCAGGGGTGGAGGGGTTGGGGGAAGGTTCCCGAGGTGAGGGCCAGACTTTCCCTGAACGTGCTCACCCTGGAAAACAGTGCCGTTGGCTTCATGGGCAGCAGGTTCCTGAAAAGCTGGGTCCAGCCCTGTGCCTGGGTGACCTGGGTCTCCTCGCCTTCCCCAAGGATTTGCTGAGTGACCATGGATGAGCCTTCTTCTCTGTCAGAGCCTCGCTTTTCAGTTATCTGCAGTTAGTTCTTCCAGGCACTCAGGAGACAGAACGCGTGGGCCTGAGGTGGCGGGAGCCCTTTGGGCAGATAATGCCACGTCACATCAAGCCTGCCAGACCTTGGTGGGGAGCGCATCCAGGTGGGGGAGGGTCCGGACAAGTCCATCTGAGGGAGTCACCCCTAAAGGATGGGCAGGATTTACCCATGCCCCACGCCGAGGCAGCCGAGTCTCAGGGACTCAGGGTGCACGGCTTCCAAGGCGTATGCAGGGGCTCTGCAGTGGCCCCTTGGCACGGAGGCACAGCCCGAGGTGGGTGCCAGCCTGCACTGGTCACTCCCGAGCTCGCGGTGCAGGGGGAGCATCTGGGGCCACAGCCGTCCTTCCGAGCCTCCGTGGCTTCCAGGGCCTTCGACAGTCTGGGTGAGAAGAGTCAGAGTTCTCTCTGCTGATGTCAGCTCTTCTGACAGTGGCCCTGATGATCTGGCAGTCTTGGGTGCTGGGTCCCGCTCGCTGGCAGTGGGCTGCCCTGTCGTCACGTGGGAACTCGCGGCGTCCACGTCTCGCGTACCTCCATCTGCGGGGACTCTATGAATCGATGTTCTCTGGGAAGAAGCAAAAGCCGAGCAGGATGCAGAGGACCAGCGGCTTTCCCCTGCCAGGCTCTAAGCTCAGGCTAGAGAGCTTTCTTCTCTCTCCAGCTGTGGGAACGTGGTGTCTGAGCTGTGTCTACGTGCCCAGCCCAGGAGCACCGCCCCCACCCCTGGTGTCGCAGGCGGTGTTGGCAGCACCTCTGTGCCAAGCATGGGCCGACGGGCACCTCACTCTGGACCACCTGCCGGGGAGCTGAGGGGGGACTTGGGCATTTAGGTATGGATGTCCCAGAACCCCAGGTCACGCTCTGAGCTCCCACTGAGAGGTGGCTGCTCACTGGCAGACGGCCACCCCAATCGCGGTGCCTTGGGGTGAATTCTGCTGACTGCGTTTACAGAGGAGTGTGGTGTCGTTTTGGAGAAGGCATTACCAACTCGATGGACCTGAGTTTGAGCAAGCTCCGGGAGATGGTGATGGACAGGGAAGCCTGGCATGCCA
The DNA here is from genome assembly GCA_007570785.1 of Antilocapra americana. Classification (NCBI taxonomy): domain Eukaryota; kingdom Metazoa; phylum Chordata; class Mammalia; order Artiodactyla; family Antilocapridae; genus Antilocapra; species Antilocapra americana. The sequence goes on from ML663582.1 coordinate 1,165,490, forward strand.
CAGTCCATGGGGTCTCGGAGAGTCGGGCACAACTGAGCAACTGAACATTTTTTTGAGACGCCTCCGTGTGGCTTTCCATAATGGCTGTTCTAATTCACATACCCAATGATACTGCACAAGGGTTCCCTTTTTCCCCAGATTCTCAGCAACACTTGTTTTCTTTAAAAAAAAAAAAAAAAAATCATAGCCATCCTTGGGACTTCCCTGGTAGTCCGGTGGCTAAGACTCCACGTTCCCAATGCAGGGGGCCCAGGTTCTACCCCTGGTCAGGGAACTAGATCCCACCTGGAGCAGCCAAATCAATAAATAAAAATGCACGTTGAAAAATGACCGTGACCATCCTACCAGGCGTGAGGGGACGCCTCAGTGTGGTTTCGATTTGCCTTTCCCGTGGTCAGCGATGCCGAGTCTTCTCGTGTAGAGTGTCTTTGAGGAAGGCCTCCCCCAGTGATTTGTTCCAGTTGGGCTCTTGGGTCTGTCCTTGCTGAGCTCTTGAGCTCCCTGCACATCCTGGATAGTGACACTTTATCAGGTACGGGACTCTCAAACACTTGCTCTCCTTCCATGGGTTCTGTCTTCCCTGCTGAGGTTCCTTCCTGTGATGGATGGGCTGTCATCTGATGTCCCCGTTGTTTGATTTTTGTTAAGCAGGGGCCTGTGGGACCCCACACCCAAGAGGCTCCTCTGCATCTGCTGACGCATGGCCGAGCTGGGCCATGCTCTCCTCACAGGGTCCGGCCTTCTCAGCCAGAGTGTGGAGACAGGCAGGAAGTCAGGCACCATCCGCTTCTTTCGCAGCAGCAGAAAGATGCCTGCGTCCTCCTTTGCCCCTTTGTCATGCACTGAAGTGCCCCCTCTCCCGCCAAGGCCATGAGTCCCGACTATCTCAGAATGTGCCTGTATTTGGAGATGCAGCTTTAAAGACATGGTTAAGTTAAAATGAGGACTTCCCAGGTAGCGCTCACGGTAAAGAACCCACCTGCCAATGCAGGAGACATAAGAGATGTAGGTTCAATCCCTGGGTCAGGAAGATTACCCTGGAGGAAGGCAGGGCTACCCACGCCAGTCTTCTTGCCTGGAGAATCCCATGGACAGAGGAGCCTGGTGGGCTGCAGTCCATCGGGTCGCAGAGTTGGGCATGACTGAAGCGACTTAGCAGGCCAGTTAAATAAAGTGAGTCCATCAGGGTGGGGTCTAATCCAGCCTGACTGGCGTCCTTACATGAAGGACTCAGACACACTGGGGTCCGACCATGTGAGGCTGCAGCACGAACACGGCTGTCTGCATGCCCAGGCGAGGGTGATCAGGAGGAGACGTCCCCACTGACACCTCGCCCTCGGCCATCCTTGCAGTGCCAGCCTCGCTGGCTGGTGTGGCGCCAGGTCACAGCGGCCGCCTCCCATCCTGTCTCCCACCAGCATTCCCCTTGACGGTGGCCAGGGCCAGCTTGTGGCTCTGGCAGGTGCCCGGGGGCCGGGAGCCCGTGTCTAGCTGTGAACCGCGGACGGCATCGTCCTCCTTGGCTTGCCGCTTGGAGCCCTGCTTCCCGGAGCCCTTGGCCGCAGCCCAGCTTTATGTTCCAAATAGGAAAAGGCGGGTGATTTAGAGGCTCAGCCGTCATTAGGCGTTACCTTGATTTATGTAAAAATAATATTCACTGGTTGAATAACAATGGCCCGGCGTTCACCTGCGGCCTGGGAGCCTCATAAAATGGGCACATTCATCTCCATTGCGATGACATCAATTTGTACCAGCCGTTCTTCCAGAGAAATGTGTCATGTTGTTCCAAGCGTACCTTCACTCGGTCGAGTTAAGTGGTTCCAACAGACCAGAGTGTATATTTTCTCTAGGGAAACTCTCGTCTATTATTTCAGCTGAAAACATTCCTCGCACACAATGACTAATCAGGACTGCAGATCGGCGCTGGCCGGGCCAGCCCACCTGCTACCCCCGGCCGGGGGTGGGCGCCCAGGTTCCGCTGGCCCCGTGGTGCTGGGAGGAAGCAGGCGGGGGGGCCGTTCCTGCTTCCTTTCCCTGAAACTCAAGGGTATTTTGTCGCCTTTCCCCCACTTGACGCAGGAGGGTCTGGCCTGCAGGCTCACCCGCTGCTCCGGAGGGCTGGCTCCCAGGTCGGCCGCTCCAAGGGGTGACCTCATGCGAGGGGGGCCAGTGTTTGCTGTTGCTCCTTTTCTTCTGGTTTCCCTAGGGAAGGCTAATCTCCAGGAACACAGAGCCTCTGGAGGCCCATAAAGCCGAACCCAGGAGAAGCGAGATTGTTTCATTGTTGCCGCCCCGAGGCAGAGTTTGTTTTCCTAGCATTTCTCTTCCCTTCAGGAAAGCGCTGGCTTGCAAGCTGATGGGTTATTCTTGAGCCCCTGGTCCTAGCTTTCCCCTCATTGTTCCTGCTGCTTTTTATCACCAAGATCTCTGTCAAGTTCAATGCCCTTCTCAGGTCCTGTGCTGGTTCCCGCCTGCTGGGATGCCCGCCCGCCAGTTCCCCGGGCTCTGAGGGTGAACGCTCACGGCCTAGTCACCACTTCTCAGGTTGTGACCCATCCTGAGCGGCCCTGAAACCCGCCCGGGTCGTCGGCAGGACGGTCAGCTGTTTCTATGGCTTGGCGTCCCCCAGCCCAGCGTCCTGGCGGCTCCCACCTCGGGTGAAAGCCTACAGTGGCCGCCTCTACGGTAGGGCTGGAGGGTCAAGAGAAGCGGCAGAGACCCCTTCCTGACTGACCGCCGGGGTGACTGGCCACGACCCCATGGCTTGGGCGAGTCGCCCCTTCCCTGAGTCCCTCTGGAAACTGCTGTGTCGGTCCCTGCAATCGGCCTCTAAGACGCAGGGACCATCCAGCGTGTGGCCCGCAGGAACCTCTCCCTGCACCGAGGACGGGGGCCGGCCCGTTCTGGAGGTGCTTGGGTCTGCAGGCCCTTCAGCGAGGCTGCAGGATGCCGAGAAGGGAGAGGGACACTCGGAAGGTCCCCTGTACATTTAAAAACACAGCTGCACCCTGTGTGCATAGTACCACTCACAGCAGCCAGAGCGTGGAGGCAACTGAAGTGTCACGGGCAGAGTGGGTGAGGCGCGGCGCGCGCAGTGGGACACCACCCAGGCACAGAAGCAGCGAAGTGGGGCTGCAGGCAGTGGCAGCGATCGCGCGAGACAGTCACCCCAAGGGAAGTGAGTCAGAGAAGGACAGACGCCCCGCGCCGTCACTTGCATGTGACTCTAAAATGCCACACAGACGGCACGCTGCGAAAGAGAAGCAGACTCGGAGGCGTGGGCAGCACGCCTGCGGCTGCGGGGTGGAAGATGACGGAGGCGAGGCCTGCGCGTGGGTCCTGGCCGTCCGGGCGCGGGGCTGGGAAAGAATTTCCAGACACACAGGATCTCTGCAGGGAGTGAGTTTACTCAGAGCAAAGAGCAGAGAGAACAGGGCCCCGCGAGTGCAGCCGGCCGGGGAGCCGCCGCTTTCCGTGGGCTGCGCTTGTGAGTGTTAGCTGCTCTGATGCATCCGGCTCTGCAGCGCTGGGGACTGCAGCCCGCCGCCAGGCTCCTCCGGGCACGAGTACCGGAGTGGGCTGCCGTTTCCTTCTCCAGGGGATCTTCCCGACTCAGGGATCGAACCTGGGTCTGCCGCATTGCAGGCAGACGCTCTGCCGTCCGAGGCTCCAGGGACAATTTTTAAAAATAAAATTGAAAAAGGAAGGAGGTGGGTGCGCCTTTGGCTGAGCTGGTCTGGCCCGGCGGGCGGGCGGCACTGCCCTCTAGTGGTGACCTGTGGGGGACACACGCGCTTCCTGGGGAACTGGGAACTCCAGGCCACCCACCCAGCCGCGGGCACTCCGGCTGTCAGCCCACCCAGCGGCGGGCACTCCGGCTGTCAGCCCGGGCCTCCCACCCAGCCGCGGGCGCTCCGGCTGTCAGCCCACACGCCTTTTGCCTGCTCTGTGTCCCATGCTGCGGGCGGGCCGGATGAGGGACACAGCGTCCCGGGCTGTGCAGTGTCCCCTGGATATTCATCCGTGCCGCCCCCCAGACGCCAGCACGAAGGTCCTTGGAGTCAGATGAGGTCCTGAGGCCGGGCCCTGATCCCGTGCGGCTGGTTCTTTCTGAGAAGAGCGATGAGGACTCAGACACACACAGAGGGACACGCGAGGAGGCGCGTCTCACGAGGGGACGGTCATCTTCAGGGGCTTCACCCCAGACCCGTGTCCTTGGGGGCTGGGCTGCTCTGTGGCCCCTTTGGTGCCCGCCCCCGACCCCACCGTCAGGTCAGGTGCTGCTCTGAGGACGCCGAGGACTCGCCCTGCTCTGGGTGCTGGTGAGGGCACCCCCGCAGAGCCTCTACCCCTCCCCTGGCCAGCCCACCACACCACGTGCCTAGGGCTTGCCCAGCCCTGCTGCCGGGAGCCAGACCCTAGCTGCCTGGGGCCGAGCCCCACCCACGCGGCTTTCTGGACTGGAGCAGGCCAAGAAGGCCCACAGGCCCCCGAGCAAGGCTGGGCCTTGGCTCAGGCAGGCCTGGGGGATCTGGCTTCACAAGGCAGAGGGAACTTCTGCAACTCAGGAATGGGAAGATGAACAACCCAATTCAAACACAGGTGAAGGACTCGAATAGACGTTTCTCCAAAGGTACAAAAATGGCCAATGAGCACGTGAAAAGGTGGTCCATGACATCAGCCATCAGGGCGACGCAAGGCAGAGCCCCTGAGAGGTCACTTCATACCCACCAGGACAGCTTTGGTCGAAAAGATGCACAGTGATGAGTACTGGCAAGAACGCTGGGCCGCTGGAACCCTCACACAGCACCAGTGAGAATGTGAAACAGCACTCTGCTGGGGAAAGCAATCAGACAGCTGCTCAAGCAGTTAAACACGGGCACGGTGGGACCAGCAACCCCACACCTGGCACACATCCAAGAAAACCAGAAACGCGACCACTCACACACACGTGAACACAGACGTTCACAGCTTGTTCCTAACAGACCCAAATGGAAACGATGCAAATGTCCTCCAACAGACGTGTGAGCAAAGGGTCACACATACATATGCAGTGCATGTGCCCTTACATACATGCGTGCGTCTATGCATACAGTGGAATAGCATTCAGCCACATAAAGGAAAGAAGTCCTGACGCGTGGGGCCACACAGGGAACCCTTGAGATCCGGGGCTGGGCGGGAAGAAGCCAGATGCTAAAGGCTGCACATCGCCCCGTGTTCGTGTTCACGTGAGGGAGACAGAAGGTGAACTGGTAGCCGCCAGGGGCTGGGGTGGGATGGGGACTGACGGCTGATGCGCAGAGCTCTGGGAGGTGACGAAGGCACTCTGGGGTTGGGTGGTTCATGGCGCTGCATACTTTTAAATTGTACCTGTTGTCTACTTAATCCAGTGTGTCTGACTCTTGCAACCCCGTGAACTATATGGCCCGCCAGGCTCCTCTGTCCATGGGGATTCTCCAGGCAAGAATACTGGAGTAGGTGGCCATGCCCTCCGCCTGAAGATCTTCCCCACCCAGGGACTGAACTCATGTCTCTACTGTCTCCTGTACTGGCAGGCGGGTTCACCCTTAGAGCCGCCTGGGAAGCCCAATAAGAGATCAGTAATGTAAAAATCACTTTGGCTAAAACAATTTGTATTTCTTTCTAAACTCTTGTCTCAAAGTGAAACAAGCGTCTTTCTGGTTATGAGTAGGTTCTGCAGGAGTGTCTCTGTTCCCGCTGGGCTGAGGTCCCCCCACCCCACCCTTCCTCGCGGAGTGGAAGGAGCCACAAGGGGGCACTGTGGCCCTCACTCTGCTCAGGGCTGAGGCCGCGCGGCCTGGTCCCCAAGCAGTTGCAGTTGGGACCGGGAATCCTTGCACCTCAAGGCGGAGGGGCGCCCCGGGAGCCCTCGGGGAGAAGCCGGGGTGAGCTGACTTTGGGCAGCTGAAAGGAATCGTGTTTCACTGTGTTTTATGTTGTTAGATGTGATGAGGGTATGGTGATCATATTTTAGAATTCTCATCTTTTAATATCTCCCAGAATATTTAAGAGTAAAAATGTGTCTGGTCCATGCTGGAAAATACTTTAGCAGGGGGCATGAAAGAGACGAAGCAGATATGAACCAAATGTCAGTACTTTAGTTTTCACCGACGGCCTTCGTTTAACCGTTTAGCCGCTGAGTCACGTCCAGCTCCCCTGCTCCCCGTGGGCTGTAGCCCGCCAGCCCTGGAGTGGGCTGCCATTTCCTTATTCAACACGTATCTAAGATCTTTATCTGTGTATCTGTAGCTATCTGTGGATGAGATCATATTAAATGAAACCCTATATATCCATCAACTGATGAGCATATGGGGTCCATTTAGCAGTATTTTACTATAATATCATCTCCTGCATCGACAGGTGGTGCTTGTGGTAAGGAAGCTGCCTGCCAACGTGGGAGATGGAGGGCTCGATCCCTGAGTCGGGAAGGTCCCCTGGAGGAGGAAACAGCAACTCACCCCAGCGTTCTTGCCTGGGGAGTCCCAGGGACAGAGGAGCCTGGTGGGCTACAGTCCATGGGTCCCAAAGAGTGGGACACAGCCGAGTGACTAACACTTTCACTTTTTCATGGACTGTTGAGACAGGCGTGCACAGAACATCATCCCCCAGATGCCCCAGCCGTTCACCCAGTGGCCAGGGGTGGCAGCGAAGCTGGGGACGAGGTTTTAACGGTGGCCACGTGGGGACCCTCTCAGGAGGGGGCTGGCAGAGTCCCCGAGGGGGGCAGGTTGAGTGTGTCTGAGGGACCGGGTCTGTCAGCACCAGCCAGGCGGGGCAGCTTATTTGCTGCCTGTGCAATCCAGTCAAATTGGGCAGAGCAGCTGTAGGAGGGCCTGCTTAGTGTTTGGCCGGCCACCTCCTCCACGTGAAGACAGGTTGGGCAGGATGCTGGGTGGACCAGCCTGGGACACACGTCTCCCAGGAGAGGCTTGTTTATCTGATGAACAGGTGAAGGGTCAGAGAATCACTGGGGATTTCCATTTTCTTCTTCATGTTTTCCTTTTAAGTTTTCTACAGACACATTTTATACTAAGAAAATAAGCAACTGACACTAAAACTAACATGACACTGTGAATCAGTTACACTCCAGTATTGAATGGTTTGCCTTGGAAACCAACAGAGATCACTCTATCGTTTGAGACTGCAGCCAAGTACTGCTTTTCAGACTCTGTTGACTATGACGGCTACTCCATTTCTTCTAAGGGATTCCTGCCCACAGTAGCAGATATGATTGTCATCTGAGTTAAATTCACCCATTCCAGTCCATCTTAGTTCACGGATTCCTAGAATGTTGACGTTCACTCTTAACATCTCCTGTTCGACCACTTCCAATTTGCCCTGATTCATGGACCTAACATTCCAGGTTCCTATGCAATATTGCTCTTTACAGCATTGGACCTTGGTTCTATCACCAGTCCCATCCACAACTGGGTGTTGTTTTTGCTTTGGCTCCTTCTCTTCATTCTTTCTAGAGTTATTTCTCCACTGATCTCCATGAACATGTTGGGCACCTACTGACCTGGGGAGTTCATCTTTTAGTTTCCTATTTTTTGCCTTTTCATACTGCTCATGGGGTTCTCTAGGCAAGAATACCGAAGTGGTTTGCCATTCCCTCCTCCAGCGGACCACAATCTGTCAGTCCTCTCCACCGTGACCCATCTGTCCTGGGTGGCCCCACACGGCATGGCTCATAGTTTCATTGAAAGTTCCCATAGTTCCCAAAGAAAGGCAATGGCAAAGAATGCTCAAACTACCGCACAATTGCCCTCATCTCACACGCTGGTAAAGTAATGCTCAAATTCTCAAAGCCAGGCTTCAACTGTACGTGAATCATGAACTTCCAGATGTTCAAGCTTGTTTCAGAAAAGGAAGAGGAACCAGAGATTAAATTGCCAACATCTGTTGGGTCATCGAAAAAGCAAGAGAGTGCCAGAAAACATCTATTTCTGCTTTATTGACTATGCCAGAGCGTTTGCCTATGTGGATCACAACAAACTGTGGAAAATTCTGAAAGAGATGGGAACACCAGACCACCTGACCTGCCTTTTGAGAAATCTGTATGCAGGTCAGGAAGCATCAGTTAGAACTGGACGTGGAACAACAGACTGGCTCCAAATAGGAAAAGGAGTACGTCAAGGCTGTATATTGTCACCCCGCCTATTTAACTTATATGTAGAGTACATCATGAGAAACGCTGGGCTGGAGGAAGCACAAGCTGGAATCAAGATTGATGGGAGAAATATCAATACCCTCAGATACGCAGATGACACCATCCTTATGGCAGAAAGTGAAGAGGAACTAAAGAGCCTCTTGATGAAAGTGAAAGAGGAGAGTGAAAAAGTTGGCTTAAAGCTCAACATTCAGAAAACTAAGGTCATGGCATCTGGTCCCATCACTTCATGCAAATAGATGGGGAAACAGTGGAAATAGTGTCAGACTTTATTTTGGGGGGCTCCAAAATCACTGCAGATGGTGATTGCAGCCATGAAATTAAAAGACGCTTACTCCTTGGAAGGAAAGTTATGACCAAACTAGACAGCATATTTAAAAGCAGAGCTATTACTTTGTCAACAAAGGTACATGTAGTCAAGGCTATGGTTTTTCCAGTAGTCATGTATGTATGTGAGAGTTGGACCATAAAGAAAGCTGAGCGCTGAAGAACTGATGCTTTTGAACTGTGGTGTTGGAGAAGACTCTTGAGAGTCTCTTGGACTGCAAGAAGATCCAACCAGTCCATCCTAGAGGAGATCAGTCCTGGGTGTTCATTGGAAGGACTGATGTTGAAGCTGAAACTCCAGTACTTTGGCCACCTGATGTGAAGAGCTGACTCACTGGAAAAGACCCTGATGCTGGGGAAGACTGAAGGCAGGAGGAGAAGGGGACGACAGAGGATGAGACGGTTGGATGGCATCACCGACTTGATGGACATGAGTTTAGGTAAACTCTGGGAGTTGGTGATGGACAGGGGGGCCTGGCGTGCTGTGGTTCATGAGGTTGACAAGAGTCGGACATGGCTGAGCGACTGAACTGAACTGATACTCCAATAAAAAATTTAAACATTTAAATAATAATAGTACGTGTTACATTGAAAAGCAAATGTGTGTGGAGCTGTAGGAACGTTCACTTGTGGCTGGTGAGAATGGAAGATGGCCTGGCTGTGCTGGAGGACTGCCAGGCGGGGCCTGACACAACTGGACACACTCTCGCTCTACGATGCAGCCGTGCTCCTTGGTGCTCCTTTGCTCAGAGGAGCTGGAAGTGTCTGTGCACACAACCCTTCGCATGTGGGCGTCTCGCTGCTGCTTTGTGTACAGCTGCCCAAACTTGGAAGTACTGTTCCAGGCGGTGAGTGGATAAAGAAACTCTATAGACAATGGGAAATTATTCCGCACTGAAAATAAATGAGCTATCAAACCATGAAAAGAGGGACTTCCCTGGTGGTCCAGTCGTTAAAACTTCAGCTTCCAGTGGCGGGAGTACTGGTCTGATCCCTGGTTGGGGACCTAAGATCCCATATGTCTCCAGGCCAGAAAACGAAAGCATAAATGATATTGAAACAAATTCAATAAAAACTAAAAACGGTCCACAACAAGAAAAAAAAACCTTTTAAACAAACCATGAAAAGACATAGAAGGGCCTTAAATGCAAATTGCTGAGTGGAAGAAGCCAGCCTACAAAGGCTGCACACTGTGAATGCCACTATATGACGTTCTGGAAAAGACAAGGCCACGGAGACAGTGAAATGACCCGCGGTTTCTAGGGGTTTGGGGAGGGAGGGCTGAATAGGGGGAGAAGCGGGGGGCGTTCACGGCAGAGACACCACGCTGCAGGCCACCACACTGCAGGCCACCACACTGCTGACCCCTGTGGCCTGTGCAGGAGCGGCCCGATGCAGACCGAGGGCCCTGGCTGATGCAGACAGTCAGCGGGGGCTTGCCGACTATCTGGATGTACTGCTCGGGGATGAGTGCTGATGGGGGGCGGGGGGCGTGGGAAACCACTGTGCTTCCTGCTTGGTCCTGCTCTGACCCTCAGCTGCTCTAAAAATAAACCCTATTAAAACGTTTTAAAAATAAAAGTAAATGTGAGCCCGCAGAGGCTGGGTCTCAGTTCAGCTACAGGCCCAGTGCGAGGGCCAGGGCCGGGCGTGGGCAGAGTCTCCTCCTGGCCCCGCCCTGCGGGGGGACCTCTCAGTCTTGAGTGTTTTTCTTGGCTTGGATGGACAGGGTAGGTTGCGCTCTTTGTCAGTTTTGGAATTGAAGGTATTTTTAACAAACGCAGCCAGGATCGTGGGAACATCCTGAAGCTGTCTGGAGTCTGCAGTCAGCCCCTCCTGCCCCCTCTAATGTCCCCCCTCAGCCTCCGCCCTCCAGCCTCCTCCCCGGCCCCACCGCCAGCTTCCCCCACCCCACCCCCTCCCCCAACCCGCAGCTCAGAGCCTGGTGTGTCTGGAGTCTGCAGTCGGCCCTGTGCTGCCCCCAGCCTCCCCCTTCCCCCTGCACCCTGTCACTCTCCCGGGCAGCTCAGTGGACGTCCTTCATTTACGTTTCAAACTCAGGCGTGGACAGAAGCATGGAGACTGCCCACCCCCCCACCCCAGACCGTGGTCACTTCTTCTTTCTCCTGATCCCGACCTGTGCCAGCAGAGTGGACAGTGGATGGGGCCAGGCTGCCTGGCATGGTCCAGGCCACTCCTGGCTCCCCACCCCACCCTGTGAGTTAATTGCAGCTTTAGCTGAGAACAAGCTAAGCAAGCCTGAACCACCTCAGGAGCCATTAAATTAGGAAAGGGGGACGCTCCCTGGTGGCCCGATGGTCAGGACTCCCCACCCCCACTGGGGGGGCCTGGGTTCAGTCCCTGGTTGGGGAACTCAGATCCTGCTAAGGAAGGCACGTTAGTAATTGCAGCTTTGCAATGAACTTGGCGGCTTAAGTTGCAGCGTGCCCCCCAGTCGAGGGCCTCTCTGCTCAGCATTTCTCAAGTCACCTTCGAGGTCGGGCCGTTGCCTCAGTGCACGGGAAGTGAAGGCCCTCCTCCATGGACTGCTCCACGGATGTTAAGATAAGCTTTCCAAAAATTAATTGTATTTTCTTTATGTTAGAATGAAACAGACAGGCTTCCTGAGTGGCTCAGCAGTCAAGAATCCACCTGCAACGTAGAAGATGAAGGTTCGATCCTTGGGTTGGGAAGATCCCTGGAGGAGGGCATGGCTACCCACGCCAATATTTTTGCCGGGAAAATCCTATGGACCGAGGAGCCTGGTGGGCTAAAGTCTATGGGGTCGCAAAAGTCGGACAGGACTGCAGCAACTGAGCATGCTCCTGCAGAATTAAGCACACACCGTTTGAAATTCTTCACAAAATGAGATACATGCAAATCTGACAAAACATGCGCAGAACACAGACACAGGCGTCGGTACAGGACCGGTGGGAGCGACAAGGAGCGGGTCACCGGAAGCACAGCCTCCTGGCGAGTTACCAGAGAACCAGTGAAAGACGATCCCAAAAGTTGGGACGCCGCAGGCAGACGGTGGAGGGACTGGGGCTTTGGTCCCAGACCACTGAAATACAGTGGATATTGCAACAAAGCACGTCACACGGAGTTTCTGTTTCCCCCGTGCGACTGAAGGCGGTGTGTACACCAGACTGTAGTCTATCACGTGTGCAACAGCATTATGTCTTTAAAAAAAATGTGCAGGCCTTAATTCAAGAATACTGCTGAAAACTTCTTACCATCAGTTGAGCCTTCAGTGAGTCAAAGCAGCAACGTCACAGATCACTGACCACAGATCACCCGCAAATACAGGAATGATGAGAAAGTCTGAAATACGCTGAGGATTACCAAAACGTGACACAAAGACACGAAGTGAGGAAGTGCTGTCGGAAAAGTGGCCCAACAGAGTTAATCTACTCGGGGTCGCCACAAACTTTCAGTTTGTGAAAAAGAAAAAGAAAAAAAAAAAAAAGGCCGTATCTGTGAAGCCAATAAATCAAGGTGTGCCTGAATCCAAGTCCAGTTTCATTCATACAACGGTTGAAATGAAAAAAAAATGATAAGCATGGAGAGCCGATTAACGGTGGTAAGAGGTGGGGAGGGGGTGGGGCCGGAAGGAGGCGGGCGAGGCTAATAAGACAGCACCTCGTCCCTCTGGGTGGGGACTCACCGCGGCTCCGCCACAGGTGACCGCTGGCGGAGCTGGCTGGGCGAAGGCCACCGGGGCCGGCGCCGCTCGGGGGCCCTCACTCTGCGTGGGGGCGCCGTGGGGCCCGCCGCCCACTGGCGGCCCTCCCGAGCCCCGGTGTCTTCTGCTCCCGGTGCAGGCCGGAAGACGTGCATCGCTCGGCAGCAGGGTCTCCACCTTGTGGGGAGCGGAGCCCCAGGACCTGCGGGGGTGGGACGCGGTCCCCGAATGCCCCTCCCGCGCTCGCGACACTCCCTGTGCAGAGACCCCCGGCCCGTGTGCTGGGTGGACGGTGTGGGGGCCGGCGCGGGACACCTGGGCCGGAGGAGGGCGGGGGAGCGGGGCTTCGTGGCCGCCGCACCCTGGCGCCTGCAGTTTGCCTTTCGGTTTGTGGCGAAACCGCCATGGGGTTGCTTCACATCCGTGTCCTCACTCTGCGGCTCGCCCGCCGTCCTTCCGGCCCGCCTCACTCCCTGCTCCCCGCCCGAGGACCCGCTGTCCACCGCCTCCTGCCTCCGGGGGGTCTGGGTGCCTGCTGACCACTTCACATTACTCCCCCAGATCACCTGGCCACGCTGCCCCAGAACCCCCCTGGTCTGTCTCAAAGCGTCACAGTGGGGCCCTGCACCTCTTCAGACCAGCTCCCCGGACCCCACCTGGCAGTGGTGGGCTGGGACTTGGTGCTGTTTCCAGCCGCTGACCCGCCCTAGGCCACTGGCCCTCAGCCTGCCTTTCTTCCAGGCTCGTGGGCCCCGTGCTAGGTCCTGACTGTGAGCCTGTCTCCACCCCCCCTTTTTGGTGGCAGGGTTTACAGGCCCGTGTTATCCCAGCTCCCCAGGTGACTCAGTCGGTTAAGAACCCACCTGCAATGCAGGAGACCTGGGTTTGATCCCTGGGTAAGGAAGATCCCCTGGAGGAAGAGATGGCAGCCCACTCCAGTGGTCTTGCCTGGGAAATCCCATGGACAGAGGAGCCTGGTGGGCCACAGTGCCTGGGGTCCCAAGAGTCAGACACGACTGGGACTGGGCCATCACCTTATCCCACAGAACAGAGCCTTCTGGCACGCGCTCCTCTGGCTACTGCTCTGTGGCTCCAGATTGTTCCACGTTTGCGATGCCAGCTGACAAGGACGACTGTCCACTCTTCCCATTGTTGGACGTGCATCCTCAGGACACATCCACAGACGGGTTTGCAGGTCCCAGGGGAAAGGGATGTCCCGACTCTGCAGACGCCGCCTGGCCGGCCTGGGCTGCCCGGCGCGTGAGCCCAGCCTGTCCCCGCCTCCGGCCTGAGCGGTCCACCTTGGATGGCCTCCCCCTGCTGTGAGTGTGAGCGTGTGTGAGTGTGCATGTGGCCCGTCTCACGCTGTGTGTTGACAGTCATCTGCATTTCACACAGGCTCCTGTCTCCCCGCCTGGCTTGCTGAGCGTCCTTAGATGTTCCGAATGTTGGCACATTTGCCCCCAGGTGAGCCCCCCGCCCCGTCATTTTCATCTCTCATGCTCCCTTTTACAGTGGGCGGGGATGTGATTTTACGTCACTGACTCTGTGTCTCTTATCGTGTGTGGAGTTTCGAGTCCTCACGCCCGGCCTGTGAAGGACTTGGCCGGCGTTTCAGGGTCCAGTATTCTGTGGTTTCATTTGTCAGTGTTGACATTTGCTCCATTGCAATTCCGTTTTGTGAGGTGTATGGCCCATTTTTCCTGTTTCTGTGTGACTGCCCAGCTGTGTCCTAGTGTCATTTTATTTTCAGAAAGCCCATTGCTCCCCTACCTTTGCCATGTACGGAATCTCCAGATGAGCTTGTCTGCTCCTGAATTTTCTATCAGTGCAAGTCATGTTCACAATTCAGAATTTTCTAGGAACCATAGTTAAAAAAAAGAGAGAGAGAAACAGGTGAGCCTAATGTTAATTTTTTAATATTTATTTTTACTTATTTGGCTGCACAAGGTCTTGGCTGCTGCCTGTGGGATCTAGTTTCCCAACCAGGGATCAAACCCAGGCCCCCTGCATTGGGAGTGCAGAGTCTTAGCCTCTGGACCACCAGGGAAGTCCCAACTATAACATTTTTACGTGAATCTACCCAGACGTCACTTGGAGGCGCGGTCAGTATGGGCGCAGGATCACTGATGCGTCGGCTGCTTTCGGTCTGGAAAGTGGGCGTGCGCGGCCCACCAGCACGTCACAGCCCAGGGCCAGCGGTCGCTCGGGGCTGCCCTCGCTGTCGTCACGGTGAGGGTGTGCAGGGTGTGTGTATCCCGTGGGCCTTCTCCTCGCCCAGCCGGGGCTGCTGTCCCCCTCCCCAGAGAACAGTTTCCCCCTCCAGTGGGAACTGTCCTTTGGGGGCAGCTGGCATTTTGGTGAGAAAGCATGAGAAATCCCTGTTTGTGCAGGAACTTGTCCTAGGAGACTTTCTCGTTTTGCTGATTAGAGAGCTGTTCATCTGCCAGGGATCGGGAGACGATTCTTCACTGAATACGGAATTTTCTTCTGCTTCTACCAACCAGCTTTGACGTGGCTTCTTAGGAGATGTGACAAACTGTGAAAATAAAATAGAAACCAATGATATACCTTCTTACTGCTGCCTCATTTGCTGAAGGCCCGGCTCCTCCGTGAGTGGGGATGAGGATTCTGAAGGAAACGGACTGCTTCTTTTCTTTCTGGACTCTGTCTGTGCTCCCATCTCTGGCTTCATGCTCAGTAGACTGTAATTGCTTTTCCGCAAACCTGGCTTTTTCCATTTGCTCCGTGTCACTCTTTCCACCCTAGGACGATCCTTCTCTGTGAGTCGTGCCCAGCCAAGCCGCAGATGGGCCTGCTCTCTGCTCGAGAGTCCTCCTGGGGAGGCCGAGCACTTCCTGCTAGGATCCCAGACTCTGGGCTGGCCGCTGGGGCGACCGCATGGCTGGTCTTCAGTGTGAGGAGGGGCGGGAGCCCAGCAGGCGGGGCTGGGGACACCATTAGTCAGCTGTTAGTCAGCCTGCGCGGAACGGGCCCTGCAGGTTCTCACAGGGCGTGCGGAGGGCTGCAGTGTCTGCCCAGGAGCCGGTCTGGGGCAGGGCTGCCCGCCCCTCCCTGCCCAGAGGACGCCCCTTGGCAGGTGGGGCCGCCAGTCCCGGGTTCCTGCCCTTTCCTCAGCTTGGCCTCCAAAGGCAGCCCTAACCCTAACCCTGCTGAGCAGCAGCTCCCGGGTGTCCCACTGGGGTGCCTTATGCATATGCCAGCCTGTACGTGTCCTCTCAGGAGCTTCATGCATGTTCAAGCCCACGTGTGTGCAGAAGTGTGTCTTCTCCGGGGCTGCCTTCCGCACACAGGGCGGTACTCTGTGCCCACAGGCCTTCAACTTTTCTTTTCATAATTATTATTATGATAAAACACATCATGAGCTCTGCTCTCTTAAGAGTGTCCCACAGTTATGTTAACTCCGGGGGCTTCATACAGCAGATCCTAGGGCAAAACTGAGACTTTATACTGGACTATTTTTATTAGTTATGTTCAAAAGGAATTACAGTAAAATATACATAACACGTGGAGAAGGCAGTGGCACCCCACTCCAGTCCTCTTGCCTGGGGAATCCCATGGACGGAGGAGCCTGGTGGGCTGCAGTCCATGGGGTCTCGAAGAGTGGGGCACGACCGAAGCGACTTAGCAGCAGCAGCAGCAGTACATAACACGGGCTTCCCAGGTGGCTCAGTCAGTCATGAATTCGCCTGCAATGCAGGAGACTCGGGTTCAGTCCCTGCGTTGGGACGATCCCTTTGGAGTAGGAAATGGCAGCCCACTCCAGGATTCCTGCCTGGAGAATCCCATAGACTGAGGAGCCTGGTGGGCTGCCGTCCACGGGGGTCTGAAAGAGTCGGACGCAGCTGAGCACGCACGCAGACACACCGTACACCAAGCTCACCACTTCAACCACTTCTGGGCGCACGGCTCAGAGATGCTGAGCCCTCACACTGCTGTGCGACTCTTCCCACCATCATCTCCAGAACTTTCCATCTGCCCAGACTGATGATCTGTCCTCTCCCCGGCACCGTCTACTCCTGTCTCTGTGGAGCTGACAACCCCGGGACCTCGTGTCGGGTTTGTCCTTCTGGGTCTGCCCTTTCCGCCGGCATCGTGTCCTCGGGGCTCACCCGTGTCGCAGCCTGAGTCACGCGTACTTCCTCCGGAGGCGCACGGTGTCCTCCCGCAAGCCCTGACCTCGCGAGTCCCACCGAGGGGACCCCGCGGGGCAGGAGGAGGGGGCCGCTGAAGCTGTAGGCAGAGCTGTCGGAAGCCGACTCTTAGTGGCGCTAGGGGTGTGCCCGGGTGTCCTCCTCTCCCCAGGCCAGCCCGTCCTCGCTCCACACACCGCGGCCACGGTGCGGACCTGGTGCCCCCTCCCTCCCAAATGGAGGAGCCGGAGGATGAGCCCAGGCGACCGGGGGAGCAGAGCGGCCTCAGGGTGCAGTGGCTCCACCCCCTGGGCACGAAACTCCACGGGGGTGAGGCGTGTGTCCACACAGGGCTTCGTCCCAGCTGCTCATACAAGCCCGTGCACGTGCACGCGGCCATCGGCACACAGGCGGACCACACGCGGCCCATTCAGTGGAAAAAGGTTCCTTCCCAGGCCACCCCGTGGCGGTCCTCGAGAGCTGGTTCTCAGAGGCGGCTACGCACCGTGCGAGTCCGCCTATGGGACCGTCCAGAGTGGGCAGGTGTGCAGACCAGTGACGACCAGGGGTGGGGGCAGTGCGGGAAATGAACAGGTCTCCTCCGAGTGATGGAGGCACAGCTTTGGAGGGTCCTGCAGCCCACGGAATGGCACCCTGTGTAAGGGAGGGTCTCCTGACGCGTGAGCTGTACCGCCATAGGAGGCCTTCTCACTGTGCTTGTGGCAATGGCTCCTCAGCCCTGTGCACGCCCTGGAAAACTCTGAACATACACGCTCGGTGGTGAGTTGTGTGGTGATGAATTGTCTCAATAACGCCCACGGCCAGGGGCCCGGGGTGAGCTCGGTGTTTCCGAGGGGAGGTGAGGCGGCCGGTCGGCTGCAGCTGGCGTAGGAGCCGGGCTCAGCTCCTGGATGGGGCTGTGCGCACGGCGAGGGTGCAGCTTGAGGCCTGAACCACACAGGGGTCTCAGGGGTCCCCCTTGCAGAGGTCGGGGGTGTGTGGGCCAGACCCAGGTCCGAGCCTGAGGGGCGCAGACCAGGTGGCCTTGGGTGGTGTCATGGGCTGAGCCGTGTCCCCCAGTTCATGTGTTGAAGCCCCAACCCCAGCGCTCAGAATGTGACCGTATTTGCAGATGGGCCTTGAAAGAGGTGGTTGAGTGAAAAGAGGTCACTGGGGTGGGACCCCGGGACCCCGACCCAACAGAACCCAGGACCTCTTGAGACAGACACACAGAGGTGAGGACGCCGGGAGACAATGGTGGACACTCGCCAAGGAGGGGCAACGGCCTCAGCCTCAGGCTTGCAGCCCCCAGATCATGGGGGAGGGATTCCCACCGCCAAAGCCCGGGGCGGGGGCGCCAGGCACTGGGGGAGCCCCATGAGGAACCGCGGGCACACTGGCGGAGAGGAACTCATGCTGGCCTTGGGAACGACCAGAGAGGTTTGGGGTTCAGAATTGAGCCACTGGCGGTGGGCGGGGGGCGGGCCCGCACGTTACACAGTAAACCGGGCCACAGTGGGGTGGTCCGCTGGGGGCCGTCCAGGGACTCCCACGACCGTCCCCAGCTGCTGCCAGGGGGTTGAAGACCCAGCAGCCCTGGGCGGCCCCCAGTTCCTTCTGTGGCCTCTTCACGGGCTCCAGCACCAGGCATTGTCTGCACTGCGGCAAATGAAAACAAAAACCCAGAGGTGCCTCGGGGGCTGAGCAAAGACCCTGCGGTGGGAAGGGGAGAAGACGGAGTTTAGGGGCTGCTGGAGGTCGAGCCCGAGGTCCGCAGAGCACCTCCGCTGTTGTGGGGAAGGCCCAAGGGGTCAGCAGTTTGCTGCAGGCAGCGCGGCCCCTCTGAGGAGGTGCGGCCCCTTGACCCCTGCCAGCAGGGGCTCAGGAGGATCTCATGAGTGGGGAAGCGGAGGGGCTCATGAACGCAGGGAGAATGGAGATGGTGCCAGATTCTCTGGGTCCTGGAGTAGGGGGTGGGTGTCTATGCCTCAGAGAGAACCCCCAAAACACAGCCCAGAGCCCCCACGGCTGTCCTGACAGCACATGCTGGGCTGGTCCCCAGGGGCCCAGGCTCTCTGGCAGCCCTGGCCCGGAGCGTACCCTCTCACTCAGCAGCCCCCCAGAGCCTGAGACGTCGGCCTCGGCTCTGACATCCCCCCGAGAAGGCCCGGCCAAGCCAAACACGCCCATGTGGGGCTCCCGGCCTGAGTCAGAGCAGTGGCCGCGGGCTCTCGTGTCCCTGAGCCTGGCCGCCCTCACCCAGCAGCCGCCGGCTCCTGATTCGTCCCCATGGGGCCCAGACCGCACCCAGCTTGCGGTCTCAGAGGCCCGTGGGGTCGACAGGTCCCACGCCCCCCCCCCCTCGCCCACCCACGCGCCTTGGACAGCCACCCCTCCCCTGTCCTGCAGGCCTCAGGGTAATTCACCTCAACGGGGCCAGCCCCCACCCTGCCCTGCTCCACCTGACTGCTGGCCAGAGACAGGTCAGCAGCCATCATCCAGGCTGTGAACAGAGAGAGGACTGGCCAGGAAAGAGGAGCGTTTATGCATTTTATTTTTCAAAGACGGGCATGAGAAGTCTCCCAGCCCACACCTTCTCCGGGAGCCGCAACACCCCGCGAGTGTGAGGTGCTCACACCTCCCACCACCAGTGGTTACAGGACAGGGGACGCTGCACAGCCTCCGTGGGAGCTGAGTATTCACTGGAAGGACTGATGTTGAAGCTGAAACTCCAATACTTTGGCCACCTGATGCAAAGAGCTGACTCATTTGAAAAGACCCTGATGCTGGGAAGGATTGGGGGCAGGAAGAGAAAGGGACGACAGAGGATGAGATGGCTGAATGGCATCACCAACTCAATGGACATGGGTTTGGGTGGACTCTGGGAGTTGGTGATGGACAGGGAGGCCTGGTGTGCTTCAGTCCATGGGGTCAAAAAGAGTTGGGCATGACTGAGCGACTGAACTGAACTGAAATTGATGTCATAAGTCACTAAGTTTATAATTGTAACAGAGCAACAGACAGTCATTTCAAAACAGACTAGAATTCAGACTAGAGATCCAGGAGAAAACTAGCATCTTGAAATTTATCAGCGGTGTCACAACAGTTCAGTGGGGAAGATTAAATTTTTCAACAAATGGTGCTGGAACAATTGGATAAACTTTGATCTGTACCTGACACCATACACACAAATTAATTCACTGTGGATCACAGTCCTAAAGATAGTGCTGGAACTATAGAGCTTAGAGAAGAAACAGAGAGAATACGTTCATGACCTTGGAGTAAGTAGGCAAAGGTTTCTTGGAGAGATCCGAAGAAGCTTGAGGTAGAAAATGAAAAATCAATAAATTGGAACTTACCAAAATCACGAACATCTGTGTCTTTTTATTTTAGATTTTTTGCCATACCCCATGGGATCTTAGTTTCCCAGTCAGGGATTGAACCCAGGTCTCCTGCACTGCAAGGTGGAATTTGAACCCCCAGGGAAGTCCCCAGACCAAGTTCAAAAGCAATTCAACAAGGGAGGAGGCAGCAAATGCTTTGGGACCAAGTGGATGCTCACAAGCCATCAAAAACATCAGCCTACCTCTTGTACTTTACAAAAGAACGAGCTCAAAGTAAAATCACAGACTTAAATTTAAGACGTAAAACTAAAAATTTAGGGGGCAAAAGAGAAAAGCTTTAGTACCCAGAGCTAAGCAGCAGATTCTTAGACTTGGCGTTCCTGCACCTGTGTTGCTATGTGACACCTCCGCGGGGCGCCCGCTGGGGGTACTAAGTCAGCCATTGGTCACACGTCCTGCCCGGGAGGCCGGGCCCAGCTGTCTGTAGGGTGAGCTCTCCGGGCTGAGAGATGGTCCAGGACCCCAGGGTGTGCTGGCACCAGGGGTGCTTGTGAAGAGTCAGGGCTGTGAAAAGCAGCTTTTGGCGAGAGCTCACTGGAGGAGAGGGAGTCCTGGCAACACCTGCCGGCTGGTGGTCCCAGTCCAGGCCCCGGGCCAGCTCCCAGCGCGGTGGTCCCAGTCCGGGCCCTGGGCTCATCTCCCAGTGTGCCCTGGGTCTGGCTCTCTCAGCCTGGCAGGTCGGTGGCCAGAAGCAATCAGGCTAGGCTCCCCCGACTCCAAGCCACTGGTGATGGAGGCGTGGGGGCTCCTGCTGCCCCCAACTAGAGGGGCGCAGCGTGGCTCCCCTCAGTCAGCGGCCTGGGGCAGGCGGAGCTCCGCAGAGGAGCCCCCCGCGGCCTGTGGCCAGAACGAGGGCCAGGAGGCACGGAGCTGAGACCCCGGGTCCTTCTTGCCTTTCCTTGGAGCATCCAGGGCTGGCGCCCATGAGCTTGGGGCAGGAGTCCTCCCCTCGGCCACAGCCATGCTGTTCGCTCCCAGGGGTCTTCTCACCTGCCTCTGGCCTGATCACGCCAGAATGGACGTGGGGCTGGGATACCGCAGGGTGCTGGGGCCAGCCTTGGGAACCCCAACACCCGGCCTTCCCTGGAGGGCAGAGGTGGTCATGGGGGAGGGCAGCCTGGGTCTGGGTCACCGTGAACCCCTAGACCTGCCCGCGCTTGGCGGGGGCCCTGGTCCTGGTGAGCAGCGCCCACCGGCTGAGTCCTGCTGCACTCAGGCCTCTTCCGGACCCTGTCTCCTCACGGAGGCTGGAGGCCCCCCGCCACTGGCCCTCGCCAGGGAAGGGCACCCGCTGCTGCTCCAGGCCCCCAGGCTGGGCCCCTGGGGCCAAGCGCAGGCCTCCTCTGTCCCTCGGTTCAGCTGCCCAGGGATCGGGGCCGCGGTGTGGACCGAGGCCCTGTCTCCGGCGGCACACGGCAGGGCTGGCGGTGTCCTCCTGGCCGGGCAGCTGCCGTGGACAGTGTGTGCCTTGGACGGGCCTGCTGTCCACCGGACTCGAGAGCCCGCTCTCCCTGACCCGGCACAGCGACCTAAGCGGAGGTGGGAGCAGGGCTCTCCATGGCCCCTGGCTGCACACACGAGCCCCTTGCACTCTGTGTTGGAGGCAGCTGTCCCCAGGGCCCCCTCACTGGCCCGTCTGGGCAACGGGAACCCTGGGCTCTGGGGCGGGTGGGGCTGCAGCCCACAGCACAGGATGATCACAACTCCCCCCCGGCCGAGGCCTGCCTGCTGCCCCAGGGCCCTCAATCAATCCTTGGTCCTCCTGCACTGTGAACCCTGCTTCCTGGTCTGTGCCTGGGCATGGTGCCTACTCCCAGCAGGGCCAAGTAGGGAGGAGGCCTGCAAAGCACGCTGTGCCCCTCACCCTCAGGATTTGGGGGTGAGGGAGGGGGACTTACTTTCCTGTACAGCAGAAATGCCCTGGAAGAAAACGACCCCTGGACCCCAAGCTGGACACCCCCCAATGGCCCCAGCATCACACTGAGAAGTGGGGACGTCAGAGGGGACAGTACGAAGCCAGAAGCCGGCGGGCACCGCGCAACACACAGGGCACCGCGTGGGAGCTGCCCAGGCAGTGGGGAGGGGCCGGTCTCGGGGGTGTTTGCCAGGGCAGGGCCAGAGCAGCGTGCCCCCATCCATCGGAGCAGCGGGTCCTTCTCTTGGGCCAATGCTGAGCCTGACCTGGGCCTGCTCTGCACGGCAGTTCCACACCCCGGCACAGATCGCTTAAGTGAGCGACCCAGGGGCCCATCCTGGCGCCACTTGGGACGGGCTGCGGGAAGCACAGCCCCTGTGCCAAGTGGGGGGTGGGTCTGTCTCGAGCCCTATGATGTCGCCAAGGTCAGGGGCCCCAGCCTTGAGGGATCTGAGGCTCTAAGCAGGCTGGGACGCAGGGAAGGGGCGTCCTGCATGCCAGGAAGGTTCTCTAGGTGGGTTAACTCTGCTTTGAGTTGACTAAGATCCTTCTGTGTCCCCGTGAAGGGCAGTGTGGTTCTCCCCCTCTCCTGGTGGCCCTTTCTTCAAAGAGGCAGTCCAACCTCCTGGGGGGCCAATGTGACCCGCAGCCCAGAGAGGGGGTGTCGACGGCCAAGCTGTGTCCAGCTAGGTTTCTGCCCTTGACCTTGGTCTCAGGCGGATCGAACACTCTGGAGTGTGTCGCCAGCGGCCCCCAGTCCACCCGACACCGTGTGCCCTGTCTCGAACCCGACACCTCCGGGCTTAGTGCTTACACAGAGGCACCAATGCCCACCTGATCACAGATGCCCACACGTCTGTGTCGACAGAAAGGACGATTCGGCACCGGCTAAACGCGGCCTCTGGAGAACTTCCGAAATAAAAAGGTTTTTTTTTTGTTTTTCTGAAAAGCGTCAAGCTATTTGTAGCCCAAGTTGGTTGAGCAGATTTTTCCGGGTGTAGCTTATTTTTTCACTCATTAACTTCTTTTTCTTGTGAATTAGAAAGTAGTGTTCTTCCCACTCGGGAGCATCTCTTTGACTTCTCCCTGTACCACTGCCAGCTTTCCTGCCTCGGCGGTGGGGGCGGGCTCAGACCTGCTCACCCCAGCCCAGGAGGCTGGGTTTCCCTTTAACCACAGCCCCGTGGCGGGAGGCAGGCTGTTCAGGCCAGGCTCTCCTGCCCAAGGTCACCCGCCCCCGGGGTCATGACGTGCGGTGGGCAGGGGCCGTGGAAGAGTTGCACCAGCTGGTCGGTTGGTAGCATCAGGCTGGAGAAAGCGGAAGAGCCCCTCTGCCATCCCAGGACGGGCCTGTGACTCACTGGCCGGAGCCTGCGCTCTTACTCGGCCAGCAGAGCCTCGATCTGTCCCCCGGGGTCTCTCAGCTGGAGGGGCAGCCCCTGCGTCTGCGGCAGGATTCGGGGTGTCCCCTGGACTTGCAGCAGGGGTTGGGGGAGCAGACCCCACTCGCTTCCCGCCCCGAAGCCAGAGGTCACTCACCCCTGGGCATTTCACCAGAGGCCTGACCAGGGCCTGCCCTCGTGTGTCCTGGGGCAGCTCGAGGCCTAGAGGAGCTGTAGACTTTGCTGACGCCCACCCTCCCCTGGGGCACAGTTAGATAAAGATCCACCTTTCCCTCCCTGCCTCTCTTCTACAGGATTGTTTTAAAGCCTGTAATCTGGCCCAGCTAGGCCCTTCCAGCAGCCCAGTCCCCTCAGGGGAGTTCAAACCCCTTGACCTGGGGCTGCCTGGAGCCCCTCCCAGACCCCCAGGACAGGGTGGCTTTGCCCATCCTCTGGAGTCCCTGTGAGCACAGGCTTGCCTGGGTCAGTTGGTGCTAACTGTTGAAGTGTCCTTCCTCACTGCCGGACTGGACCGCTTTGCTAAGCTCCAGGTCCCCTGATACAGATTCCCACAGAGGCCCCAGGGCTGGTGGAGGCTCAGAAGACCCGCCTGGCACTCCAGGTGTCCCCTCCGGCCCTACGAGTTTATCCACAATCCTGAATGCCCTGAAGTTCTGAAAGAAAGGTTTTCAAAATCTGGTGACAAAGCCAGTCCTGAACCAATATATACATTCCAGTTCATGGGAACAGGTGTGTTTCACTATCAAAATCTTTAAAAAAAATTTTTTTAAATATTTCTTTTGGTGGCGTGGTATGTGGGACCTTAGATTCAAAGCAGGGATGGAACCCCTGTGGAGTCTCAACCTCGGGGCCACAGGGAAGTCCCTAGCACAAAACTTCAAGATGCAGCCCCAGGGCCCTTCGAGGTATCTAGCCATCTGTGAGCGATGAAAGCCCTGAATTCCTAACGCTCTGGAGCGGGGTGGGCGGTGGACTGGCCCCACACCTCGTGCGGGACAAGGCAGAGGCCTGGGGGAGGGGAACCCGGTCAGCCAGGTGGCGGTGAAGGTGTGCCCCTGACTCTCACACTGAGAGGGGAGCAGTCTGCTCAGCACTGGTGCTCAGAGATGGCGGCGCCCCAGGGCAGCAGAGGGCTGAAAGGCGTGGGGAGGGGCGGGGCGGGGCGGGCTTCCTGCCTGTGGAGGGGCTCTCACCTGGGGGGCTGCTGACCACAGGCCCCACCGTCCCTCCCTGAGAGACTGAAGGCCCCAGATGTGTGTGCCTCCTGGGGGGCCCTCCGGGGAGGTCCGGGCTGAGGGCACCTGGGAGTGTGGCAGTGATGGAAAGCAACAGGAGGCACCAGGCCTGGGGAAACCTCAGCCTAAGTGGGGTGCAGACCCTGGCCCGCATTCACAGTGCCCGGGGGGCCCCTTCTCAGGGTGGCCTCAGCAGGTCCACCTGTGGCTGTGCAGAGCGCAAGGTGCTGAGGTGGGCCTGGGGGTGCAGGGGTGAGGGTGGGAGCCCCTCCTGTCCAGGATGGCACTTCATCCCTTACCAATGACAGACTGCCCAGGTGCACTTGCAGAGCCTGGTCCAGCCAAGAACAGCTGCAGGAGAGAAGCCTGGGCTGGCTGCGCGCCAGGCATCAGGCTTTCCACCCGGACACGGCCAGGAGCCGGGCTCCGCAGGCCAAAGCCCCTGGCGTCCATCCTGCTGAGGTTGTGGGGGGGCATGCCTTGACCTCAGCTGGGCAGAGCCTGCCAGGCGTGGGTGGTGGTGGAGCATGTATGAGGCCTGAGCCTCTGGGGGCGGGCTTTAGTGGGGGGGCGCACACCAAGGATGATCAGAGGTCAGGTATGGACGGGGGTCCCACGAGGGTGGAGGAGTCAGAGCCGGGGTCTGGG
>ML663582.1:1190851-1202837 GCA_007570785.1 Antilocapra americana
CCGGCTGGCGCTGGTACCGCGGGCCTGTGCTCAGGGTGGCCGATTGGCTGGCGGGCGCGCGGGCGGGGCGGGCGGCGGCGCGGAGGGGCCGGTCACCCCGCAGCCCGGCCTTGGCCTCGGCTCGTCGCCGCCCCGCCCGCGCGCACGTCCCCCCGGCGGCCACCATGAGCACAGGCCTGCGGTACAAGAGCAAGCTGGCGACCCCAGGTGAGCCCGGCGCCCGCCCGCCCGCGCGCGCTCGCGCCTTTGTCCCCGCCGCCCGCGCGCCTCTCATCGTGTATCTCGGTCTCTCTCCCGCCCGCCGGCCGGCCCTGGACCCCGACCCGACCCCCGACCCGATCCGCACCCGCAGAGGACAAGCAGGTAGGCGTGCGCCGCCGCTCACCCAGCCCGCTGCCACCCATTGTGCCAGCCACTCCGCGGCGCCCCGGCGCGACCCCGCCCCCGCCCGCCCTCATCCCGCCCTGTCGCGATAGCCGATCGTCAGCCCGGGTGCGGCGGGGAGGAGGGGGCGCCGTGCCGGGCCTGGATCCCGACCCTGGCCGCGCCTGGTGCGCCCTCCCCGATGGGGGATGGGCCGGGTGCCCCCTCCCACTGGTCCAGCGCAGGCCTCCCCTTGTTGAATTGGCCCGAGGCGGCGTGCTGGGGGTCCTGAGGGAGCCCCTAGTCATGGAAGGCCATGGGCTGGGGGAGGGGTCTACGTCCAACAGCCAGGGCCGTCCCAGAGGGCCATCAGGGAGAGCTCCGGGGGCTGCTCCTGCCATCCCACCCAGCTTCCCTGCATCTTCTTCCACTGAGTGATGTGAGTGGGCTGACCTGGAGCCTCTTCCCCAGACTGGGAGCCTCCAGGACTTGGTCTGAATCATCCTCTTGCCCAGCACAGGTCTTCAGACCTAGGGGTGTTCACCCAAGGGCCAGCCTGGACCCCACCCTCCAGGTGCACAGGGCTGGACAGGAGGCCACCTGGACATCTACTGCGAACCTGGCTTGATGTCAGGTTTAAATATTGAGGAGACCCTGCGGAGGGGTGTGCGTCGGGGGAGCTCAGGGTCCTAGGGCAGCCTCGCTGGCTGAGGTCTCTGCTCGAATGCAGCCGTGTTTAGGGCAGAACAGGAAGGCCTGACTCGGGCACCAGGGTGGCCTTGGCAGCCCTCATCAGGGATGGGGGTTCACACCCTGGGTGGAACCCCACAATATTGGCCCAGGTGTGGTAGGCGGGCCGAGCAGCCCAGCAGGTGGGGTGGGGTCTGGGAGTCACCGGCTGTGCTCTGGGCCCCTAGAGGCTCATGGGGAGGGGCCTGTCATCCTCACCCTGCCAGTGAGGGGCTCCCTGGGGAGCCCGGCCAGGAGCTGCCTGCCTGTGCTGCGGGGAAGAACAATGCAGGAGACGCAGGGCCAGCCCGCCGGCCCGCCATTGTTCAGGGACAGACACGGGGAAGCCCCGGGAGACTGGCCCCCTCCCAGCTCCTGGGCTGGCAGGCACTCGGGGTCCCCTGCTGGGGCTCCAGCCCCTCTGGGCTGGTGTCTGCCCCACTTGGAGCTCAGCTAGGACCGGCCTCACCCATGCCAGCCCCTGGGGCCCAAGGCAGAGGGCATGATACAGGTGGGGAGTAGGGTCCCCTGGGATTGGGGCCAGGAACCAGGCGTTTGGGGCGGGCTCGCCGTGGGTCTTCGCTGTTCTGTTGTTGACATTCTGAGCCTCAGCATGTCGCCCCTCCAGGAAAGAGGGGGCTCCATGGGCCCGCTCTGTGCCCTCCATCTCAGGCACCGGGGGAGGGGCACTCTGTAGACCCCTCTGTGCCCTCCCCCACTGCACCCTTTCTCAGCGGGAGCGGTGGCTCCACTGGCTCTGGCTCCTGTCCCCAGAGTGACGGGGAGATTCTAAGAATGAAAACGCCTCGAGAGCGTCAGGCACCAGGCGGTGGGGAGGAGGTGGGTGCGGCTCATCTGCGGCTCCAGGAGTCCTCAGGAGTGTGTTGTGCCTCGGGGACCAGACAATGTGGGTGGCAGGGCCCTCTCCTTGGGGACCCCCAGGGAATCCCCAGGCCCTGTCTGGATGGGGTGAGAGACGGGCCGGGCCGGCAGGGGCTAGGCTTGTCCTCTGTCCTGGGCCTGCCGGAGGCTGTGCCTTACCAGCAGGCAAACCCAGGCCGTCTGGGCAGCGCACCCTTCAGGCCCCAGGTTGTGGTGCGCTGAGGCCAGGTCCGGCTCTGTCCTCGGAGGTGCCCTGGGCCCGAGACGTCAGCTTGTCCACCCGGCGGGAGCTGGGCCTAGGAGCCGTGTCTAAGGTGGGCCCCGGGGTTGGAGGCTGGGGGATACTCAGACCGGAGGCCCCCTACAGGTCTACGTGGCAGATGCTTTCTCAGAGCCAGGGCGGGGGGCCGGGCTGTGGCCTGTGCCCCACCCCTGCCTGCCGTCCTCTTGGATGAAAGGCGCCCCTGTTCCCAGCAGTGGACCCACCCCTCCTCCCCAGGTGCCAGCGGCCTCCAGGCCCCACAGCACCAGCTCCAGCCTGGACGGCGGGTGGGCGGGGGGGACGACGACAGAGGCCCCTCAAGCAGGAGCCAGGAAGGGAGGGCAAGTGGGGGTGTGGGTGCCTCCTGGCCCTACTGATGGAGTTCAGAGCCTGTCCACCTCTTTGGATGCCCAGCTCCTTTCCATTGGTCTGGCCTGTTCAGATTCTGGTTGGGGCCTGCGGGGTGGGGGTGAGGCTGGGTTTGTGAGCTCAGGAGGCACCCGTGGTCCCTGGCATCGCGGCACAGGCGAGAGGGCGGAGCTGGCTGGAGCCCCCAGGCCCCCTATTGCCTTGTCCTGGGGGTGAGGGCAGGGTGGAAGCTCAGATGGAGTGCCTCCTGGGGAGGGTCTGCTCCATCAGCCCCCCTCGGCTGGCAGCAGCTGTCTGGCCGGAGGGTTTGGGGAGCCACGCACCAGCCACAGCTTCCGCGTTTGCAGAGGGGATGGGGGCGGGCATCTAGGGCTCTGACCGCCCCTCCCGCCCGACGCGGGCCTGGATGGGGAGTCGGGCTCTGCCCTCGCAGGTTCCCCGCTGGTTTCGGTGGCTGCGGCGGTAAGCATTCTCTGGACACACGTGGGGAGCGGGCCGCCCAGGGAAGGGATGCGTCTGTGGGGAGTTTCGGGGGGCCGGGCGGGAGCGCGTGGATGGGGCTCCCTCTGGCGGCGGGCGCGGCGGCGCGGACCCGCCGTGGACCGGCCCCCGCCGTGCAGTCGCGGGGCTGACGGCCCGAGCTGCGCCGCTCCGCGCGCAGCCGCCCGCCCGCCGTGCTGGGCCCTGCCCTCCTCCGCTCCGGTGGCTCCGCCCGCGCGGCCTCATTTCCAGGCGACCGTCTCCTGGAGACCGCGCGCTCCCATCCGGCGCAGGGACACGCTTGTGCCTGGGGCGGGCCTCCTGGGGCTGGACCCGCGGCTCGAGGTGGGGGTTTCAGGGTCGTGCATCGCGTGAGCGCCGCCCCGCCCCGGGCCCCGGTGCCTGCGTCGGTGCGCCCCGGGGCGAGAACACGCCTGGCGGCGGGCGGGCCTGACCCTCTGGGCCCCAGCGCGGCCCGCACGGTCCCAGGCTGGCGGGGATGGACTCGCTGGCAGCACCCCAGGACCGCCTGGTGGAGCCGCTGCTGTCGCCGCGGACCCAGGCCCAGAGGCGGCTCAAGGTGTGTGTGTGGAGAGAGGCGCGGAAAGTGGGTCAGCGGCGCGCCCACCCCGGTGCCCAGACTGGGGATGCGCCGAGGGCTGCAGGGCCCTGGGGTCCAGGGGTGGGCTCTGGAGGCCCGGAGAGGCCGGGCCCGCTGTCTATAAATAGCCGCAGCTCCACCGGCTCTTCGCCAGCTGCCCCCGCGGCTGGATCGGGGCCAGATGGAGCCTCCCACCCCCTGTTTTCGCAGAGGGGTGAGTATTGAGGCGGGGGCTTCTCCAGCTTCCAGGGCCTTGGGCGCGTCTGCGGGATCCGGGTTCTTGTGCCCTCTGCCCCTCAACCCAAGGACAGGGCCCTCACTGCATGTGCCTGCTGCCTCCACTCCCGGCACAAAGTTGGTCTCTGTGAAGCCCTTGAAGGCACCACCACCTTCCACACCCACCCACCTCCCACCTGGGGCGGGTGCGCCTTTGCCCACAGACCCTTACCCGCTGCTGCCGCTGAGATGCCCCTTCCCTGGGGGGCCCTGCTCTGCTGCCCCCTGCCTGAGCGTGGCAGGGGCAGGGCCGGGGGCTGCCCCGGAACCTCGGTATGCCCCTGACCTGCCCTGCCCCCGTTCAGGACATCGACAAGCAGTACGTGGGCTTCGCCACGCTGCCCAACCAGGTGCACCGCAAGTCCGTGAAGAAGGGCTTTGACTTCACGCTCATGGTGGCTGGTGAGTGGGCCGGGCCCTGGGCGGGCAGGGGCGTGGGCAGCCAGGCTCTGTCTGGGACCTGGCACCTGACCTCCCCCACGGCACCTGTGGGCAGGGGAGTCAGGCCTGGGGAAGTCCACCCTGGTCCACAGCCTCTTCCTGACCGACCTCTACAAGGAGCGGAAACTGCTGAGTGCCGAGGGTAAGTGGCCCTACGCCCCCTGCTGGGTGACCCCTTCCAGGGCTCCTTCCCCGTGCAGCCCCCATTCTCTGTCCCTGTACCACCGCAGGCCATGTAACCGGGAGGGTCTGGGATGCCTTGGGGTGGGAGTCAGGGCTGCAGAGGCCACTCTAAACCACCCACCCCCATGCCACAGAACGCATCAGCCAGACGGTTGAGATCCTAAAGCACACGGTGGACATTGAGGAGAAGGGAGTGAAGCTGAAGCTCACCATTGTGGACACGCCGGGGTTCGGGGACGCCGTCAACAACTCTGAGTGGTGAGGAAGGCTTGCCTGGGCTGCCCTGGCCCCCGGCCCCCAGCCTGGCCGGCCTCACGTGCCCCCTGCCCCCAGCTGGAAGCCCATCACCGACTATGTGGACCAGCAGTTTGAGCAGTATTTCCGGGATGAGAGCGGTCTTAACCGCAAGAACATCCAGGACAACCGCGTGCATTGCTGCCTGTACTTCATCTCCCCTTTCGGGCACGGGTAGGTGGCCGCCCTGGGCCAGGGGCCCGGCCTGCCCGCTCCTCGAGCATCCCCTCCTGCCACCCCCACCCCACAAGCCCTTCACCCCGGCCCCCTCACAGGCTGCGGCCGGTAGACGTGGGCTTCATGAAGGCCCTGCACGAGAAGGTGAACATCGTACCCCTCATCGCCAAGGCTGACTGTCTTGTCCCTGGGGAGATCCGGAAGCTGAAAGAGCGGGTGAGCCTGTGGAGCTGGGGATCCACATGGGGCTCAGGGGAGGACTGAGGCTGCTGGCTCCTCCCCTGACAGCCCTCGCCGGCTGCAGATCCGGGAGGAGATCGACAAGTTTGGGATCCACGTGTACCAGTTTCCTGAGTGTGACTCGGACGAGGATGAGGACTTTAAGCAGCAGGACCGGGAACTGAAGGTGAGCCTGCAGCACTCGGCGGGAGGGAGAGGCCAGTGTGCCCCGGGCCTGGGGCGGGGGAGGCCACTGTGTCCTGGGTCTGGGTGGGGGCAGGGCACTGCGCCCTGGGTCTAGGGGGGGGGGGGAGAGGTCACTGCGCCCCAGATCTAGAGGAGGGGGTGGGGAGAGGCCACTGTGCCCCGGGTCTGGGGAGGGGAGAGGCCACTGCGCCCCGGGTCTAGAGGAGGTGGAGGGAGAGGCCACTGCACCCCGGGTCTAGAGGAAGGGGGGAGAGGCCACTGCGCCCCAGGTCTAGAGGAGGGGGGGAGAGGCCACTGAGCCCCGGGTCTAGAGGAGGCGGGGGAAAGGCCACTGCGCCCTGGGTCTAGAGGAGGGCTAGGGCCCTGGCCTGACCTGAGGGGGGCAGCGTGAGACTTTCATCTAGGCCGTAGAGTCTTCGCTAGGGATGGTCCAGGTCCCTGCTGGCTAGTGTGGTTTGGGCCCCATGTGGTTCTTGGGTCATGGAGTGCTTGCCAGGATCCAAAGGCATAGCCACTGGCCAGTCCCCACCGTGGCCCTGTTCTCAGCCCTCTTCTCGTAGCCCAGGCTTATGCAAGCCCCGACTCCCAGCGTTCTGGGCTCTGGGGGAGGAAGGTGGCTTTGAGTGGTGATGGAGAAGCCAAGCTGGGGACAAGTAGCCCCCAGGCCAGGACAAGCATGGGCCCTTCATCCCAGAGTCAGCAGGGGTATCATTAACAGGCGACACAGGCTCCACTCTCGGGAAGGAGGGGGAGGGGTACCAGGCCGAGAGGGTGCATCTGACTGGGTACAGCCCGGCAAAAGCCCTCCATGTAAGCGGTATCAGCTCTGGCTTCAGCTGGCAACAGAGAGGCCCAAGGTGGGGATGACAGGATCTCTTTGGGGAGAGGTTGTTGTTGGGGATACTGGAGGGGCGGACCAAGTGCGGTGTGCCCATGCCCCTCTTGCACCATGGACTTCACGCCCATGCTAACTGGGCATGAGCCCTTGCCCTTGTCCGCCCCACCCCCCCAGGAGAGCGCACCCTTCGCTGTTATCGGCAGCAACACGGTGGTGGAGGCCAAGGGGCAGCGGGTCCGGGGGCGTCTGTACCCCTGGGGAATCGTGGAGGGTGAGTCCAAGCCTGGGGCACAGCCTTTGGGTGGGAAGGCTCCTCCCCGGCCGGCGGCCCACTCACCGGCTGCCCCTGCCTGCAGTGGAGAACCAGGCGCACTGCGACTTCGTGAAGCTTCGCAACATGCTGATCCGCACGCACATGCACGACCTCAAGGACGTGACCTGCGACGTGCACTACGAGAACTACCGCGCACACTGCATCCAGCAGATGACCAGGTGTGCACCCCCACCCTGCCCTCCCCCAGCCCCCCTCCCCGGGGGTGTGGGAGCCGCAGGGCCGTGCTGGTGTCGAGGGTCAGCCCGGCCCCCAGCAGCCTTGTACCCGATGTCCACCCTGCAGCAAGCTGACGCAGGACAGCCGCATGGAGAGCCCCATACCCATCCTGCCGCTGCCCACGCCCGATGCTGAGACTGAAAAGCTCATCAGGATGAAGGATGAGGAGGTGGGCGGGGAGTGGGGGGCAGAGCCAGGCCGAGTGGGCGGGGTGAGGCGGGGCCAGGCTGGATGGGCGTGGGGTGGGCGGAGCCAGAGTGGGCGCTGGGCAGGCCCCGCCCACTGCTCGCTCACCGCGCCCCCTGTCGCTCCTGCCCTGCCCTGCCCCCAGCTAAGACGGATGCAAGAGATGCTGCAGAAAATGAAGCAGCAGATGCAGGACCAGTGACCCCGCCCGCAGCCCCACGCGCCATGACTATACTGCCAGCTTCCGGGCTAGCCCTTCCCACCCCTGGACCCCGACGGGCCTGGACTCCCGCCGGATTCGTCTGGATCACCCATAGGCCCGGGCGCGACTCCCCACCCCAGAGTGGCCTAGACCTGTTTTTTTTCCCTCCTGTTCTCAGAGATGCTGGGTCACAGCCCCCAGCCAACCCTAATTTATTCTCAGTGTCGGCCCTTCCCCTCGTTTGTATCTGCTTCCCAGGGGCCGGTGGCCCCCCACATCCGGCCCTCTCTGGCCTTGGGGCGCTGGACCTAAGTTGGGTGGTGACTTCTGAGATCTGCCCCCAACCGGAAGGTCACAGCACTGACTGCAGGCCCTACTCCCATGGGTGGGAGAACCAAGGCAGAGCGAGGGTGGGGGCTGGGGGGCCGATCCCGGACCCTTTCCTGTTTCGTGAGTCTGAGCCTCCCTTTGGGCCCCTCAGGGCCAGATCCTTCTTACGGGCCTCCCGCACTCGCCAGGCACCTCTGTGCACAGGTTGGAAGCGTAAGTGATGAGGCTTCATCCCGACCTAATGAGGTCAGCTGGCTGCAGGGGACAGTAATGCGGAAGGGCTTCGCCCTGAATGCCCGCGCCCCTACCCCACGGCCTGGCCTGGCCTCTGGGGGCTCCAGGAGCAGCGAGTGGTCGGCAAACTGGCCACCACCGTCCCTGGCCTACCCTCTGCCCACCTGTGGCAGGAGGCCCTCTCTCCCCAGCCGCGCTGTGGCCCTGGGTTCCCGAGTCCCCGGCCCCTGGCCCTCCACCCGCATGATCCCTGTCCCTGAGCCCTATTCTCCAGTGTGTTCCGTTGTGAATGCGGCACCCTGTCCTGGTGACAGGAGAACAATGTTGGTGAACGTCGAAGAGGGTGTCCGAGTGGTCTGTGAGCCCCGGATCAAGGGGCCGGAAGCCCGGTCGGCCGGCGGCCTGGCGATAGCGCGCTATCTGCGCCGGCTGCTCGGCCTCGGCGTTATTTTTAGCGGGGTGGCCGCGTTGTGGTCGGTTCGGCGGGCGCGCCAGGGCCGGGCAGGGGCGGGGCGGCCTTATCGCCCCGTCCTGCGACCGCCGCCCGGCGCTCCAGAGCTCGCCCGGTCGCCGACCTCTAGCCATGGGCTTCGGTGAGTCTGCCCGGGCCCCGCGCTCCCCGACGACATCCAGCGGGGAGGCTCTCGGTCCTCTGGGCTGCAGTCAGAGCGGTTCGGGGCAGACCCGGAGGACCTTCCAGCCGGCGGGCGGGTGGAGAGGCTCGAGGGCGGTGGCGATGCTGCCCGGGGCCCCCGCGGGCCGGGCTCACCGCGGCGCTTCCCTTCCAGGGCCGCGCGGGGCGCTGAGCCTGCTGCTTCTGCTGCTCGCGCCGCCTGGCCGCCCGGCCGCGGGCTGTCCCGCCCCGTGTCGCTGCGCGGGGACGCTCGTGGACTGCGGGCGCCGCGGGCTGACGTGGGCCTCGCTGCCAGCCGCCTTCCCGCCGGAAACGACCGAGCTGGTGCTGACGGGCAACAACCTGACGGCGCTGCCGCCGGGGCTGCTAGACGCGCTGCCGGGGTTGCGCGCCGCGCACCTGGGCGCCAACCCCTGGCGCTGCGACTGCCACCTGGTGCCGCTGCGGGCCTGGCTGGCGGGCCGGCCCGAGCGCGAGCCCTACCGCGACCTGCGCTGCGCCTCGCCCCCCGCGCTGCGGGGCCGCCTGCTGCCCTACCTGGCAGAGGACGAGCTGCGCGCCAGCTGCCCGCCCGGCGCGCTCTGCCGCGGGGCGCTGGCGGCGCAGCTCCTGCTGCTCTTCCTTGGGCTGCTGCACGTGCTGCTGCTGGCGCTGCTGCTGGGCCGCCTGCGGAGGCTGCGCGCCCGCGCCTCGCACCAGAGGCCGCTGAGCGCCCCGCTGGCCGTCGAGCGCGCGACCACCGAGCCGAGCGACTAGCGTTGAACCGAGCGGCCGGCCGCCCTGCCCCGCCGTCACGATTTCTCAGATCTGCCACCCCTGCCTCCCTGACAGGGGCCCAGCTGCTGCGCGCACCGCTGGCCACATGCACCTATGCCCTGGACCTGGACTGAGGAGGGCCTGGAGGAAGGCGCTGCCCAGGCCCGCAGAGGCCCCCGTGCTGTCTGCAGTGCCAATAAACCCTGCTCCCCATCTGACCGATCTGCACCACCGTGTGACACGGAATCCCCTTCCCAAACCCAGAAAGAGCTCCACGGGGTGGTTCCCACATGGCGGTTCATACACCCCCAAATCACCTCCTGGTGGGGGCATGGGGGTCAGTGAGCGAACTCGCCCGCCCTGGACTCTCCCCAAAGTTCAAGTGGGGAGGTGTAGAAGGGCTGGACGGACAGTGCCCACTTGGGGTGGTGAGGACAGTGTGGGGACAGTTGGAACCCCACGGTGGTGCATGTGCTCAGAGTGGAGGTTTCTGGGCACCAGGGCGGGTCTACCAGGCGGCTCCAAGGATGGTTCACGGTGTGAGGTGCCCCAAAGCATCAGGAGTGCTTTGGACCAGGGATGGTGAGGGCGGTCAGGCCCCAGCAGCACCTTCCTGGGCATTTGAGTGAGAAGGTCTGGAGAGCAGGCGAGGAGAGGGTGAGGCTTGCAAGCTAGGGGTCCACAGAAGTTCCCTGCAGGGGTGAGGAGGCACAGGGGGTTGCAGGGTCTCTGAATTGTGTCTGCCACTGGGCTGCCACCTCTTGTAGGAAGGCACCCCTGACTGCTTCTCAGGCCTTGGTCTCCCCCGTCCCAGCCCTGGATCCAGGCCGAGCCACCAGGGCCTGAAAAATCCTGAGTACGTGCCCCAGTGTGGCTCAGGCTGCTAAGCTGGGCCTGGCTGCCCCAGAGAACAGGTGATGCTTTCCCCACTTCCTCTCTAGGTGTGGCCCCCACCTGTCTGGCCCTGTGAACAATGAAGGCCGCTGACGCGGAGCCTGGGGCCTGAGCCCTAGCTGCCTGGCCCAGGAAGGCCCCTGGCCCTGCTGACCCGGTCGGGGAGGCTGCCACTGATGTGGTCTTTGTCTCAGCCTTTGTGGGACAAGACGGATGGCCCTCCGGCCGGGGCGATGCTATCTCGGGGCTGCCGGTGGGACGTGAGGCGGGAGCCACCCCCTCCTTTGTGGGCAGGTGTGTGGCATCCGGCCCATTGTGGGCTGCAGCTGACTGTCCAAGGTCCATCCAGACTTATCACCAGATCTGGGACAGCGGCCCCTTCTGCACAAAGGAATACCCCCTGCCCCCCAGGGAGTGGCAAGGAGCCCTGGTGGGGGTCAGAGGTAACAGTCGTCGCGCCAAGTACACAGGCCACCCCTTAGACTCAGCCCCAGTGCAGAGCAGGAACGGGGTGTCACCGCTTCTTTCCACAGCAGGAAACTTGATTCCAAGGGGGTCTCCCCACTAGGCTCCAGAGCTTTCTCCGTGGCTGCCCCTGGGACCCCCTCCTCCTTGCTGAGGGCTCTGGGGGGCAAATGCAAGGCCCGGAGAAAGGGGCCTTGGGTCCTGCCGGCCCCAAGCTAAGACAAGGAGGCCTCCCTAGGCTGTGGGACAGGGTCCCCACAGGAACTGGGAGTGACCAGTGGTGAGCAGGAGCCCAGCTTCCCAGTCAGTGTCCTGTTGAGGGACTGGGTATAGGGGTCACGGGGGCCAGGAGCTGCAGAAGGCTGGATTTTCTGACGGAAGAAAAGGCTGGCATCATGGTGTGGTCAGATCCTAGGAAGAACTTCCCACTCAGACAACAGGGCAGCAGAGCCCCCTGGCTACTCCAGGCCCGCGCCCACCCTCCTGCCAGTTCCTCTTGATTCCTAGGGGCTCCAGCCAAGGTACCAACCACTGGGAGCTGCCAGCCCTGACCCTGAGCTGACGCTCCAGACACAGACCCTGGGGCCTCAGCCTCCAGGGTGTGGAGAAGGGGAGTGGTCCCAGCTGGGGACCCTGACTGGCCCAGAGCATGCGGGGAGCGTAGCCCCTCCAGGGCCCCTCCCCACTGACAGGCTGGTCCCCCTTGGGGCTCAGACTCCACCCAGATGGGAACAGCCCCGCCAGCCCCTCATGTCTGCAGCCCTTCCGCGGGCAATTCCAGGCCCCCTGCCCTGTGGCTCCAGTTCTCTGACCACACTGGTCCCCAGCTTCCCGGGGTGGCGGGCAATGGTATGAGTCCCAGGAACACCAGCCCCAGATCAAGGCAGGGCTGCTCCCGGGGCAGGCCCGAGCTTCCTGCTGCCACTCTGTCCTGAGTATCCAAGGCTTCCCTGCCCTGTGTCAGGGCCTGCCCTGCCCGGACACGTGGTGCACCGACCCGACGCTCAAGCCACATCCTGGCGACTGGAGGACGACCGAGGGGGTGCCTAGAGCGCTGAGTCCCTGCAAGGCCAGGAGGCGGCCCGGGCGGACGCAGCCCTGACTATCGCGCGGAAGCTCAGCGTTTTGGTCCCTGAAAAGGGCAGGTTCCGCAGCCCGTCCTCCCCAGAGCGCGGCCTCAGCCGGGCAGCAGAGGGCGCTCGCGACCTGCCGAACGGCCCGCGCGGGGCGCACTGGGCGGAGGGGCGCGGGGCGCAGGGGCCCAAGGGCGCGGGGGATGGAGGGGCGCGGGGACGCAGGGGCGCAGGGGCCCAAAGGCATGGGGGATGGAGGGGCGCAGGAGCCCAGGGGCACGGGGGACGGAGGGGCGTGGGGGATGGAGGGGCGTGGGGGATGGAGGGGCGCAGGAGCCCAG
>ML663582.1:1203237-1225399 GCA_007570785.1 Antilocapra americana
GGAGGGGCGTGGGGACGGAGGCATGCGGCGGGTTTGGGGTGGCCCGGGGTCAGCAGCGCGCTCCGGTGTGGGTGAGGCACGGGACGAGGGCGCCCCGCCCACCCGGCCCCCCGCACCGACAGCCGGTAGCGGTCGCGGGAGGGTAAGGGGCTTCTTCCGCGGGGCGGCAGTGGCCCGGGGCTCAGCCCGTGAGCCCGCGGCGAGGCCGTCCGCCGTTCTTTGGCTCGGTGAGCACTTACTGCGTCCCTGCTGTGCGCGCCGGAGCGCGGACCAGCAGGCGGGGGCTGCGGGGGCGCGCGGAGGGGGCCCTGAAAGGCTCCTCGCCGCCGGCCGGGTGCCCAGGGAGACCAGGCCGGCGGTGGAGCGCGGTCCCCGCGGCCCCTGCAGCCTGTGGAGGGACCCGCCGCCCGCTGGGGCGAGCCCCGAGGGCCCCGCGGACGAGGCCCCGGGAAGGGCTGGGGGCCAGGCCCTGGCCGTGCTGGGGGTGGGCCCGCCGCCCAGACGGAGCAACAACATTGGTGTGGGTGGCGGGGCCCTGGGGGCCCATAGCTCAGCGAACCGTCTGCGCCCACCCCCGGCGTTTCCGATGGAGGACAGGCAACGGGTGATAAATCACCAGAGCCCACCCCCACCCACCCCGGCGGTCGTGGGGAAGGGGGGCTCCGTGTGACAGAGACGGGCCTAGATGCGCGAGCTGACCGACCGCCGAGACGAAGCAGCTCCAGCCACCCACTGACCACCGGGTCCCTTTACCGACCCCCCACCCGGGCGCCCCTCCGGGCGTCTCTCCACCGGCCCATCTGGAAACCAGCTGAGAACCACCCCACCCCAGCCTGCTGACCCCCAACGAGGGGGAGGAGGGAGTAAGAACAAGGTCTCCGCAGCCACAACTCCCTCCCCGAGGGCAACCGTAAATCAGCGGGGTCTCTTGCCAGTACTCCCCCCAGGCTGAGGGGATCTGTGGGGTCCCTGGCCCTGGTGACTGGGCGCAGCCCTGGCTGTGTCCCTCTGTCCTTGAACCGTCCTTGGCAGATTCCCCGGCCCAGCTCTCTGCAGCACAGTCACCAGCCCTGGGCTGTCTACATCCGGGGCTGTCTACACTAGGCCTGTCTATACTTGGTGCTGTCAACAGGGGGTGCTGTCTACACCAGGGCCGTGTACGCCGGTGCCACATATGCTCTGTGTCTGCACCGGGTCTGTATATACCTGGTGCCGGGTACACCCGCTGCTATCTACACTGGATGCACACTCTCACTGCCCTCATTGTCTGCAGACAGGAAATGTCTGCAGGGAGACATCCTGTCACACCAGGAGACCCCTGGCTGGCCCGCAGGAACTGGGGGTCAGCGGCCTCCCCAGCACAGCCTCCAGGGTCTCCTCGGCCCCGGGGAAATGCTATTTGTCCCTCCCTCCGTCTGGGTTTCCTGTCCCCACCACGCCAGCTGCTGAGGGCCAGTGAGACAAAGTGTGCTGAGAGACGGGCCAGGTGGCCCCGCCACAGGTGCGCGCAGCCTCTGGGGTCAGGGTGCTCTCAGGCCTGTAGGGGGGCCCAGAGCCCAGCCTTGGCAGTGCTCGCCCTGGGCGTGTCCTTCAGACACCCCACTGGGCGGAGGCCGCAGAGATAAGGCCACCTATACACAGGTGAGCCCGCAAACACCCACCAGGACATCGCTCCTGGCTTGTCTCAAAGGGGTGTGCGTGGGGACGGGGGCTTCCTTGTCTCGAAAGACCTTTGGCACTCTGGGAATTCAGTGCCTGAGAGAGGCCCCGAGTGTCCTGAGGGCTGGCTGGGCCTCGTCAAGCGGACAGTCCCCTGGACGCTCAGAACCACCCCGAGCCCGGGGCAGGCATGTGGAGGTGGGGCCAGGGAGGGTCTGTGCAGGGGCTGAGGCGGGGTGTGGAGGGCCTCCTCTCACTCACTCCCACTCATGTTCCCACTCGTGGGCACTCCTGCCTGGAGGCGGCGGTAGCACAGGGCAGGCTGAGGTGCCACGCCTTGGTCCTCAGAGCTCCGCCCAGCAGAGAGCACCCCCTGGCTGCCCAGGCACTGCTCTCTGCGCCTTGTATGGCGGCGTGCCAGGCCCACGGGAACCCTCACAGGTACGGGGGGCTTGAGGGGCTCCCCCGAGCTTTGCCTGCTGGCCTCCCCGGGGAGTGGGGGTGCAGACCCCAGGGGAGGTAGAGGGTTCCCATGGCGCCCCTTCTCCCGCCCAGTGTGGACCGGCCTGGCACGCCCACCCTGAGAGGGGGCTGCAGCCTGGGGCTGGGGGTCCCGGAAGAGTGCATGTCACCCAGGCAGTCGTGCCCTCTTGGCCTCTGTGGGCCCCCGTGGGACACGGTGCATCTACGCAGACATCTATTTTGATGTGGTTTGTGTTGGGGCGTTTGCCTTTCTCTGGGCTTTGTTTGTTTAAAGATGCTCTTGAAGAATTCCAGCCTGTCTGCAGGTCCTGAGGATGGGCTTCTGTCTGGGCAGAGTTGGGGGGCAGGGCTCTGACAGCTGCCTGTCCCAGCATGCCTGCCCATGCCCCATGCCCACCGGAG
The DNA here is from genome assembly GCA_007570785.1 of Antilocapra americana. Taxonomy (NCBI): domain Eukaryota; kingdom Metazoa; phylum Chordata; class Mammalia; order Artiodactyla; family Antilocapridae; genus Antilocapra; species Antilocapra americana. The sequence continues at coordinate 1,205,782 of ML663582.1, forward strand.
GGGCGCCCATGACAGACCTGGAGCAGGTGGGACCCGCAATGCCACCATCCAGGGACGTGGCACTGGGGGGTGGGGCAGCGTGCCTCTGTATGAGGGAAGCGGGACTGCTTGTGTGTCAGGGCTGTGGGCCTGTATGCCTCACCAAGGCACGCCCCACTTTGTGTGTCCCTATAGTGTGCGGTCCTACTGTGTGCATCCCTGCCATGGGGGGTCCTTCTGTGTGGGGTCCCTACTGTGTATGGTCCATGCCATGGGGGGTCCTACTGTGTAGGATCCTTCCGTGTGGAGTCCTTACCATGGGGGGGTCCTACTGTGTGCGTCCCTACCGTGTGTATATCCCTACTATTGTGGTCCTACTGTGTATCCCTACCGTGTGTGGTCCTACTGTGTGGGTATCTCTACTGCAGATCCCTCACCTGGGGCCCCAGTTCTGCAGGTCTCTTCTCAGTGGGTCCCTGGTTTGCGAACCTCTGTCAGGGGGCTCAGTGCTGCCTCTCCTTATTAGGGGTGATGTGGCTCAGCCACTGTGACGTCTGGGTCATCCTTCTGCCCCTTCTCCCTGGGTTGAGGGTCGACCGCTACCAGACTCTCCCGGGGCCGCACTCCCGCATCTCTGGTGAGGCTGTCAGAAGGGGTGGCTGGAGCATAGCTAGGTCCCCAGGTCATCTGTGGACAGTGGAGGGTGTGGACACCACAGGTAGCCCTGCTCCACGACGTGCCTGAGGCCTGGTCAGTCTGCAGCGATAAAACTGGGAGCCCACGAAGTCCTCTCAACCTGCCCCGGGCCTCCCGGGCTCCCTCCGAGTGCCCCCCGAGGCTCCATGGGCCCACCTGTGTCTCAGGCCATGGCGCCTGAGCCTGCAGTGGTCCCAGCAGGTCTCCGAGGTCGGCAGCCGTGGGCCTGGGGCCCGCCTACCCCCCAGGGCCCTGTGGACAAGGGCGGCAGGCATGGCTGTCTGCAGCGTGGCAGCGGGACCAGGGGTCCTCCTGCGTTGTTACCCTAACTCCCTGAGCACCGGGGTCCGGGGTGTGTTCAGAGGCAGGAGGCATGGTGCCCCCAGGCCTCTGAGACAGTGCAGCAGCGGGGCACAGCAGGACAGAGGCGCCTGGCCCAGCAAGTTCTGCCGAGTCATCAAGGCTGGTCCACCCTGCCTCTGCCTCCCTGGGCAGTGGCCAGGGGCCCCTCAGGCAAGACCCGCCTCGAGGGCACGGAACATGGTGGCTACCTCCCCACGAGTGAGCGCACGTGGGGGTACAGGATGGTCCCCATGCGTGGGCCTCGCGCCTCCTGTGGGCACACGTCCTGCCGCCGGCCGTGCCCCCGTGCCCTCAGCCGCCACCCCTCCCCGCCCGGCGGTCTGTGTGTACACAGGCTTGCTTTCCCTGCCTCGCAGGCCAGGGTGTGCTCGTAAATCGTGCGGCCGATGACACATTTATCCCGCGGGCGGCTGGTGGTGTGAATTTATGGCTGCCCGTCCCTGCCGGCGGGGCAGGACAGGAGCCTGGACACTGCCGGGCAACCACTTCTGGGGGCTGTGGGGTTCAGGAGCGCCCCCGGGCCTGGCTGCTCAGAAGCCCTGTAGTGCCCGGGCGGACGGGCTCTGCTGGGTGCAGGCTGGGTGGAGGGCTGCTAACCCGCCCACCTCAGTCTCCCACCGGTGAACTGTGCAGGATGGAGGGGCTGCTCCCCTTGGCCATGGACTCGGCCTGCTGTTGCTAGGCCAGTGGGAGGCGTGGCAGGTTGGAGAGGGCGGGAACCCCATGGGATCTGAGGAAAGATGGGGAAACTGAGGCCCAGCGAGGTGCGAGGCCTCAGGACCCAGATCCCGCAGTGTGGGGTCCCTGGCGCAGCCCTCTCCCGCCCCGGACAGTCCCTCTTGTCCTTCCCAGTCTGCGGGCTGGCGGAGATCATGGGAGCCGGGCCCCCTTGGGCCGCCCTGGGGGAGGGGCCGGGGGGCTGTCTGTCTGTCCATCCGTCCGTCGTCTGCATGCAGGCCAGGCCTCCAGGGGACCCTCTGGACTCTCGCACTCGCTGCCTGGCCCCTGGCCCCCCTGCCCGCCCGCCTGTCAGGATGAGCGATGGTGGTGGCCCCCCCGGGCCCTCAGCCCCAGGCTGGTTCCCGCTCATTAGCTGCTGACACTGTTTGCTTTCCCGCCTGGGACGCCCACCCCGTCACAGCCCATTTCTCCCGGCGCCCCCCACTCCTGTGGGCCCGCCTGGGGGTGCAGGGTGCCGGGCAGGACCTGCCTTCAGCTCCCAGGGCTGGATAGAGACGGCATCCTGCCGTTGCCCCTCATCCCCACCCCCTCACCTGTGGGCCGAGGACCGCCCCACCAAGCACAGAGTCAGGCCGCAGCGAGAGGGGGGCTGGCTGGCCTCACGGGGACACTCAGGGGCTCATGAGGGTGCCTGTTCACACTCCCACTTCTGCCCCTCTTGGCCACTGGCCTCTGCTTCTGTCTTGGCTCTGGTCTTGCCCACTGCCCCCCTGGAGCAGCCCCGGAGCCCCCAGCTCCGTAGAGAAAGTGCCTCTGTCCCCCCAGCAGCCCTGACCCATGGCATGTGGACCAGACGCTGAATCTCTAATGCCAAGGCTCTGGGGAGAAGGCAGGCGGAGGGGTGTCCCAGGCAGAGTGGGGGTTCCCCGGGCCCTGTGCCCCAGCTCTGAGCAGGGGAGGCATGACTGTGGGGGGCTTGGCATGGGCCCAGCCTGCAGGCAGGGCAGCACATGGGCACGCCAGTGGTGCCAGTCTCTCGCCGCTGGCCCCCGCGCCCCCTCCACAGCCCCCCCCCCACTCCCACGCAGTGTGGCCGCAGCTGGGCGGCATCAAGGCCCACAGGCCGGTGGCAGCCAGTCCTTCACTTAAAAATGTGTTTGTGATTTGGCGGCGGGCAGATAACGGTGACGGATGGCCCGCCTGCCCCTCGGGGCCCCTAGCCCATCTGGTTTGACTTTGGCCCATCCCTGCCCTTGGGCACTGCCCTCCAGGGGAAGCCAGCCTGTGTGGGCAGCCTCTGCAGACGCAACCCTCCAGCGCAGGCCCCATGGGGCGGCCTTGCTGCCCACTGGGCACTGGCCGGGGCCACGGGGAGGCCGCACCCTGAGCGGACCGTCCCCTCTGCTGCTGCAGAGCTGTGGGCACCTGGCGGGAGGGTGGCGAAGGGGCCTGTGGCGGTGGGCGGGGCCCGCGGGCGGCGCACGTGGCCCTCGTCAGGAGGGGTTTCTGACAGGCCTGCCAAGCCTCCCGAGCCCCCAGACCATCGATTATCCCTGCACAGCGGCTTCCGGGTCCAGCCTGGGCTTGGCGGGGGCAGTGAGGTCGTGAGGCCCTCTGCCCTCACCCCTCCCTTCCGCTTCTCTCTGGGTGCATGGAGGTGGGTGGGTGCCTGTCCTCCCCACCAGGGCACCCTGTCCCAGCCCAGGCCCTCGGAAGCGGCCACAGGCATGGTCACAGTCCACTTGGGCTGCTGCGTCGCCCAGGTCACAGACAGGGTTGGGCCCTGTCCTCAGTGGGAACAGGGCGGGCTTGGGCATCCCCCTACCGTCTCAGGGGCCAGGGGGCGGGGCGTGGGGAGGGCACTCCAGGCCCAGGAGCAGAGCTGGGGGGCCACCTCCACGCGGAGGTGCAGCCTGGACCTCTCTGTCCCCAGGAACTTAGTCCTCAGGGATGCCAAGCCTGTGCTGGGGTTGGGTGGCTAGGGGGAGGAGGCGGCTGGGGGAGGGGCCGACGGTGGGGGGGGGGACGGGCAGGGGGGGGGGGGGGGCCGGGGGGAGGGGCCGGGGGAGGGGGCAGCCGGGGGGGGGGGTGGCTTGGGGGGGGGGGCAGCTGGGGGAGGGGGCAGCGGGGGGGAGGGCCGGCTCGGGGAGGGGGTCGGTGCTGCACCAGGACTCCAGCCCTGTCTCCCCAGGCAGCGAAACCCCGCTCCCTCAGTATCACATTGTTGAGAATTAACTTTGTTGAAATAAAAATTGGTCTTGGTATTAACTCGGCCTCGAGGATTTTCTCCGGGGCCCTGGGGGCTGCAGAGGGGTCAGACGTCCATTCCCAGAACTGGTGCCGGCTTGGGTTTCAGGGGTGCCAACGACCTCCTCATCCTCTTCAAGTGGTAACTCCCCCACCCAACTTGGTTCCCGGGGTTGTGGGGGGAGTCGCTGGGGCCCTGCTCCTCTGGCCCTGCCCTGAGGAAGGACCACGTGGGCAGCAAGGATCAGTGGGTCCAGCCCCAGTCTCCCCCAATACTTCGCCCTCCCCGACCTCTCCGCCTCTCTTGGCAGCCCTGCCTGAAGTCCACAGGACTCCTCCAGCTCGTGGTTCTGCGAGGCCTCAGTCTCTCCACCTGTAAAATGGGAGGCCCTGCTAACAGCTGGGCAGCCAGGCGGCCAGAGCGCAGAGCCGGCCCTTCTGGGGAGGCGCCCACCCCCCCCCGAGTGGCCGTGGCGTCCTCTGGGGGATGCGGTGGGGACAGGAGGGGGCTCTGCCGGCTCAGGGCCTTCACAGCTTCAGACCTAGACCGTGCGTGGCACCCAGATTGTGCGTGGTGGTGGGGGTGAGGACAGAGACGTGGGGTCCCCACGGAGGACCCAGGGAGGCAGGTAGAGGCAGGCGCCCCCCTACAGCCACCAAAACGGTGTCTGTCTGCCCCTGCACAGGCCTGCTCATGGCGCGGGGTGCCCCACTGCCTGCTGGTCCTGCACGGATGGGGCAGCTCAGAGGGTGGGGGCAGTCCATCCCCTGCCGCCCCGGGAGCACCTGCTGGCTCAAGGGCGGGTCTGTGCCCGGGTCACCAGGGGGTGGGCAAGAGGTCCCAGCTGGTGGTCCTCCTGCAGCCTCGTCTGCCCAGGTCCTGAGCAGGGTTCGGGGGGTGGGGTGCAGCCTGGGAACAGGCTGGGATGGGGGCCTGGGAATGGAGGCGGGGGCCCCGGGGGATGCTCGAGTGGGCCCAGCTGTTGCTGCCTGGCTCCAGTTCCCACTCTGTGCCGAGGCAGGTCCCCTGGGCCGAGGCCGGTGGTCTGCCGGGGGCGGGGTGGGCGGGCAGGCTGGGGGCCTGAGCTTTCCTCAGGCAGTGGTCCCTGGGGCCGCAGCAGGAGAGGCAGCCACCTTCACGTGGCCGCGGTCACCCAGAAGCACTCTCCTGTCCCCGGCGCCTGGCGGGGTTCCTGTCCAGTAGGCCCCGGAGCCTGGCTCACCTGCACGCCCGAGTCACCCACCTGCCTGCGCCTGGCCCCACGCCCGGGGCCCATCCCGCAGGGCCCTGCATCCTGGACCTTCCAGCCTGGTCCTTCTGTGCGGGGAGCCTGACCACCGAACCAGGCCCAGCCTAGAACTCCTGCCCGTCCTTCAGGACCCCACACGAGGGCTCCTGCCCCTGGGAGCCACCGGACGTGGGCCCAGCACCCACCTGATGCCACCCTCCGTCTAAGGCCCCTCCCTCGTGGCCCTGCGGTGGGTCAGGCTCCCGGCCGAAAGGACCAGGCTGGTTCCCGGGCCCATCTCCCCATCCGGCCCGTCCTTGGCTGCACCCTTTCGTGGGCCCTGCTGCAGGGACCTTGTCCCCGGGGGACTGTGCGCCTGGGGGACCTGCACCTCTCCCAGCGAAGGGTTCTGAGGCTTAGAGGGGCCCCAGAGAGGCAGCGTTTGCTGTAGGCACCCTGGGGCTTCCCCCGCGGGCCCTCCCCCCAGCAGGCCAACCCCTGATGCTCAGCTTGCTTCGCCGAGGGCCTGGCAGAGAGGCTGCCGGGGTGGGGCCTGGGGGGCGCAGAGGGGATGCTCTCACTCCTCAGCCCCTCTTGCCTGCCTGGCGGCCCCCAGGGAAGCCCGTGATGCAGGAACCTGATATTTTAAGACTTAAAGCAAATGTTTCTGGAACCCAAGCTGAGCTGAGGCACCCGCCCGGGCCTCATGGAGGGGGAGCGGCCACAGAGGGCGCCCCGCCCATAGGCCAACCCTAGCCCCATGGGCCACAGTTCCCGGTGATGGGGGGGTCACTGAGCCCGGAGACACCTTGAGGGCCAGAGTCTGGGCAGCTTCAGGATGTGGAGGGGCTGGTGTGGGCCACCATCCTGCTGGCCCCTCTCACTGGCCTCCGGCCCCTTGTGACGCCTGCCAGCAGCCCTGGATCCCCAAGGGCTGGCCTCTCCTGACCTGGGTGCGGGGTGTGCCAGTGGTCTGCCCAGCGGGTGGGGCTCAGCCACATCCCCAACCCCATGCCAGGGGACCCATCAGGCACAGAATGCCCCCATGCCTGGCCCCGCTCCCTCCCCACTCTGTCAGGCCACCCTCACTGCCAGGCCCGGACTGGATTCCTGCTCCCCGGCTCTGAGATGGAGAGTCCCTGGTGACGAGCCCCGGGTATCCTGAGTGCTCAGGGGGAGATCTGGGCGGGCTGCCTGGAAGAAGGGCCGCCAGCTCTTCAGGGCTCCCACCTCTTACCAGGCCCGCAGCCAGCCAGCAGGCAGACTCTGCCTGACTGCCTGCCACACTGTGGCTGTGGGGCTGTGCCCACCAGGGCTGAAGCCTGCAGACCAGCCCCTCCCTGGAAGCCACTGGCTCCGGGTGGTCAGAACCGGTACCCACCACCACCCCAGGAGCCCCCAGGAGCACGCGGGGGTGGGAGGCAGCCAGCAGGAGCTCCACACTCCAGGCCCCTGAGCCACTGCCCCATGCCTGCCGTCCCTGAGGGACCAAGCACCAAACGCCTGCTTTCTGGAACTTGCTGGCTCTTCTGACCCTGGACCTGGAAGCCCTGTGGAGACTGGGCCCCAGGACCTCTCTTCAGTGTGCACTCGGGGCAGCGGGTGGACGGGGGTGGGCGAGAAACGGGTGGCCTCGGGGATGCCCACATGGTGGCCGCGGGGCTCAGGGTGGGTCTGCAGGTGACACGGGGCGGGCGGGAAGGTGGGGGCAGGCGGGCCCCGGGATGGCCTAGCACCCAGCCCACCCCTTCCCTTGCCACTCACCTGCCTGGGCCCCCTCCTTCCCCACCCCCACCCCCGTCCCCAGGCCCCCAACCCTGCCTGGGCTCCCAGGCTCCAAACCAGAAAAACGAGATGCAGAACAAACAAGCAGGTTTGGGCACAGCCTTGCCTCCAGCATGTCCAGCCACCAGTGCAGGTCCAGCCGTGGGGCTGGGTCCCACCCTCCTGGGCCCCCGAGGGCCAGGGTGGATGGCTTGCCCCCGGGGGTGCAGAATGCTGAGCCCCTGATTGGCCCCCTGCCAGCTCCAGGGGGTCTGGGCCTCGACTGGCTCAGGGACATGGCACTGGGCTCAGGACCCAGGCAGGGCCTGGGGCCCGGGACGTCCCAAGGGGATGGGGAGGGCAGCGGAGAGGTGGCAGGAGCGCTGTGGACTCTGGGGTTGGGCTCCGGCCATGGACCAGGCCCCTGCTTTCCCAGGAGCCCTGATCCCCAGGCGTGGGGCCAGGACCTCCCCCGTCCATCTGGAGCAGCTCGAGGCTGGGACAAGGGGTGAGGTCCAGAGGGGTCCAGCTCAGAAGAGCCTGGAGGAGTTGGGGGGTGAGCAGACACACTGGTCGGGCCTGGGGTGGAGGACATGGGAACCCTGCAGGGCAACAACCACACGCGGCCGGGTGGACAGTCTGTTGCCACGTGGGGCCAGAAGGTGCCCAGGCCCCAAGGGCAGAGCTCAGCGAGCTGGGCCACCATCCACGTGCCAGGGTGGGGCTCCCCAGCCTTCCTGGGGCCTGCCGCCCCTCGGTCTTGGGGCGCAGGAGAGGGTAGCGGCCGGTCAGCCCCAGGCAGCACAGGCCGGACACCCAGCTGTCCCAAGAGGACATGCCGCCCCCGCCCTGGCCTCACTACTGGACACTCACATGTCCCGCGTCTGGCAGCCCGCCCGCTGGGCACCCCGCCAATCACGCTGACCTTCTCCCCACCAGCACCTGCTTGGGGCTGACGGAGGTCTCTATTCCCAGGCAAGCGCCTGCCCAGGATATATTTAGGCCGTGGATGGGCAGCAGTGGACGGCGGGCTTCTGACCCCCTCCTGGGGCCCAGAGCGGGACAGGGAGCTGGGCTGCCTGCCCAGGCTCTGCTGTGCTCCGAGCAGCGGGCCGTTGCCTGTGGGCACTCTGGCCGCTCCTGGCCAGGGGAGGCCCAGCCTGCCTTCTAGCTCCAGGGCTCAGCTGTCCATGAGGACATTCCCTCCCGGGACCCCCCAGGGCCTGCCCAAGGGTATGCCCAGCCCCGGGCCCTTCCTGCCATCCGGACTGAGCCGTCTTCCCTCCTGCCACCTGCCGGGCAGGATGTTCCCGGGGAGGAAATGGCCCCACGGAGCCCACACTATCCATGCTGGAGCCCAGGGCCATGCTCCCAGCCCCCGGCCCAGCAGGGACAGGCCGGACTCCTCGGCCCCACAGGCCCGAGTGCCCAGCACTGGCACCGCCTGCTACCACACAGCCTGCCTCCCAGGGCAACTCTGACCTCGGCAGCTCCCAGCCCAGCGCTGGAGGCTGCCCGCTGCTTCAGACCATCTCCCTGGACACGGCGGAGATTGGCTGGTCTGGCACGCACAGAGCTGGCTCTGAACCGGTGGGCCTGCCAGGGTCGCAAGGGTATGAAGGAAAAGGTCACGACCCTGCCCCGTGGGCAGCCTCACCTCTGGGGGAAGGGCAGGCCCACCCCCACCTTGGCCCAGCCCCCTTTCTCTCTGCCCAGGACCCTCACGCTCCATCCAAAGGGGTTTCCTGCCCCTGCTGACCCCAGATGAGGGCAAGTCATCACACCATCCTGCCCCCCTCTGCCCCAGGAAACAATGCAGCTGGAGGTGCAGGGGCTTCGGGCGGCTTGGAGTCATCGAGGACAGGACTGGGGGGTCTGAGGGGAAGTAGGCGGCCCCAGCCCGGCCCACCCTGAGGCTCAGGAAACGGGGGCTCTCAGAAACTTCCTCTCGGCCAGACAAGCTCCTGGTGGGGCTGGGTGGCTGGGGGTCAGAGGCCCGGCCCCAGCTGCCCCTTCCTCTCTGGCCGGTCATCAGCTGGGTGGCCTGGGCTGTGGCAGGCTTCAGGCCGGGTGTCTAGACATCCCTCGGGCCCTGCAGGTGGCCAGCGGTCAGTGCCAGAAGGTCTCTGGGCTGCAGGGCTTGGAGGTGTGTCCAGAGGGCTTCTGCAAGGCCCTGCCTGCGGGGGTCACCATCAGAGAGAGTGGTCACCATCAGCTGTGCCCGTGGGGGGCCCACCACACACTGGCCTTGCCTGTGGTCCCTCCCGCTGGAAACCCTGAGCCTTGGTTCCCCCGTCTGTAAGACGAGGTGAGTATCCCACCTGGACACAGACACAGGGGTTGCCAGGGAGGCTAGAGCTGGAATGACGTGGGCAGAGGCCCTGGGGCCTTGCAGGCAGCACCTGGACCCGGCCTGGTCTCACCCCGAGACCTGGGGCCTCCTCTGGCCCTCCGTCAGCATGCACGCCACACCTGCCCTGAGCGGGCTCTCCAAGCAGGCGCCGGGCCCCGTGGCCGCCTTCTGGCACACACAGGGGCCGAGCACAGCCTTGGGGGGCTGGCCCAGCCAGGTACAAGTGCAGAAGGCTGGGGAGGGGGCCCTGGTGCTCTGAGAGACGGCTGGGCACCCTGGAGAAGCCATGAGGACCCACCATTGGACACCTTGTCTTGTGCTGGGTGCACATTGGGGGTCCGCAGCTGGGGACTGACTGGCCCAGGGCTCGGTCTGTTGGGTCGTGTGGCCCTGGAGGGTCTCAGGGTGGGGTCAGGCCAGCCCCGCAGTTCGCGAGGGTGCGTCTGTGTCCGCCCCTGGCCCACACATGATGGCCGGCCGTCCGTCAGCACGGCCAGCCCCTCCGGCCATCAGTCAGCAGCCGTGGCTGCGGGAGCAGCGGCCTGTTTGTTTTGCCAGCTCCGTGTTGCTCCCTAGGGCATGAGCCAGAGGAAATGGCCGTTCTGCCTGGGCGGGCGGTGGGCAGTGGGGGCCCCTCGCCAGTGCCCGAGGCCTCACCCGCTCTGAGCCTCGGTCTCCACCTGGCACGGGGCGAGGGCGCTGGGCTTCTCTGCAGCCCCGGTAGCAGCCGTGGCTGGCCGGGCCACTCACCCTGCCTTGCTACTGGGTGGGGCTCAGGTGTCAGCTGCCCCCGGGTGGGGGTCCCCTGCTTAGAAATCCAAGAGGCCCGACGCTGGACGTCCACACTGGCTGCTGCGGCCACGCTGGGCCTGGGTTCAGGCCGCAGACCAGCCGGCAGGGGGTGGGGGGTGGGGCGGACTGGGCTGGAGGGCCTAGGCATCTCTCTGGAGACGCCCGGGAAGATCAGAGCCAGGGGCACCAGGGCCACCGCCCACGTGGACTGGAGGAGGTGATGCCACACCAGGAGGGCGGGGCCCAGACCCCGGCAGCCCCCTCGGGGTGACCGCCCTGCCCGGTGAAGTGTTCACGTCGGTGCCCAGGGCCCTGCGGTCACCCGTTGTTTCTCACAACGTCCCCGAGGGCCCCGCAGGCCAAGCCGGGACACGTCCGTCCCCAGTGCAGCCTGGGGCTGTCCTCGCCAGCTGTCTACACCACTGTCTACACCGCGGACACTCCCCTCTGCCCGGGCCTGGGCCTGCGGATGAGGGAGGCAGGCTTGGGAGGCCACAACATTGGGGCCACACATCACAGGGCAGGCCTCTCGCAGAGAACAGGCTGTGTCTGAGAAGCCAGAGGCCAAAAGCTGGAGTTGGGAGAGACCCCGAGACCCTGTCCCCGCCCTGGCCGTCTGCATGCGGCACGTCTCCCTCCGGGAGCAGCCCTCCCTTCTGTGCACTCCTCCGCTGTGCTGGGGCGCCACCTGCCCAAGGCAGCCTCTGCAGGACACCCCCTCCTTCCGTGGCCAGCAGCGAAGGTTGGGAAAGAATCCGCAAGAACCCCTCCATGGTGAGGTGAGCGTGACTAATAGCGTCCCTTCCCGAGCGCTCAAGGAAGGTGTGGTGCTTGGAGCAGCCACGTCCGAGGCCACGTGAGGGGATGCCATGGGGGCTGAGCCTGGGGTTCTGGGAGGGCAGGGCCCGGTGGACACGGGGCTGGGGGCACAGAGCTGGGCAGGGAGTACGCAGGGCAGGGACCCCGCCAGCAGGCTCCGCGGAGATGGGTGGGCTGGGGCCGTGGATGCCCGCATGCCACGTGGCTCAGCCAGGACTGCCTCGGTCTCCCCAGGCTGCATCTCGGAGGCTCCCGCGGGCCCCGGGGCCCGGCCGATCCCAGCCAGGCCTGAGACAGCCTGGCGCCCGCTGACACCCCGCCCAGTGTGGGCAGACTGTGCGCTGGGTTCTGGCAGGCACCCTGGAGGGAGGGGCTGGTGAAAGCTAGCATCTGTCTGTCTGTCTGTCTGCACAGCTGGTGCCAAGTGCCCGCTTCACTGGATGGGGAGTCCACCCGGCCTGCCTGGGCCCTTGGGCTCAGGGTGCCCACCTGGGACGCCGGCCCAGTACCCTGCACCCGGAAGAGGACCCCCTCGGGGCCCGACGGCTTTGCTGAGGCCAGGCGGCCCGAGTTGGGGGCTTCAGGGGCGACCGCGGTAAAGTCCAGCCCTGGGGTCAGCCCAGAGCCTCTCAGCCTTGCGGGCCGCAGGGGTCGGTCCGTGTGGGGAGGTGGGGGGTGGGGAGCGTCCGCCCACGGCTGTGGGAGTGGGCCTGTGCACAGGGCCCCAGGCTGCCCCCTTCCCGCAGCTGTCTCCTGCCCCTCAGGCGCCCGCCGCCCCCGCCCACCCGACTCCTATTTCACTGAGGAGATTAAGACCACCTGGCGAGGGCCCCTCCGCCTCCCGGGCCCAGCCCGTGGCCCCTTGGGGTGCGCACGGGGGGGCGGGGAACCCTCCACCCCCACGTTCCCACGGATCCTGGCCCGCGGACACTGTGAGCCCGTCCCCCGGTGCTCACCCATGGAGCCCTCAGCCCGCGGGCGGCCCCGTAGCAGGTTCTGCCCACATCCATGGTCCTCTCTGCCCCCGTGCGGCCTGCAGCCTCCAGCCGTCCTGCGGGGTCCCAGGGGCACAGCCGTGGGCCATCCAGCCTGCCTGATGCCGCCTCAGACAAGACAGGAGGAATCTCGGCTCCCAGACCGCAGCTCTGAGCTGTTTGCTTTTGAGAAATTCCAACCTGGTTTGGCAGATCCGCGGAGGAGGAAAGGGATTTGTCTGGCTGCGGCGGGGCGGGGCGGGACCCGCAGACACGGGAGACCAGGGCCGGTGTGGACGCCTGGACCAGGAGGGGAAGCTGGGCAGAGTGGACTCGAGTGGCCTGGGGCAGAGCCAGGCGCCCCCTCCCTGAACCCTCAGCTGGATGCCAGGCCCACAGACGCGGCAGCTGCCCTGTCACGGTCCCCGGGGCCGGCTGGGAAGTGGCGGGCCCTGGGCAGAGCAGCATCGCTCGGGAGCCAGACAGAGACCCGGAGGCATGGGGAGGGCAGCGGCTGCAGGGTGGGGCTCATGCCTAAGCCCGCTGTGGCACCGGGGCCATACCATCTGCCTCAGCTTGAGCAGCTGAGAGGCCCATTCCCTTCAAAACGCTGCCCCCGCCATCTCCCGGGGGCCTGTGGCCGAGGGGCACGGCTGCCCCCACCGCCCCCCCAGGCCCGGCCACCCATGGGTCCAGGGCCCTGGAGCCTTGCCCACTAGGCCCCTCGGCCTTCACGTGACCCTGCTGTGACAGCAGCGTCGCTGTTGCCCGGACGGTGTCTGCGGGCGGGCCAGTCCTCCTGCCTGCCGACCCGGCGCACCGTGAGAGGAGCGCGAGGTGGCCTGCCTGGGGTGGTGGGCACAGTGCTCGGACACCAGGCCTCTGTACCTGGGCGAGCTTCTGGGTGAAGGTCGCCCTGGGGGACGCAGGGGCACGTGAGCTTGGAGCCGACCCTTTACAGACTCACGCCAGACTCCTGTCCCGGGCTGTCACAGCAAGAACAGCTTGGATTACTAACTGGATCAAGCATCTCATGAAAATTCTGAGTCTAATACATTCGGTTATTCTAACTGTTCTTAAGTTTCGAAACACAGAGCTACAGCCCTAGGTTACGGCCTTGTAACCAGAGGTGCCAGCCCCAGCCTGGCGGTCACTGTCTGTCACCTCTGGTCCTGTCCCCAAGTCTTGCTTCCCGGAGCCCACCTGCCCACCAAGGCTGACTCAGGGCTGCAGCTTGAGCAGGGAGGCCGGCCTCCTGGGGACCTACCTGGTAAGGTCCCCGCAGAGTGATCGACTCCTGTCCCCAGTGTTAGGGGCGTCATCCCAGCCGTCGGACCTGCTCTCAAGAAGGGCGTCATCTGAGCGTGTCACCCTCAGGAAATCCTCCCGCAGGAGCAGGCTGAAATGCTCACACCTTCCTTCACCGTCGGTGTCCAAGCTGGGTGAGGCTGAGGCCGCCGGCTCACTGAGCTGAGCGCTGGACACCGACCGTTTGTCAGGGTGCCCTGTGGGGGACGCGCCTGCACACACGTGTCGCTGTGTGTATGTGTTCTGCACGAGCTTGTGTGTGCACTCTGGCCCGTGCCGCTGCATGTGTACCTGAGTGTACGGTGTGCACGCCTGTCTGTGGGTGTGCACTCCCGGGCGTGTGCACACCGTCAGGGTCCACCGCCCACCAGAGGGGCCTGAGGAGACTGGCTCAGGCATCCAGCTCCCCGCCCCTTGCCCCCAGTCGAGACCCCCAAGGGGCCTGTCCCTCCCTGCCCTGACCACAGAGGCAGAAGCCTTGGGGGCCTCTGAGCCCCGTCTCTGCCTGACAGCCCCTGGGGTGGAGGGGCTGGTGTGGCCCAGTAGATGGACAGACAGATGGACAGCCGGCTCTCCAGGCGGCTGGGTCCTCCCGCCAAGTGGGCAGCTAAGTCAACAGGCTCAGAAATCGGAGAGGGCCGGCTGAGGCCGTCTGTTTGTTTATTCTCGGGGTGGACTTCCAGCCTACGGGGTGGGGGCGCTGTCACCCGGGTCTGGCCACAGCCTCATCGATTGGTCCAGCCCCCCACTGTCTCCTCCTGGGTCTGGAAGACACGCCCTCACGGAGGAGGCGGAGGTACACCCAGCTGCACAGACCCAGCGACCCTCCTGGCTCCAAGGGGCCGCGACCACAGTGCTGTGCACCTCTCCTGGCTACCCTGTCCATCCCGCGCCCCTAGTCTGCGTTCTCCACTCACCCGGCCCCAGGGACCAGGAAGAGCTCCAGGTGATGCCGCAGAAGGGGTGGGTGCAGCACCTCAGACACCTGCAAGCTCAGCTCACCCCACCCAGACACCTGCAAGCCAGCTGCTGTGGTGCCAGCCTTCGCCAGCACCTTCTCGGATGCTCAGGCCCCACACGTGGACCCCAGTGTACACCTGGGACTCAGGGCCTGGCACTGAGGGTTAAAGCCCCACCCCCAGGCCTGGTAGGGACGGGTGCTTCAGCTGGAGGCACCGGGGAAGGGCCTGGGGGCAGCTAGGGCCAACAGAGCCCCCCTTGGTCCCAGTGCAGGGAGCCCCCAGGCTGGCGGGGGGGGTGGTCACAAGAGGCCAGGTCAGTGGGGGTGGGAAGAGTGGCCATGGGGGAGGAGGCAGGGGTGGGAGTTGTGGGGAAGGGGACTGGGTGGGGGTGGGGCTGGAGTGTGGGGGAGGGGTGGGGTGGGGAGGGGGAGACAGGTGTGGGGGGAGGGGATAGAGGGAGGGTGGGGCCAGAGTGGTTATGGGGGAGGGGCCGGGCGAGGTTGTTGGGGAGGGAGCGGGGTGGCGGGAGGGGATGGAGTGGGGGTGGGGCTGGAGTGTGGGGCAGGGTGGGAGGGGGAGGGGTGTGGGAGGAGGGGATGGGGGTGCGGAAGCCGCCCTCACCCAGGACCTTATCCAGGATGAATGATGCAGCTTGGCCGCCAGCCCCTCCTCCCTGGTGCCAGCCCCGCACAGGGGCCCGAAGGTTTGCACACCCCTCCCCAGTGGGGCTGACCATGCTCGCCCAGAGGCCCCGAGCTGGGTGCACTGGAGCCCTGGCTGGGACTGCGCCCGCTGCCCTACGGCAAGCAGAGCCCAGAGTCCTCTCTGGCTCCTCCAGCCTCCGATGCGCTAGGGGAGGAGGGGGCCTCCTGCCCGCCTTCGGGGCTCTGGGTCACTGCCTGTTCGTGCCCACAAGGGCCACCCAGAGAGCCGTCTGTATTGGCATCGCAGCCCCAGCACCTTCCCGCCAGGTGGGACGTGCCCAGGGGCAAGGTCTTGGGAGAGGCATTGCGGAGGGCGGAGGGCGGGAGTGGGGAAGAGGAGGGAGCCACTCCAGCTCCAGTGACGATCAGACCCCACACCGCCCCCGCGGGTGATGACTGCGCAGGCCGCTCTGGGTTGGCCTTCCTTCGGGGCCAGGAGGCTGTCCAGGCAGGCGTGGGGAACATTCCCTCAAACCAGCCCTGAAACAGAGGAGCCGGGTGGAGGAAAGCCCACCGCGCTCTTCCAGAATGCCGCGGCAGCCGTTGCCCCACTCTGTGCTCTGGCCCCTGGGCCCCATGCACGGCTGGAGACCCAGGCAGGGGCACAAGTGGAGCCCACCGTGTCTCCAGGAGCACTCATGTGCAGGGACACCCTAGGGCCCGCTGGTCCTTCCAGGGCTGGGAGCACAGAGCCGTGGACTGCCTGCATGCGGGCGGGAGTGATGCGTGGATCCTGGTGTTGGCGGCTCCTGTGGGAATGCACATGCTCTCCGGGGAGGAGCTGGGTGCTGCCCAGACTCCCCGGGCTGCCCCTCGCAAGCTGAAGAGTGAACCTTGGACACGGGGCTAAGGACGCTGGGGGCGAGGGTGAATGCGGCTGGGGCTCATCCCAGAGCAGCCCCCAGAGAAGCAGAGAGTGGCCGTCGCCTTCTGCCCTAGGCTGCCCTTCTGGCCCCCACCCCCACCTTGGGCTGGAGGTCCATGCGAGCCTTGCTTCCAGGGCCTGTAATGTGGTTTCATCCTGCTGACCGGCACGGCAAAACGAAACATCCTGTCTCCAGCCCGCGTCCCAGGTGGCAGGGTGCGTCGTGCCCTAAGCGGGCAGAACCCAATCAGCCCTGGGCCCTGTGGCACCTCGCCATGACTCCCACCTCTTGCTTTCAGAGGTGTGGCCGGCAGGGGGAGCGAGGCGGAAAGGAACTGCGCTGGTCCAGGTGAGGGAGCGAGGATGCCGTGTGCAGGGGGCACTGGAGCGCACGTGCTCCTGCTGGGCAGCGAGGGCACAGGGGCGGGCGCAGCGCGGAGTGGCGGGAGGCCTGGGGGTCTGGTCCTCTTTGTTCTTCAGCCACACAGTCGTGTCCGACTCTTTGCCGCCCCATGGACTGCAGCACTCCAGGCCTCCCTGTCCATCACTGAATCCCGGAGTTTTGCTCAAACTCGTGTCCACTGAGTGAGTGATGCCATCCAACCATCTCATCCTCTGTCGGCCTCTGTCTTCCCGCCGTCAGTCTTCCCCAGCATCAGGGCCTTTTCTGATGAGCCGGCCCTTCCCATCAGGTGACCAAAGTCTCGCAGCATCTTCAGCATCTCTGGTCCCTGCAGCTGGGCTCCAGCTGGGCCGGGCATTGCTGCTGGGGTTCAGCGCCTGCGGCGGCTGGAGTGGGCAGTGGCAGCAGGGGAAACAGCTGTGAGTTCCAGGAGGAGCGCCCTGACCTCGACCGCTGTGCTAGCAACCAGAGCTGGCCCACTCCCTTCCCCACTTTCCCCGTTTAACCTGGCCGCCCACGTCCCAGCTCAGGCACCAAGGGGTTAACGAGGCGGAGAGGCCCCCTTGCCTGTCCCCCACCTCGAACTCCTCAGAGGGCCAGGGCCCTTAGGACAGAGCCTGGGAGGCTGACCCTGCGAGCCCAGAGGCCCCGGGTTTTCACTTTCACTTCTGCTCCGTTCCGATGCCGATGCCGGCATCTCCCTCAGACTCGGCACCTGCCTACTGCTTTCCAGTGTTCGCCCAGGTGTACGGAAGGCTCCTCGGCTGCCCTGGACACAACCGCGGCACCGGCACACGCCAGGACAGGCTGCCCGCCTGCCCCAGCGCCCCTCTGGGTGCTGACCCCCGGCACACGCTCCATTCCGGCAGCAGCTCCCCAACCTCCACCAGCCCGCTGTCCTTCGACCTGGGCCCCTGGCGCCTCGGCTGGCCCTACTGTGGGGGCAGCCGGCGGGGGGTGGGGCGGGGAGGTCAAACCTAGCTGCTCCCTGCATCACAGGACTCCCTGGATCTGCTTCCGGGCCGCACAGATCATGGCCACAGGCCACTCTGCGGGGAGGGCACCGCTGGCAACAGCGCGCCTTCCCAGCCTGGTCCATGGCACATCAGGCGCCGTTGGGGAGGGGCGGGGCTCAGCGCTCACGAGGTCATGGTTGCCCACCCCGTCACACAGCAGGACCCATGTGCTCAGCGCCTCCGCGCCAGGCCTGGATCTCAGGCCCGGAGCTCCGGAGCTCCGTGCTTCCTGCCTGAGCAGCTTCCAGACCTCCCCAGTTCTGGGCCAGCACGCCCTCCAGCCTGGGGGAGTCCAACAACCTCCAGACAGGCTGCTGCCTCCCGCTCCATCCAGGGGAAGCAGCAGAGGCCTTGGCGACGAGGCCTGAAGGCCAGAGCCTCAGCCCAGGGCCCATGCGAGGCCTGGGTCACTGAGGCCTGGCGCCTTACAAGGAGGGGCGTCTGGGCTGGGTGGCCATGGATGCCCCCAACTGGGCAGAGGCGGCCCTGGAGGCAGGAGGTGCAGGGAAGCGCGGGCCGCATCAGGCTTAACATCCAGGAAGCCTGGGCCTGCAGGCCCAAGTGGGCAGCCGGGCCTTCCAAGAGGGCAGGCCGGTCGCGGGGCGGGCAAGGGGCAGCGAGCAACCGGACCAGCCGCGGCCTGAATTCCTCCGACGTGTCCTCGGCTCCTTTGGCCAGTCCAGGCCCCGCCCACGGCCCTCCCTGCGCCCGGCCGGTGCTCGGGGAGGTCGGAGGAACGGGCACTGCCCACCCTCCGGATGTATAAGCGTCCTGGCCAGGGGCGGGCGGCGCGCGGGTGCGCGTGACGCTTGGGTTCCCGGGCTGGGCGGCCTGGGCGGTGTCCGTCTGCTCAGGGTCCCTGGGTGCGACCGTGAGCCGCCCACAGGGGCCCAGGAGCCGCTCGCGGGGCTGGGTCCCGTCCCTGGGGGCCGAGGAAAGGACGACCCTGGGGCCCTGGAGCCATCCGCCCGTGGCTGCTGCCGGAGCCTGGACGGCCCTCTCCGCGCCCAGGTGCAGGGGCAGCTGGGGAGGCGGGAGGAGCTAAGGGCAGGGCCTGGCCGGAGCCCTGCGGCCGGGGTCTGGGGCTAAGGGCTTCTGCTCATGCCTCCCCTGGGGTGGTGGAAGCCGATGGCTTCGCTGTACAGAGGGAGGCCAGGCCTCGGGGAGCCGCGGAAAGTCCGGGGATGCTGGCCACGGAGGCCCCTGGGAGCTGAAGTGAAGGGCTGGGGAGCTTGAAACACAGGAGGGCCCACACCACCCCCCAGGGCACTCCACCCGCCAGGGCCCCCTTGGTCCGGGGTGGGGGGCCGTGACGCCATGTCCCCTGGGCGCGGGGCTGCAGCGGTGAGTGGCACCGCGGGCTCCCGCCCCCGGGCCGTGGGCTGGGCCGGCCTCCGTGGGGCCGGGTGCACGCAGTCAGAGGCGGCGCCGGCCAGGCCACCGGGCGCCTATGGACGCGCGGAGCCCACTGTCTCCCCGGGCCAGCGCGTTCAGCATCGCCTCTCTGGTTGCAGCAGAGGCCGCAGAGCGCACCGCGCGTCTGGCCCCCGGGTCCTCCGAGCCTGTGAAGCCGCTGGGATCCCCGGGCGGCATGCACTTCAGCACCGTCACCAGGGACATGGAAGGTGAGCCTCCCGCTGTGCCCGGGCCAGCGCCTGCCAGACCCCTGCCCCTGGGGCCCGAGCAGAGAGGGCTGGCGGGGTGGGGGAGGATGGTGAAGGCAGGCACTGGTGGGGTGAGTGCCCCGCTCCCCGCCTGGACTCTGGGGCACACGGGAAGGGCGGAACCCTGCCCCGACCCTGCGTCCCCTTCGCCTGGGGACCCCGCTGCAGAGACCCGCGCAACTGAGCCCAGAGAAGGAGAGGGCGTGGAGGTTGGAGGGAAGCTCCAGAGAGCCAGGGCACTCGGAGAAGGAGGGAGAGAGCAGGAAGGGGCGGCGGGAGGAAAAGAGCTGGAGAAAAAGGAAAGGAAAACAGAACACTCGAAAGGGGAAAGACGAAAAGGACACGAAGAGGGCCAGGACTAGAGAGAAGCACGCGGAGGAGAAGTTAAGAAAGTCGCGTCTCAAGAAAAGGAGAAAGTCAAAGGGAAGAATTGTGTCCTAACTTAAAAAAAAAAAATAGTTAACAGCCGCGAATAATAGAGAGACGCACACAGAGAGGAGGGGGACAGGCAGGCTAAGAGGAAAGACAAAGCGCAGAGAGACCAGCAGGAGAGAGGGGAAGAGGCGGAAAATAAGGCAGATAGAGACGCAAGGGAGACAGTGCAGGGAGGCCAAGGATGGAGAGGGGCGGCCGAAGCGAGGGGAACAAAGGTAAGGCAGCAGCAAGTCGCAGCGGCCCGGGAGGGCAGCGCCGCGCGGGACGGCGGCCGGCGGGCTCTCGCGCGCTCGCCTGCCGCCGGAGAGCCGGTCCGGGCGGTCGGGGCCGGCGGGCGCGGGCGCGGGCGGGGGGCCGGGAGCCC
>ML663582.1:1230399-1293634 GCA_007570785.1 Antilocapra americana
CGCGCGCCCGCCACTCGGCCCGGGGCGCGGGGCAGCGCTCGGCTCGGCGGGGCGCGCGGCCCGCGGGCCATGATCTCCGCCGTGTCCAGCCCGTGGCTCACGCAGCTCTCGCACTTCTGCGACGTTGCAGCCTTCACGGCCAGCAGCCTGAGCGGCCTGGGGGCGGCGGGGGGCTTCCCGGGCGCCGCGTCGCCCGGCGCCGACCCGTACGGCGCGCGCGAGCCCCCGCCGCCGCCGCGCTACGAGCCGTGCTCCGCCGCCGCGCCGGGCGCCCCGGGCCCGCCGCACGCCTACCCGTTTGCGCCGGCGGCCGGGGCTGCCAGCAGCGCCACCGAGCCCGAGGGCCCCGGGGTCAGCTGTGTGGCCGCCGCCAAGGCGCCGGTGAAGAAGAACGCGAAGGTGGCCAGCGTGAGCGTGCAGCTGGAGATGAAGGCGCTGTGGGACGAGTTCAACCAGCTGGGCACCGAGATGATCGTCACCAAGGCTGGCAGGTCAGGGCGCCCCTCCTCGGCCGCGGGCCACCCCAGGCCGGAGGGGCCGGCGAGCGGGGCGGGGGCACGGGCGGCTTCTCTGCTCCGGTCCCGGCTCCAGCGACAGCCGCCTTGGGAGCCAGCGGAGGGGTTAGGGGAGGAGCGGGCCACCGAGGGTCCACGCTGGGCCGAGGCAGGGGCCGGCTCACTTCCCTCGCAGGTTGGGGAGTGGATCCCAGTGGATCCGAACTTTGCAGAGGAAACTCCCGTCTCTGGTTCTGCAGTTCAGTCCATCCAGGCTAGATGGAGGCGCCGCCCGGCAACGGGGCAGTGGGTCGGAACCGCTCTGGGACAGTTAAGACCTTCCCGGACGGGATCTGTTGTGGGGAGCCCGCCACCCCGTTTTCTCAGGCCTACGTCTCAGCCGACCGCGGGGCCTGGCTCTGCCGCTGGGGCCGCCGCCTTCCGTTGGCCTGTGTTTGTTTGGAGGGCCTGGAGGGAAGGGGAACGAGTTTTGCGATGCGGCCGATGTGACCGGCAGACAAAGGCGGGTGCCGGTCTGTGTCTAATGTACAGGAGACACCAGCTCTGCTTCCACACAGCCCGGGAGAGCTCAGGGCCTGTTTGCAGAGCCCATGCGGGGCTCCTCCCGCCCTGTTGCGGCGTCTTCCCCAGGGAGCGCGGGGCCTTCTCCTGCCGGCCCTGGGCGCTCAGCCTGCCCGAGGGGACTGCCCCAGCCTCCCGCCCGGCTCAGCAAGCATTCTGCAGCCCCCTCTGGCCCGAATGGGCAGGGGGGTAGGGGTGGCTTGTCCAGGAGGGCTGGTGTCAGCCCACTACCTGAGGAGAGGTGCCTGTAAGAGGCAGCCGCAGGACAGGCGGGCGGGGGCCGGGCGGCACCCTGTCCTCCCAGCTGGCGGCCGGTGGCCGGCACCCGGGACTGGACCGGCCTGTGGCCATCGGCCCGAGCTGGGATTGCGTGCAGGACGAGTGGGAGCTCGGGAGGGGACAGTCAGGGGACCCCGAGGACACAGGCCAAGCTGGCCTGGAGTAGCTGTGTCTGGGGAACTTGCATGTGTTCTCAAAGAAGTTGGGGAGAACCCCAGGACCCAGCGAGAGGCCTCAGAGCCAGGGCTGTGGACTCCATAGCTCGGCCTCTTGGGAGACCCGGGAAAGCAGCCGCAGACTCTGCTGCGAGGCGGCCTGGACTCCTGGAATCCCTGGGTCGTCCGCCTCGCTTTCACTTTGTTAGAGCCGGGAGCTTCGTGATCGCTTAGATCAACGGTGGGGGTGGTCCTGCTGAGGACCGAGGATCACTGCTGCGGCCCACTGGGCTGAGCCTGCCTGTGAAGGCCGGTCACCCGGCAGTCAGCTCGGCTGGTCTATGCGGGTGGAGCTGCAGCAAGAAGCCAGAGGCCGAGGTCAGGGCCTGCAGGCCCGGCTGGCACGCTGAGTTAGCCTTTGCTGCGTTTCTAACCTGGGGGCAAGGGGCTGCCCTTGGCGGGGCAGGGGCCTAGTCAGGTCAATCAGGCAGCCAGGTGAGGGGAGATACAACCAGGGACCTGCCCTCCCCAGCTGACGGGTCTCGCCGCCCCCAGGCGCATGTTCCCCACCTTCCAAGTGAAGCTGTTCGGCATGGACCCCATGGCCGACTACATGCTCCTCATGGACTTTGTGCCGGTGGACGACAAGCGCTACCGGTAAGAGCTGGGCGGTGGTGGCGTAGGCGGGAGGCTCCGAGGTCGGTCGGGAGCGGCGGCCACTCCGGCCCCGCCAGACCCCAGCCCTACAGGCCCCGGGCCGGCGGCGGCTGCGAAGGCGGGAGGCTCCGAGGTCAGTTGGGAGCGGCGGCCACTCCGGCCCCACCAGACGCCAGGCCCACAGGCCTCGTCCACCCCCAGCAGTTCTGGGGACTAGCCCTGGGGGAGCTCACACATGCGGGGGGGGCCCCCCACCAGCCTGGTCCGTGCCCCCCTCTCCTGTAAGGTGAGCCCATCCCTTCCCCCTCCCCCAGGATGCCAGCCCAGGGCCGGCAGGAAAGGTGGGGTGGCCGGGAGAGATTACGCTGGGCGGGCCCGGCCGCCTGGACAATTAATAGTAATTAATAAAGAGAGCCCGGTCCACGCTGCACCCTAGGCCCTGGCGGGCCAGATCCAGGCCCGCCTCTCCCCACCGCGCTGGCCAGCGACTCAGGAGGCTGCAGGCTGGCAGGACCCGCTTGCTGCGAATTGTGGCGCCAGGGCCGCCGCCTCCCTGCTGGCACTTCCTGCTCCTGTGTGTCAGGATGGGGTTCCGCTTCCTCGCAGCCCCCTGGGCAAGCCCCCATCCGCCCCGCCCGTGGGAGCCTCTGGCACCTCGGCCTCCCTGGGCAAGGCCCTCACCCGGTGTGTTGTGGCCCCCTCCCGCGGCCAGGTACGCCTTCCACAGCTCGTCCTGGCTGGTGGCCGGGAAGGCAGACCCAGCCACGCCGGGCCGCGTCCACTACCACCCCGACTCGCCGGCCAAGGGGGCCCAGTGGATGAAGCAGATTGTCTCCTTCGACAAGCTCAAGCTGACCAACAACCTGCTGGACGACAATGGCCACGTGAGCAGCCCCCTGGACTATCGCCCCATCCCCCGGCAGGCCGAGGGGGCCCCTGCTGATAGTGTGGATGACGGAAGGGCCAGGGAGAGCCAGCCCGCACGCGCGGGTCAGGGGCCTGGTCCCTTCACCCCGCTGCTGGGCTTTTCCTGGGGAGGATGGGGTGCTGTGGGGAGTGGCAGCCTCTCGAGTCTGGTGGCTCCTTGGAGGCCGGCCTGGGGTTGGGGGGGGGAGTGCGGGGTTGCGCCAGTCGTCGGGAAGTGTGCTCCTGGTCTGGGCCCTACAGGTCTCCGAGCTGAGCTCGACCTCACCAACTCCCTTCCAGATCATCCTCAACTCCATGCACAGATACCAGCCCCGCTTCCACGTGGTGTACGTGGACCCGCGCAAAGACAGCGAGAAGTATGCTGAGGAGAACTTCAAGACCTTCGTGTTTGAGGAGACGCGCTTCACCGCCGTCACCGCCTATCAGAATCACCGGGTGAGGCCCGGGCAGCGCCTTCAGCACCTTGGGGAAACACAGCCAGGATGGAGCCCACCCCCGCAGGGCCTCAGACCGCCCCCCTCCCCTCTGTGTCGCTGGCCGGACTGCCTCCTATCAGGTTGACCCCTCAAGCAGCAACTGTCACTGTGGCCTGAAAGTTTGTTTTCCAAACCATTCCGGAAGCTCCCACTGGGGGCCTGATGCGGTCTACCAAGATTCCTGGGGTGCCCTCCACTCCAGACCTCAGCGGTGCGGGTGGGGGGGGCGTATGGATTTAACTGCACTGCTAGCCCAACCTGGGGGGCACTTGGGGTGCAAAAGAGGAGTTCCTTAGCCAGAAGGAGGGCTCCCTAGCCCTGGAGAGGGCCAGCCCCCTGCGGGGGAGGGAGCGGGTGTGTTCCAGCCCTGTCTGGTGGAGAGCGGGAGTGGGGGAGGAGCAGAGGGGGGCTGGCAGGAGCCCTAGGCTCCCTCTCCTCTGGGTAAGTCCCCGGCCCCAAGGGCCCTGGGGGAAGCTCAGTGCTTGCTTCCTGCAGATCACACAGCTCAAGATCGCCAGTAATCCTTTCGCCAAAGGCTTCCGAGACTGTGACCCTGAGGACTGGTGAGTATCCCCGAGGAGAGCGCCAGCCCGCGGGCGCCCCACCGGCGCCTCTGACCCCCGCCTGCCTCCCTACGCAGGCCCCGGAACCACCGGCCCGGCGCGCTGCCGCTCATGAGCGCGTTCGCCCGCTCTCGCAACCCCGTGGCCTCCCCCACGCAGCCCAATGGCGCAGAGAAAGGTAGGCTGGGGTCGTGGGATCCGGGCGGGCGGCCGCACCTGGCCTCGCCCGCGCCGCAGGGGCGCTCGCGGCCTTCGCGCCGGTTGCACAACGACCGCGGCGGCCGGGCAAGCGCGCACTCGCCCGCCGGCCCGACGGCTGCTCCCGCCCGCCCCGCCCCGCCCGCCGGCGGGGCGCGGGCCCCTGGGGAGGGCCGGGAGCTGGGCAGGGGCGCCGGGCGGGGGCCGGAGCGCTCTCGCCGGCTTCTCCGCGGCTCAGCCGTCGGCCCTCCCCGCAGACACGGCCGAGGCTCGGCGAGAGTTCGAGCGCGACGCGGGCGGCCCGGCGGTGCTCGGGGACCCGGCGCACCCGCCGCAGCTGCTGGCGCGGGTGCTCAGCCCTGCGCTGCCCGGGCCCGGGGTCCCGCTGCCCGGCGCGCCCGGAGGCCGGCCCAGCCCCCCGCACCCCGAGCTGCGCCTGGAGGCGCCCGGCGCGTCGGAGCCGCTGCACCACCACCCCTACAAGTACCCGGCCGCCGCCTACGACCACTACCTCGGCGCCAAGAGCCGGCCGGCGCCCTACCCGCTGCCGGGCCTGCGCGGCCACGGCTTCCACGCACACCCGCACCACCACGCGGCCGTGAGCCCCGCGGCCGCGGCCGCGGCCGCCGCCGCCGCCGCCGCCGCCGCCAGCATGTACTCGTCGGCCGGGGCCGCGCCGCCGGGCCCCTACGACTACTGCCCCCGATAGTGCGCGCAAAGCCGGGGCCGGGCCGCGGGCCGCCCCCCCGCCAGCCCAGGGGTCGCTCCCCGCCAGCCCAGGGCGGCCCGCGGACCCCGCTCCCCGGCCCCGGGGCCTCCGGGCGCGCCGCCAGCGCCAAAGTGCGCGGGGCGCGCGGGAAGGAAGTGGTATTTATTGTTCTCGGCTGGCCGCTGCAGTGTGGACGACCCGAGAACCCCGTCTGCAGGCGGTGTAGATACTTGTAGATATGTGTAGATAAACTGTAGATACCGCGCCGGCGCCGCCTTGATAAACGGTTTCGCCTCTTTTGGAAGCTGCCTGAGTGTCCATTTCTTTGCGCCTGGTTACACCGCGCGGGCTGTCTGGGGAGAGCCGGACTTGCGGGCTTCCGGGCCGCGCCAGCCGGGGGGCAGGGGGCCAAGGGGCCCCTGCCCCGCGCTCCGGCCCCGCCCCCCGAGCCCGCGCGCGGCCCCGCCCCGCCCCCACTCCCACCTCGCGCGCCCCCGCGTACCCCCCCACCGTACCCCCCCACCCCGCCCCGTTGTCGGCCTGGGCTGCTCGTCCCGTGTTCATCCGGCCTCGGTGCTGACATTCCTGCCTTGGCGGCGGTCCCTCTCCAAGGACGTGGTACCCCCCCACACCCCTGCGGCCTGTTTTCAGGACTGGTGCCTGAAATTGCTTTTCCATGGAAGCTGGGATAACAGTCCTGGTTGAGCAGGATGGATACTGTCCATTGGGGGCTGGGAAGGGAAGAAACCCTGACTCTGATGGGAAAGACAAAAACAGGCAGCTCTGCTCTCAGAGAGCTTCCCTGGCTGGCCCAGGCCCAGGCCTGTGTTTTCCCGTTTATTGACTCTTTTGCAAGGGTCTCCACGGGGTGGCCTGAGCCACAACGACAGTGGTCATGAGTCATCCTGAAACCTGCCTGGGAAACGTTTTTCCCAGGCCAGGTGGCGTGGGACCTCTCCCCATCAGCCCGACACCGGACCTTTGATGCGGTCCCTTCCTGAGTCCAGGCAGGAAGAGCTGACAGCCCGTCAGCGTCAAGGCTGCTGGCCTGGACGCTAGAGGCACGGGAAGTGCGAGTGGCTGAGGCCCCGTCCTCTTCCCGGCCTGACCCGCTGCATCTGTGGGCCTGGAGGCCCCCTCTCCCAGGGCACAGCCGGGCATTTCTGATGTCTGCCCTGGGCCGACCCTTTCCCAACGTGTCCACTCTGGAGGCGGTAAGCGGGAGCTCAGTGATCGGTCGGCAGGAGCCACTCTTGTGAGCCCGGTCTAGGACGGGATGTCGTGCCCACGGCTGCTGAGGAGCGAGCAGTGGAACCAGGGCCCCCAGGTCCTCGTGGGGCACCTGGCATTGGGTGTGAAGGCTCCCGCAGCATCTCCCTGAGTGGCCAGCAGGCTTGGTGGACAGAGCTTCAGGAACACAGCCCTGGTCGGCGCCCCAGCAGCTCTGCCCTAGTGGACCGAGACAGTCTGCCCCCAAGTCCAGGTCTGCTTCTGAATGAGCCAGCTGTGCCCCTGGCTTCCTTGCTTGGGGCCACAAATGCAGCCAGCCCTCCTCGTTCTGGGAGGAAAGACACGCCACAGTTTGTTCTGCCCAGCCAGTCTCAGCATGGCGCTCCGGCCTCCCACGCCCCACTCAGACCAGGGAGAACCGTGGGTGCAGAAATCTCCGTTTCGGGTTTGTTCAGAGCTGAAGTGAAGGCATGCAGTGGTGCCCAGTGTTGGCACAAGAGAGGTGCCTGAGACCACCCCCTCCCCAGACTAGAGCCAGGGTTGCTGCGCCCACCGTGGGGCAGGCCCATGCCAATAAGCAGGACAGAATAAAGGTGGACACCGGGCTCCCACCAGCCACATTCGAGAGCTGGGCACCTGTAGCTGGGTTCTGCAGATGCTCGCTTGCCCTGGGGCATGGCCCCCACCGCTAGAGGTGTGTTTTCTCCTGCTGCCTCCGCGGGTGAGTTGGCCTGGCTGAGACCTTGTCACAGGCCGGGCATGAGCCAGGGGCCCCTGCCAGCCACTGTAGACCTGCGTCCAGACTTGTGTGAGGGGCACTCACTAGTTCTCGGGTGGGTGCAGGGCTGTGCACCCCATGCCGCAGTCACCCTGCCTCCCATCCTGGGGTCAGGGAGAGGCCTGGCTCAGGTCCCCAGGCCTCTCGGTCACTTGTCCCCAGGTGCAGGCAGCTCCCTGGGATAGGCTGTTCCCTCCGCCCCAGGGAGCCTCTTCTTCCCACTCCGACCCTTCTCTGAGAGGGGGGCCTAGGGTCCTCCTCGGGGGCTCCCTCCCAGCTGTCAGACACTCTGAATTCTCTCTCTATGCCCACTGGCCCAGAGGCCCCATTCCATCCCCGCCTGTCTCCAGGGCCAGGAAGGACCTCAGAGGCCTGGTCCAGAGGCTCCGAACCCTTCAGTCCTGAAGGTCTTTGAAGAACCTCGACGCCCACTGCGTGAAGGAGGTAAAGGCAGGAGTGGAGGGAGGAGCCCCTGGGGCCCGAGCACCCTGGGCTGTGGGGGATGATGTCCCGGGGTGGGCAGCTCCCTCGTCATGCCACCTCCCAGGGCGTTCAGGAACCGCCCGCCCCAGCCCAATGGTTGTGGTTCCAGGGACTCACCCAGAGCCTCTTCACCTGGGTCCCCAGAGGCCCGCTGTAAGGGCCCTGAGATTCTGCAGACCTGACGCTCCGTGTGAGGACGAGAGGTAGACCCCCTCCGTAGTGAGGTCTGGCTGTAGTGAGGGCCCTTGGGGAGGTGCCTCTGGCGGCCGTGATCTGGGTCTGGGTCGGGGCTGGAGACGCGGCCTCCCCGGGAGGCCTCGGTGGTGCAGCCTTGGGACGACGGAGGTCTGTTGGGGTCCGCAGGCCCGTCCCTGGGGCCAGGGAGGCCCCCCAGAGTGAGTGGGCCACATTGTGGGGGGGCGTGAGGCAGGTCTGTTGCAGATCAAAGCCGTGTGCAGGTTGCTCGGGGAGTGGGCCTAGAGCCGCTTCGTGGACTAAAGCGGTGACCCTGGGAGGCAGGGGCGTGGCCCAGCTGGGCTGGGTGCGGGGGCACCCTGCTGTATGATGGGGAGGGGGGCGCTCCGCCTCAACCTCCCGTGAGGTTCTGCGGGTCCCGGGGCAGAACCTCCGACCAAGCCTGGCCCCGAAGGCGACCTCCCAGCCGGGAGCCCCCTGGGTGGGGCCTGGGGGTTGACTCAGCCCCGACCTGGGAGGGCAGCCATGGTGTGCGCCGCTCAAGCTCACTTGCGCTTCGTATTTGGAAAAACGCCGAATGTGCCTTTGATGCAGTTCCCTTTCCTGCTTGTTGTCGTTCTTCAAACCAGATGGGGACTCTCAGAGCCTCCACTCAACTGCTGCCAGGTCTGTGTGTGGGAATCGGCAGAACCAAAGGGGTTCTGATGAAAGCAGCCCACTTTGGGGGATCTTAGGTCTTAATAGCAGCGATTAAATGCTCTTCTTAATTATAAAGGGGAATGTAGACATCCCTTCTCCATCAGCTCTCCATCGCAGAGAGTGCACACCGCCCCCCGCCCCCCCAGCCAGGCCTGCGGACAGCCGGGCGCTCCTGCAGCGCCTCCCTGGGCGCCGGCAGTCCTGAGGCGACGTCGGTGATGTCCAGGGCCTCAGCCTGCCTCGCTGGCACCACCTGGAGCCTTGTTTTCTCAGCCACGTGCTGCACAAGGGGGGCTGGGACCCTGCAGCTCTGGGGGTGTCCTCTCTCCTGGAAGACACCTCTCCCCCCAGCGTCCCTCCAGGACGCTGACCGTCCCAGCTCCTCCTCCTCATCCTGGCCTCAACCCCTCTCCCTTTTCTCCTGTCTCTGAATGCAGCCTTTATCCTGGATGCATTTCTGAGGTTCTTCCCCAGAATCCCCGTGACCTCATCACCCAGTGAGGGTGGTGGTGGCAGCTAGGCCCATGGGGGCCTCGTGCAGGGCGGGGCTGGCGGTCTGTCTCCCCCCGGCCCAAGATGCACACAGGCCTTCCTTGAGCAGGCTGTGTGCTGCGGGCAGTCCACAGCAGGGACACCTGGTCCACTGGGCCCCTCCCATGCGCCTCAGCGCCCTGGCACGCTGTCTGCCCAAGGGCTGCCTGGCCGTCGGCTCCTGGCCCCGACACAGGCTGCTGGCCCCTGGGCTGCAGGACTGGAGGTGCTCCTGGAGAGCTGCCCTCTCCTGAGCAGGCGGGTCATGGCCTGGGGGCTGGGGGTCCTGGCACGTTCCCCTCCGTGGCCCAGATGAGCAGGCCCTCTGTGCCTTCGGGTGGCTGGCTGGGGGGGGTCCCCTCAGTGAGGAGGCCCAGGATGCGATCGGTACCCGCCTGGGGAAAGCTGGGAGCTGTGACTCGGCAGGGCGGGGCCCAGGGCCACCACATGCTCTCCCGGGTCTGAGGCCACGGGGGCCGGTCCTCCGCTCTGCAGGGAGGCTGCCGGCAGGAGCCCTGATGTCTGGGCCGCCCAGCACCGGGGATGCCGGGAAGGGGCCCCATCTGAGGTGGACTGGCCCCCAAGGCCGGCAGGGTAGCCTCGCCCTGGGAAGCTGGCCTGGGCCTGCCCTCGGCTCTTGGGTCCCTCTGGTGGTCAGTGGCCGCCAGGCAGGTGTGCCACCCTGGGAAGCCAGTTCCCAGGAGACAGAGATCCTGCCGTGCACACACCCGGGAAATGGCTGAGAGTGAGCGTGAAGCCTGGGTCAGACCGCGGCGGGGGGCAGGCCACGCCCACCAGGGCGGCTGCTGGCAGTGGGGACCAGCGGACAGCCAGTGCTGGCAGGACGCAGAGCTGGGCAGCGGGCACAGCTGGTGGGCGGATCCCCATGGCTGGGTGTGGCCCTGAGAGAGCCGAGAGCAGGGCCTGGGCCCACGCCTGTCCACCTAGGCTTAGGGCGGTCCACCCCTTGAGTGGCGGGAGCCGCACCCCACTGCGGACAACCCCTCAGTGGATGGAACTGCTCAACGATAAATGGACAGAAGGCCCAGTCCGTCCACACGTGGGGATGAAAAGGAAGGATGTTCTGGCGCCACGACATGGATGAGCCCTGAGGACCGGATGCCCGGTGAAGAGCGAGATGCCGGACAGAGGCTGCGTGGCTCCACCTGCACGAGGGCCCGGGTCAGCAGACACAGGCAGGAAGCAGACGGTGGGGGCTGATGTGGGGCACAGGGACGGGGCAGAGTGTCAGCTTGGCAGACGGAACACTCTGGAGATGTGCGTGCTGACCGCTGCAGGGACCCGTGTGGGCCCCTGATGCCGCCAAGTCGTGCACCAAAAACAGCTAAGATCGCAGTGACTTTTAAGTGTATTTATGCATGTTTAACAATTTATAGCCCCTGGATGATCCAGTCTATTAAAACCATGCTATGCATCTCGAACTGATCAAGTCCTCGTACATCTGTCTGCGCTCAGTCCTGTCCGCTCTGTGTGACCCCCGTGGGCTGTGGCCCGCCAGGCTCCTCTGTCCGTGGGGCTCTCCAGGCAAGGATACTGCGGCGGGTGGCCGTGCCCTCCTCCAGAGGATCTTCCTGACCCAGGGATCAAACCTGCGTCTCCTGCACTGGCAGGTGGGTTCCTTACCACCGCGCCACCTGGGAAACCCCAATAAGTTGTCATGTGTCTGTAAACCGGCAGTTTTTCCTAGGGTAGTTTTGTGTCTGGAGACACCTGCCGGTTGTCACCCTAGGCGGGTGGAGGCCAGCCCGCTGCGGGCACAGGAATCTTGGGGGCACAGGGTTGGGGTCAGCTCACAGTGTGGCCCGGCGTTCTGAGCCCTGTGGTCAGCCTGGCATGCAGCTGGGCAGGCACATGTCCCTCCCACGGGAGCCCTTTCTTGGCTGTGTGCCCACCAGGCGGGGTCCACCCAGCACCCCCCGCCCCCAGCCCCTCTGTGCCCAGGGGCCCAGACTTGCCATGAGGCAGGCTGTCAAGCTGCAGGCTCCAGCAGGATGTGGGCTCAGGACCCCCAGGAGAGGGCCCCTCCGAAAGCCTGAACCCAGCAAGTCCCACTGGCTCTGGAGCAGAAGGGGCCCATGGGGCAGGCCTGGGGGGCACCCTGAGAAAGGTCCCCGAAACCACCAGGAAGGCTGCTGAAGCGCCACAGTCAGAGCATGTGCCGACACCTGACCCCTGACCCTGACCCTGGGAGCCGGCGGTCCTGCTGACCCCACCCCCTCCTGGCCCTGTGTGTATGGGGCTCCCACCCTCGACCCTCGGGGCCAGGCCGGGGGAGGGGGCAGCAGAGTGGCACCTCTGGCCGCACAGCGTCCTCGGAGAGTCTCTGCGCTCAAGTACTGCATGCCCCTGGGAAGGACAGCGATGTCCACCAGGCTGGGGAGTAGCCGTGCTCCAGCGAGAGCAGGGGTCCTGGACAGGCTCAGGGGGTCCAGGCTGGGCGGGAGGGGGCCTCAAGGGGCGAGCTCACAGGGGTCCTTCTGTCCACAGGGCTGGGCCCAGACAATGGTAGCCAGCAGTGTGGACGGCTGGGCACCGTGTCCACACCCATGCCGGAAGGGGTGGCGCTGGGCGCCAGGAGGAAAGGGGTGGTGGGGCTGGGGGGCCACGCCAGGGGCCCCATGACTGCCCGCCCCTGCCCTGGGCCAGCCCGCTCGCCCCTGCCCCATGTTCCCCTGGCTCCTCGCATCCCTGAGCTCAGCCGTGCAGCTTGGGGGCTCAGTCACTCCCCAAACCGTCTCCTGCTGTCCTTCCCCAAGGAGCTGAAGAGGCCCAGGGTCAAGGCCCAGGGAAGGCCCGTGGCCTCGGCTGGCCCAGGTCCCCGGGACGGGCTCCAGAGCTGGCCTGACACCTGGAGGCCAAGGCCTCGCGCTGAAGCCGGGGGCTAGCCCGGTGCTTTCTCCCTACACTTTGATCTATGCTTGAAATTTCCAAATAAAAACGTCAGCTGTTTATTCTCCAGGCTGAACGGCTGGACGTTGTGCAGTGGTGCCTCCCCCTGCCATCACACCCCACCTCTGCTCATAAATCAGCTTACCGCTGTGATAAAGCAGAATTCCCCAACAGGTCAACACTGGCTGCAAGTTCAGTAAAAACGCTTGTCTAACCACAGGGCTCTCCAAGGATGCGGGTGCCCCTCAGGGCTGCAAGAGCTGCGTCCTCTGGGGGCAGGGGGCTTCTCATGTGAAGCTCCCCAACCCCCTCGGGCCCTCCAGACAACGCCCCACGCGGTTGCTGGCATGTCAACCGCACCTGCGTCCCTGCCTCGCCCCACCGCCGAAGCTCGCCATCCTCTGCCTTGCTCACCCTGCTCGGACCTGGAGGCCAGACCGTACAGCGGGGCCCTGTCCTCGCAGCACAATGTCCTGCCACCTGGATGCACACGTGGGCTCCAGATGCTGGCGAAGGCCAGGCGGCCCACCCTCTTGGACCAGCTGGGTAAAGCTCAGTGCAGGGCAGGGGTCCCGGGCGCCCCTCGGGGATGCCTCCAAGGCCATGGCCAAAGAGGAGACTCCTCCCTGGCCAGGCGCCTGGGGGATCTTTCGCAAAGCTGGTGGGGCCTAGGTACCTGTGACCTGGGCTCCCCTGGGGTCTCCCACAGCCCCTGCCCCTGAGCCAGGGTCTCCTTCCACCCGCCCACAGCCCAGCGAGGAGGGTGAGAAGCTGCGTGTCCCTGCATGGGAGGAGCCAGGGGCCACCCAGGGGGACAGCTGCCACAGAGCCCCGGGTGCTGTCCACTGGCTCAGCTGCCCCATGCCTGGTGGCCACCCTACGGCAGCCAGCTGCCCATCAGCCTCACTCCCGGGCTGAGCCCCTGCTGCAGGCCTGGCCCCCTCCCCATGCCCCCACTGGCATTCTCTTCCCAGGGCGCTCTCTCAGCCCTCTGGCTCTGATGTCCCAGGGAAGCAGGGGTCGCCTGGGAGAATTCACACCTCCAAGCTGCAGGTCTGCAAACAGGTTTATTGTCAGGCGCTTGGGGCGGCCTCGTGCCTGCATGGCAGGCACCCAGTGTCCAGCCTGGTTATGCAGTAAACAGCAGCCATCAGGGCCTACACGCTCTGCGTCTCGATGGGGAGTCGGCCCCAGGCAGGAGGGGGCCTGAGCGACCTGGGGGCCTAGGACCCGTGCCTGACCCCGCACCCCTTCCGTGCTGAGTCATGTGGGTGGGTAGAGAGACCAGACGCTGATGCGCTGGTCCCCAGAGCCCGCGGCCAGCAAGCCCGCAGCGTTGAAGGCCACACAGTGGACAGTGGCGCTGTGGAAGGCCAGCACGGCCAGCGGCCTCATCGTCCGCCACTGAAACACACGGACACGATGGTCCCAGCCCGCGGTGGCCAGGATCTTGCTGTCTGGCCGGATCTTGAGGTCGGCAATTCCGGGGTTGGTGAGCACATGGGTCCCACGTACCTGCGATCAGAGGAGCAGTGAGGCTCAGGTGGCTCCTTAGGTCGCTCCTGACGCCCCGCCCCCAAGGCCGCCCTCCTCCTCCCGTCCATGGTGACCAGTAGTCCCACGGGTCCCACGCTCTTGGCCGCTCTTGCCCAGGAACTCAGGCTCAGGGCTCAGGGCCCCAGCACCAGAGCAGGAGCCCCTCTGCTCCACGTGCAAGGCCCCGCAGGAGCAGGCAGAGCACGCAGAGTGGGCCTGTGCCCCGACTTTCACGCGTGAGGACCTGCCCCTGCCTCTTCCAGGAGCTCTATCCCTGAGATCAGAGCGATGGATGCACTGGTACCCACGTGGCCTACTTTGAGGGGCTGTTAGCAGTGGGGACTGGGAGAGGGTCCCTGCAGGGCAGGGGGGACCTTCCTCCTCCTCCTGGAAGCTGGGAACACCCGGGCTAGAGGAGACAGGCTGTCCATCCCACCAGCAGCAGGGACGGTCACGGGGTCAGAGCCCTGTCCCTGGTCCCTGGACATGTGGGCAGCATCTCCTGCTGAACAGCCTGTGCATCCTGCTGCTGGCTTCAACGGGGAACACCCAGCAGGGTCAGGGAGTGGGCGGTGGGCCACCGATAGCAGCAGAGGCAAGGGGACACCTGGCCGACCAGCCCGGGCATGGTGGGAGGGCCGCCTGGGCTGGCGTGAATCAGCCTCTTCAAGGCTGCGGACCTGCCTGAGGTGGGAGGCGGTGCGGTCTGCGCACCCCATCTGAGGGCAGCCATGGCCCAGAGCCCACCCGAGGGGGCAGAGCGGGGACCCGCAGGCAGGCGGGCACCTGGCGTCCTGGCGAAGGTGACCCAGGGCCCGGGCACCATGGGCCCTGCCGAGCCCGCCCAGACCAAACCTTGGGAAGGACCCGGCCACCAGGGCTCACTCACGCGTGACCTCAGGTGCCAGGAATGCGCTGGGCCCATCTGGTTCCCATTACCTCGCTCCGCTCCGCGCGGGGCCCCAGCTGCGTCCGCAGCGCCGGCCCGCCGGTCTGCCCATGGGGAGATTGATTTGGGCTCGTTAGAGCTGTGGCTGGGAGGCGAGGCACATCTCTCCCATGTGGCTCCAGGGCAGCACCCAGGGCCCGCGACTCGCCCGTGGACACCAGCACGCCCAGGCCCCCGAGGCCCGACCCCTCCCCTGGAGGCCTCCGGACCACTGGCTCTGGAGAGGCAGCAGCAGGTGGTGGGGAGGAGGCGCGGCCCCTGCGATGGCGCCGAGTGAGGCCCAGCCGGCCCCCACCAGCCTCCCTGCCTCCCTCTGCTCTGAGTTCCCAGTTCATCGGCAAATGGCACCACCAGTTCTGTGCTGGATGTGCCCTGTACACTCTAAGGCTTAAGTTTCTGTCGCTGTTTCCCCCACAACCAGGACGGATCAGGCCGACCTGGGCCAAGACAGCAGGAGCAGCCCGGGTGGGGGTCCTGTGGGGAGGGCCTGGGGGTGCTGCAGTGGGTGGGGCTCTCCCGGGAGCAGCCTGGCCACGTGGGCTGAAGTCCAGGTGACCCCAGGAAGGGGAGCAGCATCCCACGGTGTCGGGGGGCTGCCTCGGCTTCAGCAGGCAGGGGCAGAGGAGGAGGGGACCCTGATGTCCATCTGGCGGGCCCTCTGTCCTTGATGTGAGATGAGCACGGCGCAGCCCCGCCCACCTCAGTGATGTCCACTCCCGTCACTGTGTCTGGGACTCCAAGGCCCTGGCGACTGGACAAGCCCCACCCAACAGCACAGTGCCTGGTGGGGAGGTGGTCTGCCCCACCACATGGGGCCGAAGGCTTACTGGGACCGAGGTCTGGACGATGGCGAGCAGCCGTTGTCCTGTCAGTGAGAGAGGCGCAGGCTGGTCTGTGGCGGCGGGAGGTGCCCAGCTCAAATACCACGCGTGGCCCTGGCCACTCGCTTTGCTTCCAGCTCAGGCCTCCCGAGGACGCGCTTAAAGCCAGCGCTCCTCTAGCCCCTGGGGTCTGGCCTCAGCACCCCGCCCCCGCCTGGGGCTCCACCCTGGCAGCCCTGCCCCGAGGTCCTGCCCCCAGGGGGGGCGATGCCTGCAGTCATGAGGCCTGTCCGGCTCTCAACCCGGGCCTGCCGCCCTGGGTGCAGGATCTGCTCTTCCCCCAGCCGTGCGGGTCTGGGCTGCTGGGCGAGCGGAGGGTCTGCGAGACACCCTCTTCCTGCGGCCTCTAGTCTACGGAGAAGCCCTGGCTACACCGCCCAAGAGGACGCAGCCACTGCCCTACATGGCTACCCCGGACCCCAGGGCCCCCCTTCCCCAGACCTGGGCCCTCAGAGCTGGCAGTGGACAAGCCTCAGCTTCCTGAGGCTTCCTGGCTAGCCGGGGCTCCCACCCCACCCCCCACAGAAGCCAGTCCCCGCCCCCCTGAAACCAGCGTGAACCCAGGCTCCCCACAGGGCTGGGCACTGGGCACCCAGACGCGGCCCCAGGGGCTCCGTGGCCACGGAGGGCAGGCAATGCTCTGGTCACTGCCCCGAGGCCCTTGCCCACCCCCCGCCCCGCTGGGCAGCCTGCCGACAGCCACAGGGGCCTCACTAGGGGATTTCTCCATGTACGGTTTTTTCTTTTTTTGATTAATCAGTTCCTTACTGACCAAATTCCTCTGAGTTTTCAAACTGGCTCGCACAGCCCAGATCCTACATGCCTTTCCTGTAGATGGACGAGACGTGACCGCTGTCGGCCAAGGCCCAAGAGAAACCAAGCCTGGTGAATGGCTCAGGAGCGCCGGCCCCTCGCCCGCCGCCTGCCCTATGATCGATTAGCTGGGGACCTGCACCCCGCCCTCTTCATGCCTAAATACTGTTTCAGCCCATCAGACCGCTGGCGCGGAGCAGGACGGATGAGCCCGCGGCCTGGCCCGCTGACCTGCAATGCCTCGTGCCCCTCCAGGCTCCAGACGGCCAGCGCCTTCTCCGCGGAGCCTGACACACCCCTGGCCCTCTGCGGGTCCAAGGCCAGGCCCATGACGGGCTCCGAGTGGCAGGCGACGCGGCTGCACATCTTCCGCGTGGAGACGTCCCATAGGGCCAGCGACCCGTCCTCGTAGCCGGCCAGGAGCAGTGGGCGGGGGCTGGACTCGGCCTGTGGGGATAATGGGGTGTCAGTTCTGCGGGGACAAGGGGCCGGGCCCGAGGGCCCGACACAGAGTTGGGGCCAGCGCCGGCCGTCCGGCTCCTTCCCGCTACTGACGTGTGCGGGCACCCCTGGGCGGGGCCAGCCACCTGTCTGGCAAGCTGGCCAAAGAAAACCGCGAGCTCTGTTCTCCATGAAAAATGAACCTTCTGCACTTTGTCAATGTCGCCACGAGCCCCCCCCCCCACCGTCAAGCCCGCAGAGTCAGCGCCCTGCCCGCTGGCCCGCCGCGTGATGGATGAGGACACGGGTCAGAGGCTGCACAGCGGCCGCGGGGGGTGGGGGGCGAGGGGACCCCAGGCCAGCCTGGCACCAACCAGGAGCGGCTGCCCTGCGCCTGGTGGCCGGCCTCGGGACTGCTGGCCGAGCTCCCGGGCTCAGAGGTGACAGAGCACACCTGCCCCTCACCTGGGCCGTGGGACTTCCCAGGCCAGGGGCTCAGCACCGAGGCCCTCCTGGGGGCAGAACAGCTGTGGGCTCAGGGCTGCACCGCACCCGTGACCTGAGCTGACCTGCGTCCTCACACACAGGGAACAGAGCTCGTAGAGCATGACCTGAAGGCTGCCAGGGACGGAAGGGGGCGGGGAGCCCCGCTCGGGCCAACTCAGGGTCTGGAGGGATGAGAGGACCCACGCGCCCGGGTTTCGGATGACCACACGAGCTCCAGGAAGTGACAGCAGGAAAGTCCAAGAAAGCGGCCGTGAAGACTGCGGGCCCTGGCCTCCCCCGCCCCCACCCGCACCTTCCCCCGGCACTGGGGCTGCTCTGCTCCTGGCCTCAGGGCTCTGAGGCCCCGGCTACGTGAGGGCTGCATGCCGCTGACCCACCCAGGCCCCTCGCAGTGGCCGGAACAGCAGCCAGAGCTCCCAGCTGTGGGCTCACCCCTGCACTGAGGCAACCAGGCCCCCTGCTGCACACAGGGTCCCTGTGGGCAGGCCCACCCCATTCACTCAGCATCCCGGCCCACCCCCTGGTGTGCCAGCCACAGGGCCCCCAGCACCTCCAGGTTCCCTAGGGAGCCTTTGGCTGGAGGATGAGCGTTGGAGGGCCAGCTTCCAGGTTGGGTGTGGATGACCCCTGACCTCCCACATGACCATCCTCCTCAACACAGGGCGTCCATTCTCAGGAGCTGGACAAGAAGGCCGCTGACTGACTGGTCAGGCCCCCTTGCCACATTCGGACCTGTAAGCGGGGCAGTCCAAGCCCCAGGCCCAGAGAGACACGCAGGGCAGACTCCCTGAGCCGGGGGCTCTGGGCGGGGTCCGTCATCAGTCAACGCATCTCGGTGTGTCCTTCTGTCAGCCTTGGCGGTTACCTTGACAAGTTTGTACATCCTGTTTCTAAACGTGGTTCTGATGGAATTCTTACACGATTAGGCAACGACGCTGACAGCACCTCCAGGGAGTGAGTGGATGCGATGCGTCCCCTTTGGGGCCTGTGAACACCCTCACGCCCCGTCCGGGGCGTCTTGGGGCCACACCTCCACCCGCGCCTGGGGGCTGCTCTCAGTTCAGAAGCTGCAGGGCCCTGGAGAGTGGGGAGTGGGGTGCACAGGCCCCTTCACCTGCAGGGCTGCGTCTAGCTGCAGGGTGGGAAGGCTCCCCCGGTCCCGGCGGCACAGTAGAGCGGCCCCGGCCGGCAACCTGCTCCCCATGGCTTCTGCAGCAGCAAGGACGCCACCTGGACTCTGGGGCGCATGCCCTGAAACGTCCACTCGCTGCCCCCAGAGCAGAGACACCGTGGCCGCCCATGCTGCAGGGTCTCGGGCCTGTGACCACCCCCACCCCTGCCACAGCCTTGGAGACACCTCCCGACTGTGTGCGGTCAGCAAGATCAGCTGAAAGAGGATACGGCCGCCGGACAGCAGCCCCGAGGCCCCCACGGGCTGGAGAGGGGACCAGCTCGTCCCGCGGGCAGAGGGCACATGGGCTGGCACGCTTGGCCAGCACCCCCCTGGCCTCACGCAAAGCAGAGGGCAGCACATGGCTCCCAGGGAGGCGGACGCTGACCCCCCACTGCCTGTGGGGGTGAGGATGAGCCTGTGTCCTGTGGGGTCGGCAGGTGCCCTTGAAGCAGCAGCAGGGCCAGCGGGGGACAGCAAGGCGGTGGAGAAGGGGTCCAGGAGCCCCTTCCCTAACGGGCATGATTCACGCCCAGGGGCGTGGCCGGGGCGTGGCCAGGCTGGGGCCTTACCTGCCAGAGCTGCAGGCACATGGGCATGCCCAGCCTGGCCCCCGCCTCGGGCTTCAGGCAGCTCACCAACGTCTTGGATGGCAACTCCAGAACTTGGACCTGATAGTAAGAAAACAGGCGGATCTGGGCTGGAGCCAGGTCGAGTCTGGGCCGCAGAGGCAGGAGGCTCGAGGCTCAGCTCTGCGCTGTGGGCCTGTATGCATGGCCCCTGGCTCCCGGGCCGTGCAGGATGCATGCGTGACTCCTGGTGGCCGGCGGGGCCCTCGAGGGTGGCGGCGTCCAGCAGCCTCCTGGGGCCTCCCTCGTGTCAACCTCCCGGCTGGGTGGGTGGCTTGGCCTGACGTGCTGACTCAGCGCCTGCAGCCCCCACCCTCCTGGCGCCCCTGCCGGGTCGGGCCTCACACGCAGTCAGCACGCTCTGGGGGCGTTGAGAGGACCGGACACAGGATCCCCGGGAGAGACTCTGGCTGAACCAGAGGTGCAGACATGGGGTGCAGGGCGGGGACACTCACCAGCACCACACACACGCCCTCCACACCGTCATGCCTGCAGGGCCAGCCTCTATCCCACAGAGCTCACCCTCATTGCCCCAGAGACGCAGACAAGGACCTGAGCCACGAGCAGGCCGCCCTGCCACGAGTCGGAAAGGCAAGAAGCCCCCGTGGGAGCCGTGAGGCTCAGGAGAGACCCCAGCAGGACAAAGAACTTTGGGGAGGACGCAGAGGCCCAGGGTGTGGCCCAGAAGTAACTGGGCAGACCAGGAGGATGCGGGGGCCCTCTCTGGGGGAGGCCCCCCAGGCCTCAGGTGTCCAGGCAGCCCAGGCCGAGGGCGAGGCCCCGGGGGTTGAGGGCCGGAGAGCAGGGGCTGGATGCCTCCGAGCCCCTGCACACGTCAGGGGGGCTGGCCGGCGCTGGCGTGAGAGCACGTGGCCATGGTCCCTGTGGTCGGGGGTGTGGGGGGCCCCCCCAACAGTGCTGCTCCCACTGGGCATCCCAGGGCATATTCTGCTTCCAGAAGGATGTCTGTTTCAGGCAAGCATGCCCACCCAGACGGCCAGGCCTGGCAGGGCAGGAGCACGATTTAGGCGCATCTAGTGCCCCCGGGCCCAGGGTCTGAGTCCAGGCGGGAACATGGTGAACGGCCCACTCCCAGGAGGCGCCCAGCCCTGGGCCCAGACCCCGCCCCTCGCTCAGGAAGGGCGGCCGTGGAGGAGGCTCAGCACTGTCTAGCTGCTGCCGCAGGAGAGAGCGGAGCCCTCTCTCTTCACATTAATAAAGCTTTTAACAGGTTTTTGGCAAATCAGCAACAAAAGTGCATGTAGCTCCTAATTGGAGATTTAAGCGCCTAGGTGAACAAACACACGCCTGTTGCTGCCTTGTTATTTACGAGCTGGGTCTGCTCTGAGACTCACAGCTCCTCTTGGGCGCTGGCCAAACTTCCCGGGTGCGGGGCTCAAGGGCCGCCCAGCCCTACCTGCCAAACAGCCCTCAGGGAGCAGGGACGTGGTGGGGGGTGGAGGGAGTGCCACCCCCCGTACGTGGCTCCAGCCATCCCCAGGCCCCCGACCCCTGGCCCCCGACCCCAGGCCCCCACCCACAGACCCCCAACCCCACAGACCCCCGATCCCAGGCCCCCAAACCCTGTACGTGGCTCCAGCCACTCCCAGGCCCCCACCCCCAGGCCCCTGACCCCCAGGTCCAGCTGACCAGTCCCCGCTCAGCCTGTGCCCCTGACAGTGACCCTGGGGCCCTGCTCTCTGGCGTCCCGCTCTGTCCTGCGGTCACCACCACGGTGTGTACCCCCCAGCAGCGTCCCAGCCCTGCCCAAGGCCTCACTCCAGAGCCCAGCTCTGACCCCGAAAGGCCGCCTCCCCTGCTGGCCCGGCACTGAGGCCCACCTGGACCTCACAGGGCCTCCCTGCTCCTGACGCCCTGAGGGCCCCCTGCCCAAGCCCACCACCAGGGCCATCCTGGCGGCCAGGCCGCGGCCGCTCGGAGACCCCAGAGCCGCTCGAGGCTCACTCACCACGTCGTTGCCTCTCCCAGGCATGGCCAGCATCCAGCGCTGCGGGCCCTCCACCAGGACGGAGGCCCTGCAGAAGCCCACACTCTCCAGGCGCAAGGTGTCCACCACGGCGCTCCTGCCCTCCGCCAGGTCCCACACGCACAGCTGCAGGTCACGGCCCTGGCTGCCAGAATGAGAGCAGGCGGGCCATGAGCCCCCCAGGGAGGACGCACGTCGGCCAGAGGCCGCAGGACAGCAGAGGACACCTCGCGGGGAGGGCCCCAGCTCCTGAGCTGAAAAGGGCCACACTCACGCCTGCGGCCCAGGTGCACCGGCCTGGGGTCCACGGCAGACGAGGGCAACACTGAGGACAGGGGTGCAGGAGCCCACCCACTGCCTGGCACTGATGCCCACAGAAAGGCTGGGTCGCCGGCAGCTCAAGCCTGCGTCCTCGCAGTGGCCCCTCGCTGGCCCTCAGGTCTCAATTCTGAGGAGCCCAGGAGGCAGCGGACAGTCCCTGACCCGTGCACAAGGCCCTGGGGACGCCTCCACAGTCTAAGCTGAGACCCTGGGGGTCCAGGGAACGTGCGGCTCACCCCACAGGCAGGAGGGGCTGGAGGGGCTGGGACAGAGTGCGGGGTGACCTGGGGGCTGCACGTGACCCCCTCTGGGCCTGAGCCCGTACCAGGGGGAGGAGTCGTGTATGGAGCCAGACAGCGTGTGGGGCCAGGGCGGCCTGCGAGGGCAGCAGGGGCACGGGGCGGCCTGCCTCTTAGGGCCCAGGGCAGTGGAGGTGCGGGGCAGCCTGCGAGGGCAGCGGGGGTACAGGGCCGCCCGCCTCTGAGGGGCCAGGGGAGCGGGGGCAGCAGGGATGCGGGATGGTCCGCCTCTGAGGGCCGGGGACAGCGGGGGCGCGGGGCGGCCCGCCTCTGAGGGCGAAGGCAGTGGCTCCTGCCCCCATCACCCGGGCCCCCGCTGGCAATGCGTCCTCCACATGCCTGGCTGCCCCACAGCCTCCATACTGGCCCCCTGAGCCAAAGGACAAGGCACAGCCCACCCGACTCATCACGGGGCTGGGAGCGGCTAGCTTGGACCCTGGGCAAACGCTGGCTGGCCAGTGCTCAGCAGGCCCTGGACTGGGCAGACCGTGCCTTTCCCCGTCCTGTGTGTGTGTGTGGGTGTCCCTTGGGTGCCATCCCCAGGACAGCACTCCATACTCGGGGCCGACAGTACGGGGACGACCCTGTGCATGAGGCCAACCACCCACCGCTCACGCCGGCACAGAGGTGCTCTCCAGGTGCGTCCACTGAAGCCCCCCACAGTAGGCCCTTGTGGGGGTGACGGTGACCCCCCGCTGGGCACACAGCCCAGCACCTCTATGCCCACCCATCCTGCAGGTGGTCGTCTTCCCGCCCGCAGGCCACACCCACCGGGCAGCGGGGGCCCTCACCTCTGCCCTGCCCTCCTCCCGTTTCTGTGTGACTGACGGGCCGTCGCCCACAGTCCTCACTGACGTTTGTGTCCCGACGACCCCAGACTGGCCATGGGAGCCTCTTCATGGGCACCGGGCCGCTGGGCTTGGGGCACACCAGGGGCCCCTGGGAGGCTTCTCAAGCGTCATCCACACCAGCCCCAGGCGGACAGCTCCACTGCCCAATGGCAGAGGCGGGCACCTGGACGCACACGTGCAGAGTAACACAGGTCCTTACGACACCGCAGCCGCACACCCTGGCCAGTCCCAACAGGGCAGGAGGAAGCTGCTTGGTGTCACTCTGTTTACGTTATAAAAAACCCAAAACACAGAAAACGAGTCTCTGCTTTTTGGAGATGCCTGTTCAGACGGCAAAGCAACAAGGTGGGGGGCTTCCTTCCAAAGGTACAGAGCAGGGCTGGGTGAGCAGGGGCGGCTGCCAGGGTCCCCGCGACCACACAGCTGTGCTCAAACTCCCGGGCCTCTTTCTGTAAGCTTGCCACACGTCCCAAAGCAGGAGGAGGGGCCCGCCCAAGGACACAGGCTCAGCCTCAGGCGTGCGGGCCAGGGCGGGGGTCTGCGGGGCCTGGTGAGGCCGGGTCGGGCCCCAGCTTTGTCCTCTGGCCCCTGACATGAAAGGGCATGTTCCCCTTGAGGGCCACTTTGGAGGCCAGACTTGCAAACACAGCTGGGCCCTGGCCGCCACTGCAGCTGCACACACCTGGCCCCTCAAGCTCCGCGTCCTGCCTGGCAGGGCCACACGGGCGGATACCACACACACACCAGTGCCCCCCATGATCGCCCTGCACGCGTCTGCAGGCCGGCTCTTCAAGGGGCCCACCTCCCGTGGGGGCTCCCCCAGGACAGCCCAGGGTGCTTGGGGGACCAGATGGCCCAGAAAGGCCTACACCTCCAGTCAATACCCAGGAGGAAGGCTGGGGCGGCTCAGCAGGGTCCTCGGACACAGCCCCTACTCCTACCATCACCAGGAGTGCGTCTGGGCAGCTTGGGGGGTGGGGCGAGGCCGAGAGGCTTGTATTCAGCACAACAGCACTTTGAAGCCCCCTTGTTTCCTGGGGACCGGCCTCCACGGTGCCCAGGCTTCAAGTCCAGAACCTCACAGCTGACCTGTCCCGGAGTCCCGGCGCAAAGGGTGCCAAGGAAAGCCCTCTGACCTCT
The DNA here is from genome assembly GCA_007570785.1 of Antilocapra americana. NCBI lineage: Eukaryota > Metazoa > Chordata > Mammalia > Artiodactyla > Antilocapridae > Antilocapra > Antilocapra americana. The sequence goes on from ML663582.1 coordinate 1,253,791, forward strand.
CAGCTATCTGGGGTGGGGGGGTAACCCCTGAACACGGGCAGAGGGCCCCAGACAGCAGTCACTCTGGCAGTGGGGCCTCGGTCCTGCACCGCTCACCCGCCCCGCCTCTCTCCAGGGGAAGGCGGATGCCCCCAGCGTGCCCTGCACTCCCCAGCACCTCTGCAGGCCGCTGCCTCCTGGGACGTGCAGGCCAGGCCCACTGCGGCCTGCACACACATGGTCTCCTGCCAGGAGGCCACACCCCTTGCTCTGGCGTCTCCCACCCCCCAGCACCTGCAGCCCCCCACCCCTGGCAGCTACACTGGGGGCAGGGCCCGGCCTGTCAGCCTACTGAGTCTCAGTAGCCTCGGTGCCGTCCCAGGGTCCAGCCACCCCCTTGCAGGAAGGCGGATGCAGAACGGGTGTCCTGACACCACGGCCCCGGCCTGCAAGGGGTGGCGGGCTAGGGTGGGCCCTGCTCGGGCCAGGGGCAGCGGGGCGTGGACTCAGCCGTCCTGGGCGTGTGGCAGCTCTCCCTTCCTTTTCAGTATTTGCATCATTTGCTGGTTTGGCTGCGTCCCGTCTTCACTGCGGCATGCAAGGTTTTTCCTTGCCGCCCACAGGCCCCTGGTTGGGGCATGAGCACTCAGGAGCTGCCTGTGGCCCGTGGGACCTGATGGCTGGTCGGGGAGGGAACCCGCGGCCGCTGTGCTCAGCGCGGACCCACAGCCCGAGCCCACGGGAGATCCCGGCAGGCTCTCCTCACGCGCCGCCCTAGGACAGCCCCCCAGTGCTGCTGGGCTGGGGCTGCCCTGGTAGCTGGGCCCGGGGAGTCCACGGAAGACCTCCCACCTCCAGCTCACTGCTACCATGACCCACCTGAGCAGCTGGGGCCCCCAGGGCAGCGTGTGCAGCCAGGTCACACACTGGCCCCCATGGCCGTCCAGGGCAGCGAGCGGCCTCCGTGTCTGCAGGCTCCAGACGTGCACCAGCCCACGCAGCGACCTGTTCAGACGAGCGTGGTCAGGGCCGGCCTCGGGGGTGGTGGGGCCTGCAGTCAGGCTCACAGTCATGGCAAGCTGCAGTCAGGCCTGGGGGTTGGGGAGGCTGGAGTCAGGCCTGGGGGTCGGGGGGGCTGGAGTCAGGCCTGGGTGTGGGGGGGTGCTGGGGTGACATCACTCGGCCGGTGAGCAGTTGTTCCAGCAACGCGCAGGGGATGGCTGGCCACACGTGCCCAGGAGACGCGCTCTGTTTCAGGGAGGGTGCGGGCCCAGGGCAGCTCCTCTGGGGAGCGGGTGCTGAGGGAGACACCCCTGTGTGCTGGCAGGGAGGCCGAGGGTGTGCGCCCAGGGGCGGCAGCCTGGGCAGGGCACTCACCCCGAGAGGAGCAGCGGGTGCCCCCGGGCTCCCTCGCAGAAGTGCAGTGCGTGAATGGCCGAGTGGGTGCCACGCAGGATGAACTGGGGATCCGGCGCTGGGGGTGCGGGGGCTGCCATGCGCTCGCCTGCGGACAGAGTGGGGCGTGAACAACTGTGTGCTCCCCTGGGACAGCACAGGCTCCCTCTGGACGCTGCCCACCAGCACCCCATCCTGATGGGCGCCCCCTGGTCCCCCAGACAGCGGGACCCCCTCACTCGGAGCCCCCGCCCTGCCCTCCGTATCTCCCGGGGGGCCCTTCCTAACCAGCCCTCCCTGTGTAGTCAGAGGCATGTGGATCCTGGTCCTCACGGGGCTGCGAGCTTGGCCCGCCCAAGTAACGGGTGGCCCGCGGCCTCCTCCAGGATTTGGACGCCGCACGCCACCACCCACGGTATGTGGGCAAGACGTGGGCCTGGCATCCCACCACCGCCTGTGAGGGTCGCTCTCAGAGGACGGACCTGCCTCAGATTCCCGATCTCGTGAGTAAGGCCTGCAGGCCCCCGAGGAGGCACTGCCGGGGCCCCCTCCGAGCCGCCTGGACCACCCTGCCCCAGGCCCGCTGGCGGCCATGGGCGTCCGTGCGCCTGCAGGTCCTCGGACAGGTGGAGGGTACAGCCAGGAGCAGAGCCCGGGGTGCCTGAGGGGCTGTCCCACTGGGCCCGGGGACAGCCCCCCAAGTCTGCACACAGCCGGGGGACACACAGCCATCAGAGCGCCACGTGGGGCAGGGGCCGAGGGGCTCCCACAGCACAGGCCCCCAGGCACACGTGTTCACACGGCAGGCACGCACGCACACACGCAGCACAGGCCCTGGGCAGCGCCAGCAGAGGCCCAGCCTGCGCTTGCCATCCGCCTGCGGCCTGACGGGAGTTTTCAGAACCTGCACGGGGCTGGCTCCAGCGGGTGAATCAGGCCCCCACTGTTTCCTGACGGAAGGACGCGGGGAACAAACCCGTCATGTTGTTACAACAGCCGGACACCAGGCCAAGACGAAGCCTCAGCAATTAAGGGCTCCATCATTACAGGCAATTAAAGGAAACGCTTTATTTGAAAACTAATTAATTCTAGCTACATATTTTTCCCATGACAATACCCTGTGATGACTTGATTTATGACGTCTAATTATTCTTTATTAATCTAATTGAGAATAATCACATCGCCCCATCTCTTGGCAGCCCAGAGCAGTGAGCACCGGCTGCCCGGCGGCCTCGCCCGTGGCCTGTCACTCTCCGCCTCGGCAGGCAGAGGGGTCCCACACTTAGTCCACAGAGCACAGCCCTGGGTCTGAGAGACATATTCCTTCAAACAATAAAAACAGAGTCTGATGGCTCTTCCACCATCACGACAAACGCCTCTGGAGGCCCCCAGACGAGGAGGCCGTGGGGTGACGCTGTGTGGGGGTCCTGGCCTCCTGCAGGTCCCCCACCCCGGGTGGGCACAGTGTGAGGGCAGGAGCCTGCGGCTGACCCTGGGACCTGGAGTCCTGGCTCGTGGGGGACAAGGCCCACAGCCCTGGGGGACAGGTCATCTCACAAGAGCGCCCCCCATGGGAAAGACTCCGCGCCAGGGCGAACGTCAGGCTGAATCAGAGCTGGAGCTGTGTACAGAGCTGCCCCAATGTCGGCCCCTTGGGGCCCCGAACTGCAGCCTGTGCTTCCCTCTCGAGGCCTGAGACCAGGCCTCAGCGGTTCACAGGAGCACCCCAAGGGCTGGCACCGTCAACACCATGAGCAGACGAGGCGGCGGGGCCCTGCGGGGGCTGCAAGTGTGGACGGGACCCCGGCCGAGCGCGCAGGGCCGGGACAGACGACAAGGCTGCATGGCTCTGAGGACAGAGAGAAGGCCTGAGCTACAGCGGAGCGTGGGCCCGTTCAGACACGGAGAGAGCCAGCTGCGGAGAGGCTGCTGGGGTTGGGGGCGCGCTGGGGCTGCAGAGGAGATGCTCCATCAGGGGGGACCAGCGAGGACAGGCCGCCCCGTCCACCACCTCCCCGGGGACCAGAGAGGACAGGCCGCCCCGTCCACCACCTCCCCGGGGACCGGAGACGACAGGCCGCCCCGTCCACCACCTCCCCGGGGACTGGAGACGACAGGCCGCCCCGTCCACCACCTCCCCGGGGACTGGAGACGACAGGCCGCCCCGTCCACCACCTCCCCGGGGACCGGAGACGACAGGCCGCCCCGTCCACCACCTCCCAGGGGACCGGAGAGGACAGGCCGCCCCGTCCACCACCTCCCAGGGGACCGGAGAGAACAGGCCGCCCCGTCCACCACCTCCCCGGGGACCGGAGACGACAGGCTGCCCCGTCCACCACCTCCCCGGGGACCGGAGAGGACAGGCCACCCCATCCACCACCTCCCCGGGGACCGGAGACGACAGGCCGCCCCATCCACCCAGACCTGTAGGAACCTCCCAACACATCCACAGGGGCCCAGAGAGGACATCTGGCTCAGACTCAGGGCAAAGGTCAAGATAAGAGAAGCAGGAACGCAGCCCTTCTGAATTCAGAGACTAAAGAGCACGCTGAGGACTTGCCACGTGTGGACCTCAATGAGGTCCTGGTTACACTGAGAGCCCAAGATAAAAAATGATGAAGCAGACCCGAACATTCAGAAAAACTTCCGCATGGTGGCAGCAGACAGAACTCAACAGTCTCCATGTACAGAAAACAGTGACCCATTAGAGAAAATTCCATTTACAATCCCAACTAAGGTGAAAGACTTAACCGTGAATCGTGAATCGTTTAACTGTTGGACATCGAAAGAGGTAAAACCCTGAAATATCTTTAAACACACGGAGTCTTCAATGAGGGAAGAGCTAAACACCAAATAGAAAACTGGGCCAAAAACACAAGCCGACAAGCCACACACCGAGGCAGGAGAACAGCCCTTGAAGCCACGGACAGGCGCTCCCGCCCGGCTCGAAGCCACCCAGGGCTCTGGTTCTGGCCCGGATGGAGCGGGCGCGGAGCTGACTCGCGCCTCTCTCTCCGGCCAACTGCAAGAAAAACCTGCAGACAAAACATAAGCAGCGACCACCTGAGGCTCTAAGAAGCGAAGGACCACAGACAGACTTAGGAGGGAGGCAGGCACTGGGCGAGCTGACCCCAGTGGGGACAAGTTTGTGGTCCCCGTGTCTGCATCCTGGGGCACTGCCTTCAGCGGGCTAAGACTTGGAGAAGGGCTAACTTCGGTGCAGGAAGTCCGAGTCCTACAAGAGACAAGCAGTCACCACGGCCCTGGACTCTGAAGATCCTCGATCTGACTCCTGAAGGTGTCTGGGATGGCGTCTGCTTTTCTCTGCTCTTGGCTCTGCCCCAGGGGCTGGCCCTGGACACAGAGCTGTGTGGAGGAACTGGCTTTGAGGGCCACCCCCGGCTCTGTGGCCAGAGGGACTTCGCAAAAAAGGCCCCACCGGAGCCTGTGTGTGTGAGACAGGAGAGCAGAGAGGAGAGAGCTACAGACAAAGACAGGAGGTTGTGGAATGAACCCCAGAAAGCCCGGGCTCACCTCTGAGCAGCACAGGGTGGGATGGACCCAAAGCACGTCAGCGTCAACACCTGAGCTGGGACCACCGAATATCGCTTGGGGCTCAGGCTGACCCCAGAGAGGCTGGTGGACGGACCCAAAGCAGCACGCTGAAATCTTTAGAGATGGATATGCGAGTGAAAAGCTGTAGTCCATGCAGGGGGAGAGGTCGTCTGACCGGGGTGACGCCTGCTGACAGAGCCCAACGTTCTCCAGGGGACCCAGCGTGACAGTCCATCCAAGGTATGTCCAGGGCATGCCATGAAGTCATTCCACACACAGAACCAGGAAATGAGGTCGATTCTCGGAGGAAATGACAATTTACAGACACCACCCTTGACGGTTCTGACATGGGAACATCACGTAGGCTTTCAGGGGGAGTTTATGATGGTACTCCACGAGGCAAAGGCTAGCACGCTTGCAACGAACGAAGGGAAGTTCCCAGCAGAGAGTCTGTGGGGCTCCCCTGGCGGCCCTGAGGTTGAGACGCCCCGTCCCAGAGCAGAGGCCCAGGTCTGAGCCCCGGCAGGGACGACCACACAGCCTGCAGCTAGGAGCTGGTGCGGCCAGACGAGCTCAGACAAACATGCGTGTGCGTCTCTTAAAGGAGAGACGGGACGGCAAAGCAGGTCACGAGAACACACTCGCCAGCCCTGGGCATCAGGGAAGTCTAGTGGCAGACGTGGCCACACCACCGGCCGCTGGGATGTGCGTGAAGTGGGGGGACTCCCCTAGGATACTGGTTCAGTCACTCCGGAACACAGTTTGGCTGCATCTCCAGAAAAAGGCCCCACACCGGGGGTGTTCCTAACACCCATGGAGGCTGGACACACGGTGGCAGACCCTACGCCCCAGCAAAGGTGCGCTGATCAGGCCTCCCCACCAGTCAACCTCAAAATTGCGTAAAAGCAGCCAGTGGAAGAGAAGAAAGACGGTGACGCTCTTTAGATAAAATCCTAGGGAGGGCAGCTACCCGGCGGCCACAGGAAGCAGATGAGGGTACCTGCGGAGGGGCGCTGCGGGGAGCGGGAGGCCGTGTGAGGTTGGAGGTCGGGAGGAGGCCCTGGCACTCCCCAGGATGACGGGGCGTGTGTCCCAGGCGCGTGCGTGTCTCGGGTGCCGCAGCGCTCACCCAGGTGCTGGAGCTTACCCAGTCACCCACTTTAAATGTATGTGCTTCGCTGTGTGTGTGGTATTTAAAAACACTGAACAGCACCTAGGCCAACAACGGGAGCAGACACCACACCTGCAAGGTGCGCCGACGGTGAACACGCGGCTCAGCGCCCTTAGCCTCAGGGAAATGCAAACAAAACCACCACAGTTCAGGTGAAGCCGGCAGACCCACCACGAGGACGCAAACTGCGCGCAAGCCCCACAGCCAGCCGGCCCGGCCCTGGACCAGGGAGCAGCAGTCACGCTGCCAGCACTGCGACCGCTGGACATCTACTCTAGAGAAACGAAACCGCACCTGCCAATGCCTGCGCCTGACTCATCTGGTCTGTGCAGAATATCACTCAAATGCAAAATGACCAAATGACCACCCACCCTCGAGCAACAGTGCAGGAACCAAGTATGGAGAAACACACGCTGTGGACACGTCCATGGAGAATGAGAGCAAGGACCAGCCTACACTCTGCATGGCCCGGTTCACCGGGCATTCTGGAAACGGCAGGTGCCAGGGCTCGGGGGTCAGGATGGGGGTGCACAGAGGGGAGGGGCCTCTGAAGGCGTTTCTGCCTGCACGTTGGAACTCCCTATAAACGCTTGTAAGGATCAGCCTGAGGCCACGGTGATGAAGGAAACAGCCGAAGAAATGGGCCAGCAGGCAGAGACCTGCGAGGAGGTGGGCCGAACCCCGCCCTGGAGGCCGCCTTCCTCTGGGAAGATGGGGCTCGTGTGGATGGACATTCCCTGGGTACGACACGACGCATGCAACGGCCCTTTATCTGGGAGGTCCTGCTCCCCGAAACCCAAACCCCAGGCCTGTCCTGAGGAACACAGGCCGCAAGTCCCAGCTGAGGGGACTTGCTCAGAGTGTCTTGGGCGCCACAGCCCAGAGGAGCCCCTGCGGACACGATGACCAAGGGCCACGTCCCAGCTGGGACCCTGGGGAACGACTGGAGGGAAAACAAAGGAAACTGGAATAAGCCTGGGACTCGGGTGGACCACAGTGCGTGAGGCCGCTCATCTTGCTCTGGGACGACCGTGCCAACGGGGTTGAGAGCCGTCCCGGCCGACCTCCAACTAACGTGTATCAGGCACTATTTGGGGGCTGCTGCTTCTCAAGCTATAGTGAGTGGGTATTTGACTTACCACCAAGATATTATGAAAACCCCACTTGCTAACTACATTTTCTTGTTTTAGATCTGATTTCTCATTTCAGTTAAGCTGACTTTAAACAGACTCACTGCCAGTTCTTAAGTGCTTTTCCTATTTAAAGTGATTTTCCACCCTATTTTTGCCCTAATAGACTTAGATCCTAAAATGGACTGGAATGGGTGAATTTAACTCAGATGACCATTGTATCTACTACTGTGGGCAAGAATCCCTCAGAAGAAATGGAGTAACCATCATAGTCAACAAGAGTCCAAATGCAGTACTTGGATGCAATCTCAAAAACAGAATGATCTTTCTTTTCCAAGGCAAACCATTCAATATCATGGTAATCCAAGTCTGTGCCCCGACCAGTAACACTGAAGAAGCTGAAGTTGAACAGTTCTATGACAACCTACAAGACCTTCTAGAATGAACACCCAAAAAAGGTGTCCCTTTCATTATAGGGGACTGGAATGCAAAAGTCGGAAGTCAAGAAATACCTGGAGTAACAGGCAAATTTGGCCTTGGAGTACAGAATGAAGCAAGGCAAAGGCTAAGAGTTTTGCCAGGAGAACACACTGGTCATAGCAAACACCCTCTTCCAACAACACAAGAGAAGACTCTACACATAGACATCACCAGATGGTTAATATCGAAATCAGATTAATTATATTTTTTGCAGCCAAAGATGGAGAAGCTCTATACAATCAGCAAAAACAAAACTGGGAGCTGACTGTGGCTCAGATTATGAACTCCTTATTGCCAAATTCAGACTTAAACTGAAGTCTGTGGGGAAAACCACAAGACCATTCAGGTATGATCTAAATCAAATCCATTACGATTATACAGTGGGAGTAAGAAATAGATTTAAGGGACTAGATCTGATAGACAGAGTGCCTGATCAACTATGGATGGAGGTTCATGACACTGTACATGAGACAGGGATCAAGACTATTTCCAAGAAAAAGAAATGCAAAAAAGCAAAATGGCTGTCTGAGGAGGCCTTACAAATAGCCATGAAAAGAAGAAAAGCGAAAAGCAAAGGAAAAAATGAAAGATATACCCATTTGAATGCAGAGTTCCAAAGAATAGCAAGGAGAGATGAGAAAGCCTTCCTCAGTGATCACTGCAAAGAAATGGAAGAAAACAATAGAATGGGAAAGACTAAAGATCTCTTCAAGTAAATTTAAGAGACCAAAGGACAATTTCATGCAAAGATGGGCTCAGTAAAGGACAGAAATGGTTGGACCTAACAGAAGCAGAAGATATTAAGAGGTGGCAAGAACACACAGAAGAACTGTACAAAAAAGATCCTCACAACCCAGATAATCACGATGCTGTGATCACTCACCTAGAGCCAGACATCCTGGAATGTGAAGTCAAGTGGTCCTTAGAAAGCATCACTACAAACAAAACTGGTGGAGGTGATTGAACTTCAGTTGAGCTATTTCAAATCCTGAAAGATGATGCTGTGAAAGTGCTGCACTCAATATGCCAGTAAATTTGAATAACTCAGCAGTGGCCACAGGACTGGAAAAGGTCAGTTTTCATTCCAACCCCAAAGAAAGGCAATGTCAAAAAATGCTCAAACTACCGCACAATTGCACTCATCTCACACGCTAGTAAAGTAATGCTCAAAATTCTCCAAGCCAGGCTCCAGCAATACGTGAACCGTGAACTTCCAGACGTTCAAGTTGGATTTAGAAAAGACAGAGGAACCAGAGATCAAATTGCCAACATCTGCTGGATCATCGAAAAAACGAGAGTTCCAGAAAAACATCTATTTCTGCTTTATTGACTATGCCAATTGTGTGGATCACAACAAACTGTGGAAAATTCTGAAAGAGATGGGAATACGAGACCACGTGACCTGCCTTTTGAGAAGTCTGTACGCAGGTCAGGAAGCAACAGTTAGAACTGGACATGGAACAACAGACTGGTTCCAAATAGGAAAAGGAGTACGTCAAGGCTGTATATTGTCACTCTGCTTATTTAACTTCTATGTGGAATACATTATGAGAAACGTTGGGCTGGATGAAGCACAAGCTGGAATCAAGACTGCCAGGAGAAATATCAATAACCTCAGGTATGCATACGACATCATCCTTATGGCAGAAAGTGAAGAACTCGAGCCTCTTGATGAAAGTGAAAGATGAGCCTCTTGATGAAAGTGAAAGATGAGCCTCTTGATGAAAGTGAAAGATGAGCCTCTTGATGAGAGTGAAAAAGGTGGCCTAAAGCTCAACATTCAGAAAACTAAGGTCATGGCATCCGGTCCTATCACTTCATGGGAAACAGTGGAAACAGTGTCAGACTTACTTTTTGGGGGGCTCTAAAATCACTGCAGATGGTGACTGCAGCCATGAAATTAAAAGATGCCTACTCCCTGGAAGGAAAGTTATGACCAACCTAGATAGCATATTGAAAAGCAGAAACATTATTTGCCAACAAAGGTCCGTCTAGTCCATCTAGTCAAGGCAATGTTTCTTCAGCGGTCATGTATGGATGTGAGTTGGATCATAAAGAAAGCTGAGCGCTGAAGAGTTGATGCTTTTGAACTGTGGTGTTGGAGAAGCCTCGAGAGCCCCTTAGACTGCAAGGAGATCCAACCAGTCCATCCTAAAGGAGATTAGTCCTGAATATTCATTGGAAGGACTGATGCTGAAGCTGAAACTCCAATACTCTGGCCACCTGATGTGAAGAGCTGACTCATGTGAAAAGACTCTGATGCTGGAAAAGATTGAAGGCGGGAGAAGAAAGGGATGACAGAGGATGAGACGGATGGATGGCATCAGTGACTCAATGGACATGAGTTTGAACAAGCTCTGGGAGTTGGTGATGGACTGGGAGGCCTGGCGTGCTGCGGTCCATGGGGTCACAGAGTCGGACACGACTGAGTGAGCGAGCTGAACGGAGGCTGAGATCCGTCGACAGCGGCCCCCACATGAGGCAGTCTGCACTCAGCTAGGCAGCTGCCTGGGAATCTTCGCCAGCACTCTCGTGGCTCCTTCCGGAGCAGCGGGGAGTCAGGAAGCGAGAGGCTTCCCTCACGCAGCACAGGCCCACCAGCGGGAAGGCCGAGCGGCTGCTCCTCCAGGCGGGAGAACCGAGACCCGTCCCTCCAGGCCTCCGGGGCCACAGCTGTCATCCTCCAGCGTCCTGACCAGCCAGGACCACAGCAAGGCCCGAATCCAGGACCGGCTCCTGGATGTCACGTCACACCCACGGAGGCCTGAGCGGTCACTGGATAGCCTCCTGGCTGGACCAGCTCGGAGCCGCGAGGAGGTCGGGGGCAGCCTGCGTCATGGCATGGCGCTGTTGTGGATCAGAGTCCTGTCCAAGGCACTGGCTCACTGGGTGGGGGCAGCCCCACCTCAGGTCTCCACCCTGCGCCCCCAGGGAGGCTGGGACTGCCCATGGCGCTGCAGAGAAGCCTCGGTCCAGTGTCCAGCCCGGCCCCGTTCCCTGCAGCTCTCTCCCTGGGCCCAGGATGTGCCAGCCTCCCTGCTCACCTGGAGACCCTCGGCGGCCCACCGTGCCCATGGAGGCCCAGCCCGGGCCGGTGCAACAGCGGGTCTGCCCGGGACCCCAGCTGCACAAAGAAGCGTCTCTGGGATGGGCGGCTGGCTGCAGAGTCAGAGGCGCACGCCACAGCCCTCCCGGCCGGCCCCTTCCCCTTTGAAGCCTCGGTGAGTGATTGAAGCGTCTCCTTTCTGAGGGCAGATAGCGCTGAGTAACCCGACTCTAAGCCCTGGGATAAAGGTAGTTTGTTTCCTCTCAGCCCGTCTGTCAACACCTCCTCAGTAATTAGCCCTAATTATTACTGAAGGCCGGCCCCCATTTGGTTATTAAATCAGAAATAGTATCGTGGCCGGCTGTCTGTCAACGCCCTCCGGTCAACCTTGGATTCACTGGATCCTCTGTCAGTATCCCTGGCTTCAAAGATGCAGGCCCGGGAGGGGCTCGGGCAGGCAACCTGGGCCGCGAGGGGGTGGGGGCCGGGCCAGTGTCCCAGGCGGCTTTGGGGCCCCAGGGGCAGGAACCAGGCACCCAAGAGCCCCAACCTGCACCCTGTCCCGGAACCAGCTATGCTCGCCTCCCGGCCTGCTGTGGCCGTGCGTGGAGAGGGCGGTCAGGAGCAGCCTGATGGCCCTGCCCAGTGGCCTTGCCTCAGCACAGCCAGCTCCCCGAGTGCCTCCATGGCCTGGCCTCACCCACACGAGCCTTAAGAGCTGTCCTGCAGCCGTGGGCGTGCAGCTGCCCATCAGACCCCTTGGGACGATGGGACAGGCCAGGAGAAAATGCCAGGGTGAGGGGCCGCTGGCCCAGACTCAGACGCGGCAGGAAGGCAGGCCAGGCGGGTGTGCTTAGCCGGCTGCCGGCCCTCACAGGCAGGGTGGGACCCCAGCCGGCCGCGGGCTGCCAGCCAGTCCCGGTGCGGGTGGGACAAGCCCCCAGCTACACAGGATGTGGGCCCATTCCCGGGCGCAGGCCGTTGGGCCCCACTCCCTCCAGGAGGTCTGCTCCCCAGGGCCCTGCAGCCCAGGGCTGACCACGGTGCCTGACGGCGCTCAGCAGGGCCTGGGAGGCAGCTGACACCCACGGGCTGGCACTAGAAAGCTCCGGGGAACTTGGAGGACCCTATGCCTGCGGGGGTAAAGGGTGCGCCCACTCAGGGCCCCTTGGCGGCCAGCAGGCAGCCTGAGCAGGCTGCTCCCGCGTGGGCAGGTGCGAGCTCACGGGCTCACCCCTGCCACTGGGCAGGCCAGCACTGCTCAGATGCGCAGGTGGACGGGGAGGTGGGCCCGTGATGCAGAGACAGAACCGGCAGGGCGGAAACAGCTGCTAGTCACGTGAAGGAAGAGCGTTCAAACTGGGGGTACAGGATGACGTCCTCACACCCACTGCCTGGGGCTGAGCAGTTCAGCACGCGGCGCGATGTTGGAGGGATGCTCACGCCAGCATCCCGAGACTGCCAGAATAGGAGACAGGTGTCAACAGGTTGACCGTGTCTCCCAAGTCCATGCAACGGAGCTCCGTCCCATCCCCTCAGACGAGACTGCATCCGAGGCTTCGGCTTCAGAGTTGACCGAGGGTCAGGGGGGTCACAGGCTGGGTCCAGATCCCACAGGACCGGGACCCTTGGCCTCCCCTGCCCTGTGAAGACCAGTGAGTCCCTCGGCTCAGGGCTCAGCTGCGGCCCTGGGGGTCAGTGCCCCGGGCCTCGCGGTGCCCAGCAGGAAGTCCACCTGGACCCCCGTGCTGCCCTTGCAACCTTCTCCTGTGGAGCCTGGATACAGGTAGGGAGCCGGAGGCCCGGTTTCATGGTCTCCAGACAACTGACTGGGGTGCCGAGCCCCCTCAAGAGCGACCCTCCTTACCCCGAGAACCAGGACAGCCCCGCAGCATGAGCTGGGGCCCTGCCTTTACTGCCCAGTCTTCTGCGTCCACCCACACTGACTCCCTCTGCATGGTCCATGGCCTCAGCGCTGCTGGGGTGAGCTGTCCCAAGGACGCAGGCGCCAGACAAACCCTTCACGGTGTCTGCCTGTCTGAGCTCCGGGAAATGGGCCCTCGGGATCTTCCAAGGGCAGCGAGTCACAGGCATGACGTCTGGGAAGGCGGGCCCTGCCAGCCCGCCCTGCACATCCTGAGCCCCCTCCTTCAGGAGGGCCGCCTGCGTGCACAGAGCCTGAAGTGGCCACGGACAAGGGCCTTCTCCCCTGGGCCCGCTGGGCCACCCAACTAGCCCAGAGGCAGGCTCAGTGCAGGCGGGCACTCTGCCGCAGCGCAGGCACCGCCTATCGCAAGGGCCAGGGCGGCGCCCTCCCAACCTACAGCAGGGCAGGCTGCGGCTGACCAGGCTGGACAGACGCAGTCCCATTGGGGACCTACGGTGCCAGCAGCAGGGGCGGGAACATCCAGATCCCTCCCTTGGATCAGAGATGGGACGGCACTCAACCCCCACGTCAGGAAGGTTCCCTGGAGCAGGAAATGGTGGGAGTGGCAAGCCACCCCAGTACTGCTGCCTGGGAAAGCCCACGGATAGAAGGGCCTGGGGGGGCGCAGTCCAGGGGGTCACAAGGTCAGACACGACCGAGGGACTGAACAGCAGCCTCTCCTGCTTGTAGACACTCAACTGTTTTACTCACGAGGCATCTGGGCCACGAAACAACGCACGTGGACCCAGAAGCTTTTCCAGCACCGTACGAAGTGAAATAATACCAACGTTCACTTTACTTAAAACGTTTTCGCAGCTGGTTATCAGTCTTTCCTAGAATGACTTTTCAGCTGCACTTAGGTTCCAACTTACTCTTCTTCCGTCTTCCCCAGAACTCTAAGGCCCACAGGGCCCTGAGGTGCCAACTGGCCGCCCACCTGCCTGTGCTGACCACACAGAGTGCCTCAGCACACATTACCAGGAACCCGCGGCCCTGGCTCCGAGCAGAGCGGGCCTTGGTCACTGGGGCCCGGCCCTGGGCCTCACAGCCCTGGTCTGCAGCCTACTCCTCTGCTCGCCGCCGGCCTGGAAGCCGGTCCTCGGGGCCACACTCCTCCCCCCGAGCCCCCTGGCCCACCAGCTCAGCCTCTGCAACACCCACGGCCCAGGCAGGAGCCTCACCTGTGATGTTGGCCCGGCGCTCGCGGCCGGCCCGGTCCCCTCCCACCACAGACAAGAACCCACACTCAGCTGTGGACCCCACGCACGTTTAACAGCCCCGCCTGTGTGCCAGGGCATCGCAAGGCCAACTGCTAGAAGCCCCGTTGCGGGGCTCCCGGACAGCACAGCGCCAGGCGTGCAGGCTGAGGCCGACGCAAGGCACAGGCGGGTGGCCAGGAGGGCAGCGGGGCCCGGAAGAGCCCTGGGGGGAGCCCACCTGGCAGGCTGGCGGCTGCTGAGCCTGGGGGGCACCCCTCTCCACCAAGGCCCCCCCGCTCCTACCCAAGATTGAAAACAGCCGCTTCCTCCAGGCAGCCTTCTTAACTTCCTCCCCCAGGACGGGCAGCGGTCAGAGCAGACGCCACACAGGAGCTGAAAGTGCAGGCACGCAGGCTCGGGCATCCTGACGCTGAAGAGCTGGGGACCAGGGCGCAAGAACGTCCAGCGGGGATGATCCAGGGACCTCGGTCCACCCGCAGGCAGCATCCCCCCACAGATGCAGGGCCACCAGGGGCTGCGAGGGCCCAGGGCAGAGACCACCACGCCGCTGCAGCTCCCCCTGGGGTGGACGCGGGGCTCACGGCTGTGCCCCGACACCTTGAACACACGTACCTTCTGCCCAGCGGTGGGGCCGGGGCCCAGGCACTACCCGGAGCCTCACCCAGCCGCCCAGCAGGCCCTCCCTGCGGTAACGGGGGCGTGCAGGCCGCTTCGCCGGGGTCACCATCACACCGGCACAGCCTGTGCTCAGATGGGGGCAGGGACGGGACAGCAACCCTTCTGGGGTTTCAGTGGTGTCCACCGCCCCCCCCGGGGGAAGCCTAGGGTGATTCCTAGACACCCTGGGTGAGAGGGACCTGGTCTCTGGGCAGGGGCTCGGCCGATCCTGTATGTGCAGGGGCAGATTTGGGGGCATCTGCCCTGGCTGGGGAGCGGCTGGCCCCATAGGACCAGGACTGTGTGCAGAGCTGGACGAAGGCGGGCCTGGGCTGCCCTCTGTGGCCAGCGCCTGCTCAGAGCGAGCGTTGCTGGACGTGGAGTTGAACTAGGACAGCAGGGGGCCAGAGCAGTGGGGCCAGGCCTGCGGGGAGAGCCCGTGTTGCGAGCCAGGCCTCTGAGAACCTAAGTGAGCACCTAAGTGAGTACCCTTACACGGGCAGCCGTGGAGCCACCGGTGACTGCCTCGAGGCCAGAGGCAGAGCCCAGGGCCCTGCAGCATGGCACTCGGCACGACATCTGGGGCTTGACTAACCTCCTCAAGATCCTAGGGATAAAGCCCACAGCTGTCCCCAGTCCCTGTCGAGGCAGGGGGCTGCCCATGCCTGGGCTCGGCCCGTCAGGCGCCTGAGGTTGTCCTGTGGTGCTCGAAGCAGGAGCATGGGTAACTGTCCAGCTGCGCCAGGAATGGGTCCAGCAGCCAAGGCGTGCTGTTGAAGGCACCCAGGGCCGGGCCGGGCACGCAGGGACGGCCCTCTCTGCGGCACAGCACCAAGTTCATCTGTTCCACCGTCGTGTGCACACACGGGGTCCCCACAGTAGGAGCACTCAATCCACAGATCTGCCGGGGGGGCATCCATGACCCTGGGAGAGGCCCCGTCCATCCGCTGCCAGGGGTGTGCATGGCGCAGCTGGCTGCCACGCGGACAGCAGTGAGGGCCCTGCCACCGGCGACAAGGCCCACTGGGAGCGGACGGGAGCTGCTGTGCCAACCAGAGGACCCGAGGAGAGGGGCCCAGAGGGCGGGCAGAAGCAACGAACACACTGGCAGAGGCGGCTGAAGAGGAGAGCTCCAGACAAGTACTGAGTGGGCAGCTGACTGCGGCCGCCTCAGGAGAGCCCAGGAGAACCGATGGGACCGTTAGCCGCAGGCCACCACCCGAGGCGATCTGTCTAAAAACAAGGCAGAAGGAGTGGGAAGGAGGCCCCCGCATCGCCACTGGGTGGCCGACCCCAGGCCCCACCGGACCTCTCCATGTGAGGAGCCTTGAGGCCCATCGAGGAGGCCAAGAAGGCAGGCAAACAGCAGCTGGCCTCTTCAGGCACAGGGTGCGATGGCAGCCCTGTCCACCCAGAAGGAGGGCCCACGTCAGGTCCCCCTGGGCATCCTCGGACAGTCGGGATGGCTGTCAGGGAATTCCAGGAGGAGAGTGACAACAGCGACCGTTACCGGGGCTCTATTCACGGCGACACTGACCATGATGAGGCCGGTCCTCTCCCCACGCCGAGGCACGGTGCAGAGTGAAGTCACCCGTCTGCGACCGCATGCCAGCCGCTAGATGAAGACACAGCTGACCTGGCCTGAGACCACCTTGGCCTGCTCCAGCACCCCCCCCAGTCACCCACGCCGCGTCAGAGTCCTGGACCGCTGCCCGCGCCCCCGTCCCGCCCAGTCAGCTGCATAGTGTCATGAGACCCAAGAGCATGGCAGCTGTTACCCACATGCCCTCCAGCCCACCCCCATCCCCACGCAGACCCCTCTCCCTACTCACAGGCCAGCCAGCCCCACCCCAAAGGCCTGCTGCTTGCATGCCCCTCCCTGTCAACAGCCCGGCATCCAGCCCCTCCCGGCCGACAGCTTTAATTCCACTTGCTGTGTCTGTTTTCACCACCCCAAAGTCACCAAGCAAAAGGCCACCTGCTGGAGCGGGCCAAAGACGCACAGCGCAGAGATGGGGCAGTTCCCATCAGACGCCCGGAGCCTGCCTGAGGGCTACCCCCTCTCCAGTCTTCTTGCAACAGGAGGCCACCCGCGGTCGGCACAGTGCGCCCCACTTCACCCCTCTGGGGGCGGTTTCCCCAGCAAGGCTCCACACCTGCCCCCTCCACCTGTCGCCCACAGACGCCGGCCTGCACTCACCTTCCGGGCGGCTCCCCGCGGGTCCACCTGCCCCCGCGTCTGCCTGAGCTCCTCCAGGGAGCGCGGCCTGTCGGCCCATCCGCCCCGCATCCCCCGGGCGGCCCCCGGTACCCATCTCCACACCCAGCCCTGTACGAGCGCGTGTCGGGCGGGGGTCTTCCACCCGAAAGCCCGTCCCACTAACACGCCGGGGCGGCAGGTGAACGCCGCGCACGGCCCTGCCCAGCAGCCCAGAGTCCCAGCGGCCGCTGACAGCGCGCTGCCCACGGAGCGCTCCGGCCCCGGGCCCGCGCGGGCAGGGGAGGCGGCGGCCGCGCCCCGGGCCGCTCCGCCCGCCCGCCGCTGCACCGAGCCCACCTACCTGCGGCCGCGCGGCGCCACGCCGGTGCCGCTCCCTCGACGGCAGCACGGAGCGGGAGAGACCGGCCGCGCGGGCCGAGGTCCGGAGGGAAGGAAGGACGCGGACCGGCCCGCCGACCCTCCGAGGACCGCAGACCCGCGCGCCTCGGCTGCCGGTCCCGCCGCGCCGCGGGCCACGCCCCCTGCGTGCGCGCGGCCCCCTTACGCCCCTGCGTGCGCGCTGCCACGCCCCACATTGGCCTCCCGGCGGCGCCCGCGCCTGCTGCCTGCGCCCGGCGCGGGTGGCGAGCGCGCAGGCGCTTCCGGCCCCGCCCCCGGGCGGCGCGGCGCGGGGCTCGATGGGAGCGCGGCCTGCCGTCCGCGCGGCGGCGGAGCGCCGCGCTCAGGGGCCGCGTCCGGCGGCGGACGGGGCGCCGGGCTGAGGGCCGGCTCGCGGCTGAGGGGCCGCGGAGCCCGCAGGCGCGGCCGCTGCCCTCAGTTCCTGCCGGGCGCCAGGAGGGGTGCCGGGAGGGTTGGCACGAAAGGGCTGCGTCGCCCGCCCGCCGGACGGCGTGTCCGCGGAGGCCCGGCGAGGGCCGAGCGCGGACCGGCGCCCCGGAGCGACGGGGACCGTGGGCCGTCCGCCGTGGGCGAGCCGG
The DNA here is from genome assembly GCA_007570785.1 of Antilocapra americana. Taxonomy (NCBI): domain Eukaryota; kingdom Metazoa; phylum Chordata; class Mammalia; order Artiodactyla; family Antilocapridae; genus Antilocapra; species Antilocapra americana. The sequence goes on from ML663582.1 coordinate 1,271,549, forward strand.
GCAGAGCCGGCGCGGACCGCCGGCGCCCTCCGAGCGCACTCCCCGGGGCCGCCCCGTGCGGGCGGGTTACCGGGGCCGAGGTCACCGGGAGTGGTGTCACACGGGTCCCCTCCCTGCCCTGGTCTAGCGACTCCTTTCATGAGACCGTCCCTGAAATGTTATCTGCGTTTGCACCCAGGCTCACTTGCTTTGATCCTTGAAACGGAATCAAAGGTTACATTGTACCTTCTCAGGGTCTGTGGGCCTTTCAACAGCCTTGCCAAAAATAATAGAGGTGGCACCCAGCCAGGAAACGCCTCCTGGAAGTGTGAATGAAACTTGTATTTTTCGGTTGTGTCTTTCCTAATTGACCTGATAATTTAAACTTCCTGCTTCAGAGGAGAGGGGGAGTTCCCAACGGTTTGGCAGCTCAGGGAGGTCAGTGGAGAGAGTGGGCTGCTGGCTTTGTGCAAGGCACTCATCCAACTGGGCCATGCCGACAGAAAACACATTCTTGGGTCTAAAACGCCTTTTTTGTTGTGGTTCAGGTCATCTATGTATATATATTTTTTAATTGTGGTAAAATGTAACAATCTAAAATTTATCATAACTTTATAAGTATACATTCAGTAACATTAAGTATATTCATATTGTTAGGCAAACTTCACCACCATCATCTCCAGGACTGTCCCCATTAAACACTCCCCACCACCCCTTTCCCAAGCCCCTGGGAACCTCAATTCTACTTTGTGTTAGTTTGCCTCTTCTAGGTATCTCACGTAAGTGGTGTCATATTTGTTATGTCACTTAGAAGAGTGTTTTAAGGGTTCATCCATGGTGTGGCACCTATCAGAATTTTTGTTCTTTGTAGAGCTGAATAGTGTTCCTTTGTACATATATACAACATTTTGTTTATTCATCTTGGTAGACACTCGTGTTCCTCTTTTGGCTGTTGTGAATGTGTGTATACACATATCTGTTTGAGTCCCTGTTCTCAGTTCTTTTGGGTGTATGCAAAGGCGTGGAATTGCTGGGTCACATGGTAACGCTATGTCTAACTTTTTGAGGAACTGCTAAACTTGGCTACAGTCATTGCATGAGTTTTCATTCCCACCAACAGTGCACAAGGGGTCCAATCTCTCTGCATCTTCACAACAGGTGTTCTTACCTATTTTTTTGTTTTTAATAATAGCTGGCCTAATGGGACCTTGTGGTTTTGATTTGTATTTCTCTAGTGACTAGCGATGTTGTAAATCTCTTCATGTACTCTTTGGAGCTGGGTGTGTTTGCACTGGGAGGCCCAGAGGCAGTGGTCAGCCTCAAGTGTTCAGTTAGTGTCAGGTCTGTGGCTCCCCAGAGTCAGGACAGCCGGGAAGCAGGGACACGCACAGCCTGGCAGAGGCTCCAGGCCCTGGTGTGGGCCTCTCCCTGGCAGGACTTGGTACTTGCAGCCCTGGAGGGCGTGTGGGAGGGCCTCCCGGTGCAGCTCCTCCCCTGGCATGCCCGCTGATGGGCACACGCCCCTGGGAGGAGGCAGGCGCTGGCCGGGTCTCTGACCTACAGAGAACGGCTGATGGGAACAACACTGCACTCGTATGAATGACGTCTCCCCTTGAAAACCAGATACTCCCTGAGCTATGGAAACCCGACCGCTGGCTGAGCGTCAGGACGTTATTATTACAATCACCCGGCCTGATTCCAGGCACCCGGGCAGGACAATGCGCCTTTGAGGCCGCGCGGAGGACTCGCCTCCTGTCCACCCTCTCCCCCAGGCAGGGGGCCTGGCTGTACCTATGTGCCCCGCAGGGCTCCTGCCCAGGGGAGGTCTGCTCATTGGTCTGTCTCGTCAGGTGGAGCCCGAAGGGAATGCATCCAGGTGTTGCTTGACTGTCTCCTGTCCTGTCCCATGTCTCCACTGTGCTGGGACCTCAGGAGCGACTTAGGTCTGCTTAGGGGAAGCTTGCGGGTGTGAAAAAGTCTTCAAAGACACGAAGACCACCAGGGCCTCTTAAGCCATCCTCACCATCATGGGCTGCGTGCCTCACTAACATCACTATGAAAAGGGGCCCGTGGGGGGCATGCCCAGTGCCTGGAGCCCTCGCTGGGTCAGTGACTGGCAGCTGGGACAGAGAGTGGGGCCCGCGGTCTCCTGACCCCAGCTGCTATGTAGCGAGGCCATAGAGCCTCTTGTTCTTGGTCCCACTTTATTCCCAAGCTTTTGGTGTTACTTGATCATCAGTTTTATGCCATAAAGATCCTGATTTTATTGGGGGAAAAAAAAAAACAACAAACATAATCTTGTGGAATTGCAAGGCGGGATCACCTTCCCATGAAACCCTAGAGCCAGAGGCTTGAGACAGGCCTGCGCACGCTCTCGTGTGTGACTCTGTGACCCCAGGGGCTGCAGCCCACCAGGCTCCTCTAGACGTGGGATTCTCCAGGCCAGAATACTGGAGGGGATTGTCATTCCCTCATCCAGGGGATCTTCCCGACCCCTGCATTGAACCCGCGCCTCCTGAGTCTTCTGCACTGGCAGGAGAGTTCTTTACCACTGCACCACCTGGGAAGCCTGAAACAGGCCTCCCTCTCCTGTTTGCTTCTGCTGTCGCTGCTGGGCAGCCTGGGGAGTGGACGGGGCAGGACGCGCCAGGCAGCGAGGGCTCCATGGTTTCTGAGTTCACCTGGGTTTGTCAGGGTTGGTTCTTCACCCTGCAGGTGCCCTGATCCCACTGGGGTTTGGCTCCAGACAGGCACATGGAAGGAGGTGGGAATCCTCCTGCTGCTGGTTCGACAGCGCTGGGACCCCAGCTTGGTCTTCAGAATCAGGGACACCCGAGCACAATAAGGGATTAGGCAGGCTCAGCTCTAAGAGGCTCTGCTGGCCCCAGGGAGGCACAGGTGCTTGGCTGGGCCCCAGGGCATGCACAGCTCCCAGAACCTTCAGGGCAGGCCGGGAAACCTGAGAGCCCTCCAGGAGCTGGCGATGGAGGAGTGGGCCGGGGGAGGGCAGACAGGGAGAGGAGACGGGGATCTGCAGGGGGTGGGCCCGCTGCACTCCCTGACAGACGTCAGACTCAGGTCTGAAGCCTATGGTCCGCCTGTCCTGAGGCCGAGCATCTCGCATTCTCCTCCTTCCCAGGGTTACCCTAGAGACCTGATGGGTCAGCAAGAGCAGGACCCTGGACCCTTGGGGGCAGGCTGCACACTGCTGTCCTCTCGGTCCCCAGGCACTGAAGGAGGTCTGAGATCCAAGGGGTGTGGTCTGTGGCCATGGGGATAGGGCATTGGTTCCAGCAGAGACGCCTCCCGACAAGGCCAGGCCAGTGGCGTGGCATGCTGTGGGAACTTGGCGCTACGGCGGGGGCAGGACAGGCATATCATGGGGCTGTTTTGGCTCGGCCACCTCAGGCCCAGATACCCTGCTGGCCTGCAGGCCGGGGTGGAGGCACCTCCCAATCTGTTTCTGGCAATGACCTGGACCCAAGGGTGGGCTGAGTGAGACCAGTGGGTGCGGGCCCAGGTGAGGGCGCCCAGGGACCCTGGGCCAGGCAGGGGAGGGAAGTGGTTTCCAAGGGATTCAGGAACAAGTGGGGACAGCCCCGAGCTGGCAGGAGCTTCCCGTGGAGGACTCGTCAAGCATCAGATGCTTCCAAGAGTTACGTGAGTGGGGCGGGCCCTGACTGAAGTGGGCTGGGCACCCGGAGCCTGAGCAGGGTCCCAAGGCTCAGTCACAAGGCCTGGCAGCCCTGGCCTCTGGACGAGCACACTGCTCAGCCAACTCACAAGTCCTTCTTGCTGGGCCCAGGGCCCCCTGGCAGCTCTGCATCAGGTGATGAAACGTGGGTGAGGGTCTCGGGCCCAGTGTGGGGGCCTGCTTCAGGCCAGGGCATCACCCACATCTCTGAGCTGCCGCCTCGTGTGTGGCCACACACCCTGACCTGCAGGTGCCGCCTGAGGGACCCTGGATGCGCCTGGTGGGTACTCTTCAGCCAGGCCTCTGGCCACAGGAAAGCATGGCTGAAGCACGTGTCGGGTGAGTGTTCCCAGCTACCCACCCAGGGATGCTGGGGGCACCCTTGGCCTGCAGAGGTTGTGAGTCCTCAGCACAGCCCTAGGGAACAGGTCACTCTCCTGTCTTACTGTCTACCTCCCTGAGGACCCAGGACCTTGGGGACATCACCCCAGGGGGCTGGAGGAGTACAGGCTGAGGCTGGAGGGCTTGTCAGTGAAGGGTGAGGCGGGGGAGGGGTGGGCTGGCCCCAGCTTTGGCAACCCCTCTCACATCCCTGCACAACCTGCAACCATAAGTGGAGGAGCGCAGGACGTCCTGGGGGTAATTGCAGGTTACGTGAAACAACCGAGGAATTAAAGCCATATTTTCATTGCACCATAAAAACATGCCGAGGTGCAGGACGCAGCCAGGGCCCAGGTGGAGAGCACCTGGCCTGTGGGGTTCTGGCCCCGCCCTGCTCCCTCCGGGGGGGAGGGGTGGGGCTGGGCCGGGCCAGGGAACAACTTTGGAGCCAGGCAGGCCTAAGGGACGCCCAGGACAGGACCCCCTGCGGCCCAGCTCAGGCGTGAGACCCGAGAGCACGTGGAGCATGGGGCGCGGGCAGGGAGACCTGGGTCCATGCGGCCCGCCCCGCTGGAGCCCCCAGGGCAGGGTGCACTGGGACCGGGCCAGGCCCTCTGCGGCCTTGCAGCTTGCGAAGGGGCTAGGCCCCCTGCCCGTGACCCAGGGCTGGCCCAAGCACCGTTGGGGGTTCTGCTCTCCCTTCTGCGGCCACACCAACCACGTCAACCGGCCGGGAAGTGGATGCCTCAGGCACAGCTGGAGCAAGTCCGCCCAGCTGGGGAAAGGGGCTGCGGCCGAGGTGAGGCGGCCGCCCGTCTGCGTCACCCGGAGTCACTGGAAGCGATGAGGCCGCCTGGGTTCCTCGCCGGCCCCACACGGTCGGCCAAGCTCCCGGGGCCCGGCCAACCCCGGGCCGGCGGAGGCCCCGCCCAGAGGAGAGGCCCCGCCCACCCGGTCGGCGGAATCCTAGACCCCGAGCCGGCGGAGGCCCCGCCCAGAGGAGAGGCCCCGCCCACCGGTCGCCAGAGCCGGCGGAGGCCACGCCCACCGCGGGCCCCTCCCACGGCGCCGCCCGCCGGGCGTTGAGCGGTCGGCTGCTCTCGCCCGAGGCCCGGCCCTCGGCCCTCGGCGTCTCGCTCCGGCGTCTAAGGCGGCCGCGCGCGCTTCACGCGAGCCCATCCAGGCGCAAAGACATTCCTTTGTTCGCTGACAAGCAGGGTCCCACCCAGGGCTCCCGGGCTGCAGACTGAATGATGTTTTCTTAAGGAAGACACGAGATTAACCGCCGCCGCTCAAGCCCCAGCACAATGCGGGGCCCTGCCAGGCCCGTCTCCCCGCCTGACTGACAGGTGCCGGGGGCCTCGCTCCCCGGCGGCCTCCGTGCGTGGGATTAGGCCTGAGCCCAGCCGACAAGCCGGCTGGGGCCCCGGGGGAGCGGGCCACCGCCTGTCACCGGCCACGCCGCTGGCGGGTGGCTCTGCACAGAGCCCCTGCTCCCGGGAGGGAGGGCGAGGTCCCCCGTGGCGGGGCTGCTGAGGACCCCTGACCCCCCCCTCCCCCCCCCCGCGGCTGGGGACCACCCCCCCTGCCCACACACCGCCACACCTGTGCCCACGGCGGGGAGGTGACGGGCCCGTGGGCGACATCACAGGCCGGGCACGCTTACGGAAGGCAGCCTCTTTATTTGCGCCGGGTAACGCCAGGGGCTCAGACATGGGCAGCCCGCGGGGGGTTTCCGCACAGGTCCTCATCATCTGGCAGGGTCCGGGGTGCACGGTGCCGGCCTGGGCCATCCTTGCCGGGCGCTCAGCGTCAGTCCAGTGTCCTGCCCAAGGTGGGGGTCAGTGTGGGGCGGCCCGCGTCCCCACACCCACCCACACGGAGGGCCCCTGGGGGGTCGGATGAGCCAGCAGGCGAGGGCGGCCCTGCCCGATCAGGTGGGCCATCGTTGTTAGAAATGCTCTGAGTCAATGGGGCTCCACAGAGGCTGTCACAGGGCTTTGTGAAGGGACCAGTGTCTGAGTGCCCAGGAGAGGCTGGGGCCTGGCCCGCTAACCCTCAGCCTCCGCTCAGCCTGATGCCCACCTGCGGGCATCTTATGGGTGCTCACTGCTCTGTCCAGAGTCCCCCAGGGCCCTGGGGACCCTAACCCAGGAAGGGGTGAGGGCCGGGGGAAGCCCCTCCGGCTGACAGGTGGAAAGGCCCGGACCACAGGCACCCTGTTGGCCAGGGGCAAGAAGGGGTTTCCTCCAAGAAGCGGCTCAGGACCAATGGCACACCGGGGCTTCCGGCCACCCACCTGGCTGGCTTTGCCAAGCCTAACAGAACCAGACTGTTGTCTGCTCTCTGAGCAGAGGGAAAGGGCCTGGCGGCTCTGGGCGGGGCAGGCGGGAGGAAGGTCACTGAGCTTTCCCTGCCCTGCGTCCCCCGCCCCCGCCCCCCTGACAGGTGCTGTGGGTGTGCCTGGCAGGGTCTGGAGTGTCTGGTGGCAGTGGGGCCCTCAGCGGCCTCCCTCCTCAGCCGTGTCTCCCGCCACAGTGGCCTGGGCACAGGGCCCACCTGCCTGAGGTCACCTGCAGTTGGAGAGCGGTTGGCGGTGGCACCCAGCCCCCCTCAAACACAGGACAGGCCCCGCATGCACACCTGGCCACAGGGGCAGCAGTGAGCCGAGCGCCTTGGGCTGTGGATGGCCGCCTAGCCTCAGCAGCCGGTCACCGTGGGGTCCAGGCCGGAACGCTTGGAGATGCGGAGCTTCACCACCTCCTCCGCACAGGTGGGGTGGATGCCCACTGTCTGCATGACCTGCTGGTAGGAGGCCCCACACCTGCACGCCAGGATGGGGGTGGGGGATGGGTTAGTGCAGGGAGGCGTGTTCGTGATTCCCCCACCCCACCCCCCTGGAGAAGTCCCCGGATGGCAGGACTTGGGGGAGGACTCGGAAGTCATGGTCCTCACTGCCCTCCAGCTGGCAGCCAGGAACACCTGCCAACTCCACCTACCACCCGCCCGGCCTGGCCGCCTGCTGTCCCCAGGCCCACACAGCCCTCTGAGTTCAGCCTCCTCCCCTCTGCCCTCCTGCCTCTGACAGCCCTCGCCAGCTGCCCAGCCCCTTCACTCCAGAAATCCAGGGAGCAGCACATCCACCGACGTTCCTGCGGACTCACTTGATCCCCAGGGCAAATCCCTGAGTAACTTCGCCTGCGCTGGGGCCAAGGAAGTGCAGGCCCAGCACCAGCTGTGGGGGCTCTCGCAGACACACCATCTGAAAGGCACATGGTTAGTGGAGGCGGCGGGGCCTGTGTGCCCAGGGCAGGCCCACGGGGACGCTCACCTTTATGTAGCACTGAGATGCATCCCGCTGGGGGACAGTGAACTCCAGTGGTTTATAGAACGCATGATAAACCTGGGTGGCGAGACATGGATCCTGGGTCAGTGGCTGCAGCAGAACAAGCCCTGGGGTGGCCTTGAGCTGGTCAGGCTGTGGGCGCGGGGGAGCCACAACCACCCACTTGGCCTGCAGGCTGCCATCGGGGCTGAGGACAAGGCCCTGCTGGCCTGGAGGCAGCCCGCCCCCCTGGGCACGGCCACACATGGACAGACCATCTCCCAGCAGGCCTGAGGCCTGGAGAACCGTGGCAGCGAGGCAGACTGTCCTCTGACCTGCCCCAGAGCCTGGGGCTCGGAGCCGGCCCGCGCACCACCCTGGCGGATGCTGCCCAGACTGGGCGCTGGAAGGGGCCCGGCCGCCTCTCTGGTCTCCCTGGGCTCCCAGTGCTCTCCAGGCCCTTACCCCAGCCAGTGAGGGGGCAGGCTCGGCCCCCACCGACTGCCGGAGAAAGGCTTTCAGCGACCGAGAAGGGCCAACAGCGTGGTCGGGGCTGCGGCCGTGTAAAAAATGAGCAGGGCACTCACATGTGCTGCGCAGCCATTATTAATTAATGCAGCTTCAGAGAATATTGTTCTAACGAAGACAGAATTGAAAAGAAAACAAACAAAGGGTGTTTGGCCATTCAACATTGTGAAACATAAAACAACATCACGGAATGCCACGGACACATGTCCCAGGGCCCTTGTGATGAATTAAACAAAAGTAGCAAATAAAGCACAGTTGATGGAGGACGGGGCAGGCCCTGGAGCCCGGAGCTCCCTCCCAGAGGGAAGCCGGTCGCGCTGGTGGCCACGTGGGGTCCAGTGCCTCTCGGCCTGCCTGCAAGCCACTGCAGAACCCGCAGCCTACCAGGCCGCCAGGGGCATGCGCTGTGGCCAAAGCAGACCCCAGAGGCACCCGTCTGCTGACCAAGCCCTCTCTCTGGGGTGACGCCCACACTGGGCTGGCCAAGGCCTATGAGGACCAGAAGTGGGCAGGAGGGCAGGAGTGGTGGTGGGCAGAGGGCAGGAGGAGACTTTCCAGACAGCGGGAGACACGCACGCCACTGAGGGGGCAGCTGCTCCGAGGCCCCCTGGCCCCTGCCACGCCTGCCGACCCCCCAGCCCGTCGCAGCCATCGTGCGGGCCCCGCGCTGCCCTGCGGAGCCTCAGGCCCTGGGAAGCAAGGCTCCGATACTCCCGCTGGCCCTCCGGCCTCTGTGGGGGCAGCCATCATTGGGGTGGGGGCCGCACGGGCCTGCACGCCGCCCCCCCAGGCCCCGACTCACCTCCACATGCTCCTCTCCGTGGCGAGCCACAGCCGCCTCCTCTGACAGCCCCACGCAGCTGTACTCCAGGGGGGTGAAGACGGTCGTGGGGACCTGGAGGGCAGGCCCACGTCAAGCAGGGGGGCCAGGGTGAAGACCCCCCAGGGACACAGAGCGTCCGGTCAGGTGCACGCTCACACACAAGCACACGCTCGCACACACGTGCCCCTGGAATGAGCTGCAGCCTCGCGCAGACTGGACAAGGCTCTGGAGAGTAGAGGCACTCACGTTGTCGTAGTCCATCAGGTCTGAGGTCCGGCCGCTCAGCCGCTGGGCCAGGAGCCTCCCGGCCATGATGGCTGTGGGCGTCAGCTCCGGCCGCCCCTGGAAGCGGGGAGTGCGGGTTACTCCAGCATGGCCCACGGTGGGGCGCCGCCTTCCTGAGACCCCGAGATGTGGGCTGCCTCTGCTGCTCTCACGTGCTCCCCGCTGTCCCACCCTGGAGAGCTGCCAGTCTCCCTGGAAGAGGGGCTGGGCTGCTACCGAGCCCGGACACGCCAGCCACACTGGCAGCACCTCCCATGTCCGCCGGGGCTTCTCTCAGGGCCCTGCTTCATGCCAGTGCCCATAAGCGCTTTCCCACACAAAGCCCAAGCGAGACCTGCCGCCATTCACTAGTTCCCATTGACTGGGGTTCACGCTAAGACAGGCCCAAGGAGCACCCATGGGCCCCGACACATAGCTGGTCCGGCACACCGAGCCCAAGACAGAGCCTGGATCAGACCACGTTCCGCAGAGGCCCCTGCCCCGGGGCATCCTGCCAGGGAGCAGAGCTGGCATAGCCCTGTGTCCCGGCACGCATCAGTCTGAGACTAGGGGCTGATTCCCCACAGCAGCCGAGCACGCCGGTGTCCGACATTCTGGAAATGATGGGGATCGGCAGCGAGAGAGCATCCCACCCGCCTGACGGATGCAGACGTGACCACATGGCACACATATCTCCCCGGACCACAGCCGGATACCGGGTGTGGACGCCGCTGACTGCCGAGTGACTTTTAGTCGTGACTGCTTTAATCAGTGGTCTTCTCAGGTGGCTCAGCGGTAAAGAACCCGCCTGCCAATGCAGGAGATACAAGTTCAGTCCCTGGGTCGTGGAGATCCCCTGGAGGAGAAAATGGCAACCCACTCCAGTATTCTTGCCTGGGGAATCCAATGGACAGAGGAGCCTGGCGGGCTGCAGTCCATGGGGTCGCAGTCAGACACGACTGAGCAACAGCACACACACACGTTTTAACGCACAGCACCACCTAAGCAGCCAGGTCCCGGGGCAGTGAGCATGCATGAAGCCTCGTCCACAGCAGTGGACTGACAGGGTGGCCAGGGTCAGAGGGACAAGGAGCAGTGGGCACTGGCCGTACCTCTGCCACGTCTCCAATGGCGTAGATGTGAGGGATGGAGGTGGCTTCCTGGGCATCAACAAGGATCTTCCCAGTGTCGGGGTTGGTACGCACACCAGCCTTCTCCAAATTCAGACTCGCGGTTTCTGGAACTCGGCCTGAAGGACACAGAGCAAGGTGGAAGGTTGCCATGAGAGGTTCTGACCGAGATGGTGGGTTTCTCTAAAACCCGTCTCAGAAAGTCCGCTTAGAGTTGGTAACTCATCAAGCACTGACAGCGCCAAGGGCCTCAAACATGCACACGTGCACACACGCAACATGTACACACACAGTATGCACACACATGGAGCACACATAGTTTATGTACGCGTGCACATGTGAGTGCATGCACGCACACACGTCTGCACAAAAAATGCAAGGATGGTGCAGGAGCAGGAGGAAGTGGGGCGGATGTGCAAGGTCAGGAATAAGAACCCCTAAACACACCCTCCTATACAACTTTGGTTTTTTAAATTATAGTCACACATATTGAAAAAATAAACGTGGAGAAAAAGAAATCCCTGTAACAGGTGAACAACCAGAAACAAAGGAGTTTATCGGTTTTTTTGTTTGTGTTTTTACTTTTTATTTTCAAAATATTTACTTATTTGGCTGCGCCAAGTCGTCTTTGTGGCATGTGGGATGTTTAGCTACGGCAACACCTTGGTTGTGGCGCATGGGATTTAGTTCCTTGACCAGGGATCGAACCTGTGTACCCTGCATTGCGGGTGGATTCTCAACCACTGGACCACCAGGGAAATCCACAAAGGGGCCTGTGGGAACAGATAACTCGCTCGGGAGACCCAGGAGGCCCACCCTGGAACTGCAGCTCCGCAGGCCACGGCTCAGCAAGTGAGATGCTAACAGGTCCTACGTGCCACTCAAAGAGGACGTTCAAGCCCCACAGCGCTGACTTTGTGCTAGAGAGCCGTGACTTCTTTTGAAGGTGCCTGGCTCTGACAAGAGAAGTGGTATAGAAACAGCAGCCCAGTGCCACATGCCCCCAGCCCCAGACCAGATCCCTAAGCCCCTCCCCACTGGCTGGGCTGTGCTCCAAGGATGAGGGATCCCAGGCTGCGTGGCGGAGCGACGCAGGTGAAGGACCGGTTCGGCTGCACACACAGCCGGAGGGACCACAGTTTCCGAGGCATCGGCCTGAGGAAAAGTTGGAAACTCCAGCCCGTCCCCGCGTGCATCTTTCGTGGGGGCGTGTCAGGGGCCCTTAGGTGGCCTCCCTGGACCGGGGCGGCCCCCCCCAACACTCCTCCTGGAGCCCCTGCCCTCTACCTGCCAGGTCACCCCACCTGCCACGAGGCTGTATGTGCAGGACAGGCGGTGCCTCGTGTCCCCCTGTCCGGCAGGGACGCTCCCCCGATGCCCGAGGAGGGTGAGCCGACCCAGAGGAGGCAGACGGTGCGCATGACCGCATCCTGACCTGGTGCAGGGCCGGCAGGCACTGCTGCCCATCCTGGGGGGCCATCAGCTTGTGGACCCCGCCCTTGGAGAGAGGCCGGAGGGGCGCTGCTGGGCGGACACCTCAGCGCCGCCAGCTCGCGTGCTCACAGCCTCTCCCCTGGTTCAGACGACAAGGCCTCTTCGAGCAGGGTTGGGGGGGGCGGTGAGCGCCCCGTCTTCCCGGGCCGGTGGGGAATCCGGCGGCGGGAGGCTCGGCTTCAAAGGCACAGACCCCACGGCTCCCACGGCTCAGGCCCCCAGGGTCGGCAGGGGCTGGTGGAGCCAGGGAGGGAAGCCTTAAGTCTCCAGCTGCTCTCCCCGCGGAAAGTCAAAACACAGGCTCAGCTAAACCTCCTTCTCGAGTGATGGCTCCGGCTTGGCCCCAGGGATCAGGGGCTGAGGGGCTGGCGTCCTTGCCCAGCAGACCAGACACGGGCCACACCAGGCTGGGAGGGCCCTGCCTCTGACTACACCAGTGCTGGCGCTCCGGCCCTGGTGGAGGCCCATGAGCCTGTAGAACGTGACGCGCCACCTGCCAACATCCTGCCTGGGGCCTGGGGGCCCAGCAGGCACCTGGGAAGGGGTTGGACCCTGCTCCAGCAAGGAAGAAGTGGGCCCCATGGGTGGGATGGGAGCCGTGTGCTGAGGGGCGCCAGTCCTGCAGGCAGGGGCTCCTAGATCAGCCCCTGGGTTTCTCCCCAGGTCCCGGGCCCTGAGCCTCTGGGGGACACTGGGCCTGGCTGACGAGCCACAGGCAAAGCAGGCAGCATCCGGGCCAGGCACTCGGACACGGCCACATTACCCCCAGCTCGCCCCTGCACCTCCCCCCAGCTGGTGGCAGGAGGTCAGCAGCGCTTCTTCCTGGGCCTGTGGTAACCATGGTAACTGCACACCTTGCAGAGGCTAGCAAACCACGTCTCAGGTCCCAGAGGAAACAGAGATAAACCTGAAGGCAAAAGCAGGAGATGGCGGCCATGCTGGCCGCCGTGGTCCATTTTGAAGCCAAGATTTTATAGGACACACCGCCTATGTGAGCTCAGAAAGTACTTGCAACGTGTGAGCCAGGCCACTGGTACTATGAATAAGCGGCTAGACAACGCCAGGTGGCAGTAAGATGCACAGGTCCGCGCGGCAGGCTTCCAGGACCAACAGTGGAGGAAGGGAGGCCCTGGACAGGGCTCACAGAGGGTGGAAGTGCCGCCGACCTCTGCCACACTGCCCCGTGTGCTCCGAGCCGGGGGTCATGCTCCCCATCCAACAGGCCTGGAGCCCAAAAGGCAGAGGCAGACGGAGAACGGGTGAGGCTGGGGGCCCAGCAGCCGGCCGCTCGGGCGCCGGTTCAGACCGGGCTGGGCTTGAACAGCAGCAGTCGCGCCGTCCTCCACGGCCTCAAGGGCCGGCTGTCCTCCCCCAGTGACTGCTTACACGCCTCCCTGTCCAGCCTGCAGGCTGCCCACTCAGCCCCGCGTGGGGTTGGCAGCCGGTCCCTGCGGGAGGCCCTTCCAGGCGGACGGCCCCCTCACCCCGGGCTCTGCTTCTTATCGGGGTGGGGGGCTGTGAAGGTTCAACATGCGTTTCTTCAATCATTAATAAAACGCAGTGTCCCCTGGCCATGTGTTAACGAGCTGGGCCTCCTCCTGAGCATGACCGATCCGGCCCTTTTCATCCGTTTATATGACCCTGTGAGCATCTTCCTTAGGACACGCGTGACTTGTTACCATGGTTCCAACAGACCAGGGCACTGAGACCACAGTCACACACCTCGCCTTGGGGCTGCCCCTCACCCGCTGGCCGGAGTCCCCCAGGGGGACCACGTGACCCTCGGAGCTTGGATGGCCCCCATCCAGCGCCGACCACCCAGGACAGAGCTCTCGGTGGGCCAGGCAGGGCCAGCCCGGGTGGCACTGGGGGAACCATGTGCTGGCCGGCGTGACCTGCTCCGCACATCCAGGGACGCCAAGGAGCAGACACGCCCTGTCACAGGAAGGTGGGCCTCCCTGGAGCACGCGTGCTCATGTGCAGGGGGTCCCGTAACAAGGGCAGACTTCAGGGCCCGCAGGAGTGTGACAGGTGAGCGCGGGCTGTGGTTAGACAGACCCGGGGGGCCGCACGGGCAGTCCCGGGCGCGGCGCTGGGAGGCTGGGCTGGGGGCCCAGTCAGGCCGCAGTGGGGCCCCCGCCTGGGAGAACAGAGCCGCACTCGGGTGTCCTGCAGCCGCAGTAGGACGCAGTTCCGGGGGCAGGCCAGGTGGTTGGGCCTGTGGCTGCCCTGGCGGGCTGCGTCGCTGCTCAGACCTCCAGCGCCTCCGAGGTCTCCAGGTGGCGGCGCTGGACAAAGGGCCCCAGCCACAGTCAACCTCGGCTCCGGCCCAGCAAGGCCTCCTCCGGCCCGCCTCCGTCCCAGGACGCAGTTCATGTGCGCACCAGCGTGGGACGGTGCTCAGAGAGGCTCGGGGCCTTCAGGACGGCCGGCCAGTGGGGCCAAGCGGGGGCCCATGGGCTCGCTCCCCCCCACGCTGGAGGCTCCCACGTGACACAGGTGAATGGCAGCGGCCACCGCAGAGAAAGGGCCTGAAGAGACCGGCTTCAGGGGCTGACTGCACGCGGAGCACCGAGGCTCCTCTGCCCCCGGGGGGGCTCCTGTGGGCCGAGCCCCTGTCCGCCCTGGGCACAGAGCCCTGCCTGGAGGCCGCCGATTCTGGGGCCGGGGGTGGGGCTGGGGACAGTTTTGGCTCCAGGTTTTCGAGGCCAAGGTGCTCAGGCCATTCTTAAAAACAAGAGGAAGTCACATCGAAGCCAAGGGTCCCTGCTCAGAGGTGTCCACAAGGCTCATCAGTCCTGCTCCGCGCAACCCCACCCCCCAAGCCGGGATCCAGGCCACAAGTAGTTAACTGTGGCCCCGAGCCTGAGCCTGCGGGGCGCGGGCTGACTGTCTTCACTCAGCACAGTAATCGGCGCATCTGCAGACAGGAAATCCTCCTCCCCAGCTCCAGCCTGTTATCTAAGACACCTGGAGTGAGCGGGTGATTCACAGACAAACAATGAGCCGGCCCCCTCACAGCAATTAACTGCTTTAGCTGCTAACGTGCTTGATCCACCTCTTGGGGATCAAGGCCTCGCCGCGGAAGAGGCTGGCAGGATGCAGTCCGGGCCCACGCCGGCGTCCGGGCGTCCACGGGCACGAGCCCTTCTCACCCGTGACACACCGGGTCTGTGTGGGGCCCGGGCGGACCCAGGGTCTGCCAGCTCCCGGTGGGCGTGTCGTTCGGGCCCCCGGAACCACCCTTAATCACACGCCGAAGTAATGCCTGGTTCCAGGCTCTCCAGGTAAAGGGCAGAGAACGTTCCCATTGCTGAAACGGGACGCGGCTCCTGGATATTTACAAAACTCGCTGTGAGCTGTGCCCCGCCAGCACTTGCCCGAGGCCCGGAGGAGGCGTGCCGGGAACCGCCGCAGCGCCGCCTCGGGAAGCAAGGTCAGAGGCCAAGGACTGTGAAAAGTCCCCACCCCTGGCATCAATCACACCAGCAGAAGGTCTGGGGGACGCTCGTTTTGAAAATACAGAGAACAAAACAGACTCCCGGTGGGGGACGGCTCCCAGGGCCTCGCCCTGCAGCCCACAAGGGCAGTCGAGACAAGGGGAGGACCCCAAGGGCCGCCCAGTACAGGCTCGTGCCCAGCAGCGAGGAGCCAGGCAGGAGAGGGCGGCCTTCTCAGCCTTTAGAACAGAGCTTAAAACGACAGCGTCCGTTTACCTCTCCAGGTCTGAACCCTTGGACAATCCTTCACCGTGTTCATCAAAACAAACCCACTTAAGGTCTACTCTCGCGATTTGATCAAGAACATTTCCTCTGGTAATTTAGCGAATCTTGGCCAAGAGTTCGCTCCGGGGCGTCTCAGATCTTTGCCTCATTCCTAAAACCTGATCGCGTCAAGCTTCAACGGCCAGGCGCTGACTCCTCCGGGGTTTATTTCACTTTCTGATTTCCACCCGTTCTAAGCATTTCGGAAGCAGCAGGCTTCTCAGAAGCACACTCCCGCCCTGCCCCACCTCGGGGCACACGGGTACCCGGGCAGGCGGGATGCACGAGCACCAGGGACAGGCCCTCTGAGGGCTTGATGGACACGTCGAGCGCTGCGGAGCTGGATGAGGGGTCTGATGGCCACAGAGACTCAGAAGCCAGACCGGGGGGGTGGGGGGAGGAGAGACTGGGCTCAGCACAGAGAGGCCCGCAGGCTGGAAACACGGGGGGGGGGGGGGGGGAGGCCCTGACCGTCCCCAGGCCTAACATGCACACGGACGGGCTGGGAAAGCGGGTTCCGAATGTGCAGGCCACAGGCCCCAAGGCAGGAGGGTGTCCGGGCAAGTGGGCCCAGCACCCTCTGTGCAGGGAGCCCCTAGGGCAGGCCCGCCCCACCCCGCAGCTCCCAGGCTCTGGGCTGTGCCCTCAGGGCCCTCGCCCCTCCTGCAGGGACCCCCATGTCTGCTCCCTGTCCTCTGCAGGGGCAGCAGGGTGCAGGAGGGGCCAGATCTGGAAGTGTGTCCCACAAGGTCACCCTTGAGCTCCCTGTGTCACCATGCAGGGAGGGGCGGGGAGGAGTCCAGACACCGATGGCTGGGAAGGGGGCGCCTGGTCCCCAGGGCTCACACGATTGCGCGCCCGCATGTCCTCACCTATGGCCCAGAGCACGGTGTCAAAGGTGCCTGCATCCTTCCTGTCAGAGGCGAGGTCCAGCCAGGTGACGCGGAGCTGCTGGCCGGGGAGCCTCTCCACCCTCTCGGGGGCGCAGCCCCGCAGGACCCGGGTGCCATGCCCAGCCATGTGCTCGGTGACCAGCGAAGCCATTTGCTGCAGACGATAGAGGGTGGGGGTGAGGACCCTGCGCTGTAGGAGGGTCAGCACGTGGCCCGCAGAGGTGACCTTCCCGAGTGGGCCGTCCAGGGGCAGGGTCTGGCCTCACGCCCCACTCCAGGGACCCCTGCTCTCTGCGGAGCTGAGGACCAAGCCAGCAGAGCTTCTGGCACCCCGGCCCCCCAAGTCTGCAGGCCCAGGCCCCTGGGCTAGGATGGTGTGACCTCCAGACGCTTCTTCGACATTAAAGAACTGAATCTTCTCTGAAGGGGCTGAGACCTGTCCCTGCCCCCTGCCCCCTGCCCCAGGCTCTGTCTGCCACGTTCTGCCAGGTACGGTGGCCAGGTAGCTGGCGGCAGATGTGGGCACCTCTTTGCCCCCCTTCTCATCCCTGCGGGTCTCTGTCTCTTGGGCCCTCTCTGCCGGTGTCCAGCCCGAGGCTCAAGTTCATCCCTAGATGTGTGTGCCAGAGGTGGGTGCTCGGGTGTGTCTGTCCAGGGGGGTGACAGGACCTCGGGGGGCATCGTCCCGGAGCTGCGGTGCCCACCGCTGTGCAGACACCTGGTGTCCTGACAGTGACAAGCCAGACCTGGGCTTTAAAGCAGCATCCCCTCGGAGGGATTGCGGCTCAAGAAGGAAGTACACGTGCTCATCACGCGCACGTCCACTGTCAGAATGGGTGCCCGCGCCCTGGGACTGGGAGGCCATGGGGCCGCAGGGGCCGGGCTCGGCATCCTGTCTGTCCTGTCTACTGTGGCCGGGCTGCCGCTGCCCACGACGGTCACCCAGGGCCTCGCTCCCCGCCACGCTGGCCTTGGAGAGACATGCCCCTCGGGCCCCAGGGGCTCAGAAGGGAGCCAGGACAGTATGGCTGCCCACGCTCGCCGGCCACTGCCCTCCTGGCTGGGGACTGGCCGCGGTGCCCACCCTGGGTCCCAGTGCCCGTGGTGCCTGCCACGTGCTCACCCTGCTGCCACCCGCCGGCAGGGTCTGTGTCGCCAGTAGTCTCACCTGACTCGAGGCCTCGCTCCCACAGCCGCCCCACCCCCCGGGGAAGGGGGGTGGGCTACCCACCTCGGGACAGCAGGGGCCTGGGGTTGGGGTGCCGGCCCGGCGTTACCTGGTCGAAGGCCCGGAGGGGCACGCTGCGGATCATCACGGTGGTGTCCAAGCCAAGCCCAGTGAGGAGGCCCGCGCACTCCAGGGCTACGTCTGCCAGGCGGCTAAGGAATGCTAACGATGGCAACGTCGGGCCCAGGAATCAAGACCCCCACGCCTCGCCAGAAGCCCACAGCCCAGCTGTCTCCACCAGCCCAAAGGAGGCTCTGACCAGGCTGCAGAGGCCCCCGTCCTCTGCCGCCCATCACGCACGCACATCGAGGGCCAGGTGGGGGCTCCGTCCACAGGCACCTTCCACGCTCCTCGGAGGTTCACCCCAGGCCACGCGGGGACGGCTGGGAGCCGGCGCCCGGATCTCACGCCTCCGTCTCCCCTGGATTTGCCCTCTCCCGGCCCCTCCCGGTCCCCCCAGCCCTCATCTTACTGCTCCGTCAGAAGGAACCGACCAGAGTGGGGCCGGTCTCCAGGGAGGACCACGTGCCTCACAGCTGTGTCCAGCTGTCCGGCTAGTGAGCGGCTCGGGAAGAGCCTCCCGGAAGCCCCAGGCTCAAAGGTCGACCTCAGGGTATCCCCTGAGCACAGAAGACAGAGTGGGCCCATGTGCCTGGTTGCCAGCCGCAGGGGGCAGCCCTCATGGGAGGGGTGAGGGCGGAGGCCGGGCCTGAGCATCCACTCCCAGGACGGTGAACAGAGCTGTCCGTCTGTCCATCACCTGCATGCAGCAAAGGATACAGCTGGCCCCGACCACCAACCTGTTGGAGGGACAGACAGAGAGAGGTGGATCACAGGGGCTGCTGGCCGCGAGCCTCAGGGCTGGCCTCATGCATGCACCCGGCAGCTGACACGCCACTGCCGCTGGGTCACTGCGCGAACTGTCCAACAGGCCGTCCCAGGCCGTCCTGAGAGACGACACGTGCTCCCCAGGGCTCCTGCTGCAGGGACAGCCAGCTGCTTGGTCAGGAAACTAGTGGCGAGGAAGGGACAGCTGGTGACAAGCCAGCATGCCTGGGGACAGCCTGGGGGCAGGACTGATGTGGCCCAGGCCCAGGCGCTGTGAGCTTCTTGTTTCCTGAATGCCCCCCGCCAAGGGTACCACTAGCTCCCTGACGCCAGGCTGCAGGCAACCAGGGAGAGGCCGGACGCAGGCAGAACGCTCTGGGGCCACGGGGGCGGGCAGACGGCCCATGCCTGTCTGCCCTGCATCCCGGCACGCAGAGGCTGGGAGAGTCAGCACGGGCAGCAGGAAGGGTCCACGGGGACTCAGCAGACCTCTCCTGTTACACACCCAATGTGCACACACACCTGAACATACGTGCACACACACGCTTGCACACGTGCACAGAACTGAACCTGAGCACAGACTCCCCGCCCAGGCAGCATGTGGGTGGGCTTGTCAGATCACCCTCAGCCTTTGAACGAGAAGAGGTGAACGCGGGGGTGGATCAGCAGATGTCAGCTTGATCCCGGCAGGTACTAATGATATAATTCCATTTCAAACAGACGCTTGTCCCAGGAGGACTGCCGCTGGCGCCCTGCGGGGAGCTGTTGGCACCTAGCTTGCTCGGGACGGGTCGGGGCTGGGGGCATCCGTGTGGGTGAGTGGGGAGAGCTCAGCGTGCAGGGCACACACGCAGGCACGTGCACACGTCCGCATGGGGGCACACAACATGAGATGGCCTGCTCTCCCTCTGTCTGGACGTGAACAGGGAAGGGACAAGCCTTCCTTCAAAACAGACACTGTGAGGCTCGGGCTGCCTTGAACACCCTGCTCCAGCACGAGAACCAATGAAGAGCATGTGTGCGGACCTTGGGTGGTGTTCTGTGCCCCCGCCAGGGCACCCACGGCCTGGGAGACTGAGCCGTGCAGGCCCGGGGAGCCCGCTGACCACCCGCTGGGCAGTCCCACTGTCCGAGTCTTTCTGCCTCCGCACAGCAGACTCTGGTGCGGGGTCCGCAGCCTGGAGCCCACAGCCCAGCTCCAGGCAGAGCAGCAACGTGGTCTCCTGATTTTCGCAAAGGCGTTTTGTTTCCACAGTCCCCGAGCACTGTCCCAAGCCCTGCACAGGTGGGTGTGGAGCAGCTGGGTGAGGGTCCCCCCAAGCCCTGGGCATCCCACTCCCACCTCAAGGTCACGGGGCCCCGCCCCCAGGCTGCTGGCTCCAAGCCGCCAACAGTGGGCACATCCTTGACCAAGCAAGGGTGGGCACAGCCTCCAGGGGGGCGGGCGTGTGCTGGCACCACAGTCTCCTTGGTCTCCTCAAAGGGGCTGCTTTTCACTCCACCCCGGCCCAGTTCATCAAATAAGCAATTTGTTCTCAAACAACAATTATCTGAAAAGGGCAGGAACCAAAGTCTTAACCAGAGAACTCCCTTCAGACGGACTGGATAAGAAAACGTCCAAACCAGGGATGCACACTGGTGCTGCGGGCCGCGGAGGAGACCCTGGCCTGGGTGGGGCCGCAGCCAGTGCCCGGGCAGGTGCCTGGGGCAGCCCCTGGGGGGGTGGGCCTCCAAGGCCTGCGCCTCGGAGCCCCGCGGCTGCATGTGTGTTCGGGAAGCCCCCACGCAACCTGGGTGCCGCCAACACGGCCCGCTGAGGTGTAGCTGCAGCGGGATTACCCTGATCACGGGCTGGCCGCCACCTCGCGTCTGGAGGTGGAGGAAGCAGCAACAAAGCTTTCCCAGGCATGAAGCCCCGGCTTAAGGAGCTCTCCACCTGCCTCTCGGGTCTGAAGGCCCCAGTCCGCTCCCGGGACGGCGGGGGGCACCCCGCTAGCGCAGGGAACGCTGGGGCCTTGCAGGCAAGGGGCCCTGGGAGCAGCTGGACGTGGGCTGTCCAGAGGGCGCCCAGACTCCTGGGGCAAAGCAGATGGGTCACCCGCGGAGACTGCTGGCTGCCCCATCTCATGCAGATGACCACGAGGACACAGGGAGGAGGGCAGACGGCCCCAGAGCCCACAGGCCATGGGGAGGTGGCCCGTGGAGGCCCCGCAGCTACAGGCTGAGGTGAGGCCGGGCACGCTGGGCACCCCACGGGCAGGCTGGCCTCCTGGATGGGCCACGGGGCACGGCCCTGCCCGGCTTCGTGAGGCCTCCAGGGCAGGGGCAGCCCTCGGGTCCATATTCATTTCAGCTCTGTTTTAAAGGCGAGTTAAAATAAACACCAGGAATATTTATAAGGCAAATAAATCTGGTAGAAACAGCCCCTCGGAGTGTGAGCCGAGGCCCCTGGCCCGGCCCGAGCTGATAAAATACAGAATGCTACTGTCGGCCCTCCGGCTTATTTTGACTGCACACAGGAATGTGAGGAGTAAACACTGCCTCCCGTATCACACTGTTACAACTTGCATTCACAGCTCTGTACAAAAGCTGCGTTTCACAGAAGCATCGTTTGGGGATGTATCTCCAGCTTAATTTTTTTAAAAAAACCATTTCCTCACATAAATCATGCTCAGAACGGAATGGGTGACTGATACATTGCAAACACTTTTTTTCCTTAAACAATAACATACCTAGATTCCTTCTAAACGAAAGAGCTAAAAAAAAAAAAAAAAAAAGTCTTCCAAATGGTTTTTTCCCCCCTGAAAAAATAAACACTTTTCTGACCCTGACATCCGGGGCTGTTTCCCTTGGCCGCGCACGCCACAGCCCCCGCGCGTGGTCAGCAGCGCAGCCATGTGGGGCCCCGTGCCCAGACTTTTCCATGCAGCGGCCCCGGCGAGCCACAGGCAGTGAGGGACACCAGACAGCAGTCCTTCTTGGCGGCTGGACTCAGCAAAAAGGCAATGCGGAAATCACAAGTGAGAGAGACGAGAGCACGGAGGGACGAAGTCAGCAAAAGGCTGACATTCAGCAAGCACGGGGCTGGCCTCGGCCAGTACACAGGCCCTGCGCCGCGAGCCAGCATCCAGGTGGAGACGCTGGGGAAGTGCCTGAGTCACCCCCAGAAACCAACGCCCAGGAAAGTGACACGGGTTCACAGCCTGGTGGACGGGACCCCGAATCAGGGCCGGAGCAGGACAAGGCCCCCTTCGGAGGAGTTTCCAGGCCAGTGGCAGGCGCTGGTGGTGGGTGCCTGGGGCCCTGTCTTCACACAGACGAGCTGCAGACGCCCACCAAGGCCCTGGGACCCACAGGAAATCCAGGGCTTTTGTCAAGAACCATCTTGGTGGGGGGGAGGCTCTCCTGAACTTGCAATAAATCTAACAGCAATTAAGCATAAAAGAGCCTAAGCCACACTTAAAAACCCCAAAACACTGGTAGTCTCTGGAGTTAAAAGAGAGGACAAGCCGAAAACCTACAATTGTAACAACATGAGAGTTCAGCTCCGGCAGCAAGCCTGGGGCAAACGGGAAAAGGAGACCTGGCGGGCGGGTCCCAGGGTGAAGCAGCCCTGCTCACAGCTACACGCGCTCACAGACACATGCTCATGGCCACACACACAGCCACACGCGCTCACAGCCACACATGCTCACAGCCACACTCACAGCCACACACACAGCCACACGCGCTCACAGCCACACACACAGCCACAC
>ML663582.1:1303634-1317042 GCA_007570785.1 Antilocapra americana
GGCCCGGCCCGCTGACCTGCGGCGCCCCGCGCCCCGCCCGGCGCGCGGCCCCGGAAACGCGCGGCCGCTCCGCGCAGCGCCGCCATCGCCGCCCGGGGCCTCGGGCCGGGCTGCCCGCCGCGCCGCCTGCGCCGGAGACCGGACCGAGGTGGGCGCGCAGCCCGGCCGGAGCCGCGGTGGGAGGGCCGGGACCCCGGTCAGGATCCTGGGGCGCGGGCTGCAAGCTGGGCGGGGGACCTGACCTGGGGGGCGCTCCGACCCGAGCGGGGGGCTCCAAGCTGGGCGGGGCTCCGACCTGGGCGGGGACGCTGACCTGGGCTGGGGATGCCAACCTGGGCGGGGGATGCCAACCTGGGCGGGGTCTGTGACGTGGTGGCAGCGGAGACACCAGGCTGGTGGAGGGAAGAGAGCTGTGCTGCAGGACAAGGTCTCGGTGGGCAGTGGGTGGGGGTGGCACCCAGGTTGGCGGTTTCTGGGAGAGAGTGGACCTGAGACCAGGCTGCAGAGTAGGGTCTGAGCGCCTCGGGTCCCCAGGAAGGGAGCACTCCCGGGCCCAGGCGAGGGCTCAGCTGTGTTTCCATCCTGCTGGCAGGCCTGGAGCCTCCTGGGCCTTCCGTTTTGCGAAACTGGCAGCCTCCCCAGGAAGAAGCCTGGGCCCCTTGGCCCTCTGCCGCCATTGAGGTCTGAGCCGCAGCTTCCTTCGGGCTCACTGGGGCAGATAGATAGACACAGCGGACACGGGTAACAGCACGGTATGGGACTGGCTCAGGGGCCGCCAGGCCTTTGAAAGGGAAAATGCGGGGGGGGCGGTGTTGGGGCCCGAGGGAGTCAGAGAGGAGGCACGGGTCCCTGTGACCCCCACCTGAGCACGCCCACTGGACCTGATCTCCTGCCCTCCTGCAGAGCTGAGCGGTGTTGCTGGACCTGTCGCTTCTTCCAGAAGCTGTGAGCTTGTTGGGCGGACACCTTGGGGCGCTGGGGCTTCTTAGGGAAGTGCCTCGAGCTGTGACATGCAGTCAGCTCTTTGTTCCAGTCTTTACATGAGGCCTTGTGGCTGGGTCTGGCAGAGACCAAGTCTCCTCAGTGGGTGACTGGAAGCCACAGTGACCAGGGTTTTGAGCCCTGAGGTAGGTCAGTTGAGAAGATGTTAGACGCTGAGTTCTCAGGTCCCAAGATAGTGACGTGAGGCCGCGGTGGCCATCTGCTGCATTTCCTGGGTTGCGTGTGAGTGAACGTGTGTGCAGACGGCAGGGTCACATGGTAAGGCCACTGAGCCTGGAGCAGAGCTCGGGAGGTGCGGACGCCATGCAGGGCTCGGTCAGGAGGACACAGGGAGTGACAGCACTGAGCCCCAGAGCAGGAGGGAGGGAGGAAAATGGGAAAGCTGATGCTTGGAGCGTTACACCAGATACTGAAAGAACGGGAGGGACTGAGGGTCCGGCGGCCACAAAACACGCAAGCAGGCTGCGCAGCCCAACTCGCAGGCGGTGATGAGACCGGAAGGGCGTCGACGGGCAGGGCCGGGCTCTGATGACCCACAAGGGCACTGTTTTCTCCATTGAGACAGAATTTCTCTCTGTGGTCACTTCCATTTTTGATTAGTGGTAAAGTGAAGAGTTTCTGAACTGTGGTGCTGGAGAAGACTCTGAGAGTCCCTGGGACTGCAAGGAGATCCAGCCAGTCCATCCTAAAGGAGATCAGTCCTGGGTGTTCATTGGAAGGACTGATGTTGAAGCTGAAACTCCAGTAGTTTGGCCACCTGATGCAAAGAGCCGACTCATTGGAAAAGACTCTAATGCTGGGAAGGTTTGGGGGGAGAAGGGGACGACAGAGAATGAGATGGCTGGATGGCATCCCATCCAGTGGACTTGGGTCTGGGTGGACTCCAGGAGTTGGTGATGGACAGGGAGGCCTGGCATGCTGCAGTTCATGGGGTCTCAGAGAGTCGGAGACAACTGAGCGACTGAGCTGAACTCAAAGTGAAGAGTATTCATGTTTACAAAATAATTTTTGTGTCACTTTGTTGTTGTTCAGTTGCTAAGTCGTGTCCGACTCTTTGCAACCCCGTGGACTGCAGGGCACCAGGCCTCCCTGTCCATCACCGACACTTGGAGCTTGCTCAAACTCCTGTTCATTGAGTCGGTGATGCCATCCAACCATGTCGTCCTCTGTCACAACACAGGAGTTGTGAGTTACGGTTTATTTGGGGCAAAATGAGGACCATAGCCTGGGAGACAGAATTTCAGGTGGCTCGGGAAGGCACTCTAAAGAGAGAGGGTCAGCGCGCCTGTGGTTCTGACACAGGGGAGCGCTTGCAGTCAAGTCTGTTTGCAGCGGGCCTTTGCTGGTCACAAGGAGCAGCTGTAGCCAGGAAGGAATTTGAGCCCTGGCTCACAAAGTCAGCTCCCAACAGTAACTGCCTCTCTGAAGCCCCGTCCTGCCGGTTTCCCTGGGCATGAGGGGCTCGTTCTGCTCTCCACCCTGAACTCCTTCAGGGGATGCTGGAGGTCAGCAGCTGCAGGGGCACAGGACTTAATCCTTGTGGAGGCAGATGGCGCGTTTGTAGTTGACAAGGCTGTGTCTGCCTCTTCTGTTTACCTTTCTGTGGGTCTTCATTGCGGCATGGGCTTCCTCTAGTTGCGGCAAGCGGGGCTACTCCCGGGCCTGGCGCACGGGCCTCTCACTGCAGAGCGCGGGCCCTGGGGCACGCGGGCTTGGTTGCTCCTCAGTATGTGGGGTTGTCCCGGGTCAGGGGTCACACCCGTGTCTCCTGCGTTGGCAGGCAGGTTCTGTACCCTTGAGCCAGCAGGGGAGCCCTGTCTCCCTTTATTATTTTGCATGAGGGCAAAAATGACTCTCCTCCCTCAGCAAAAACGTATTCCACATTTTCTGCGAGCTTTTCACGTAAGAGCATGTCTTCGTCTTCCTGCCTCGTGGACAAAGCTGTTTCCTGTGCTTGGACTAGTAGTGTTGCTCTCACATGTTGACTGAAGTTAGTGACCACTAGCAGCCTTCATTTTGTAGACAGAATGAGGAAGTAGACAACTACAAGTTTTCTGTCCTATCCCAGTATTCTGTAGCAGATGAGCAAATTTTATGAAGATAGGCTCACATAATCCATAAGGTTGGAGGAGGAAATGGCAACCCGCTCCAGCACTCTTGTCTGGAGAGTCCCATGGACAGAGGAGCCTGGCAGCCTACAGTCCACGGGGTCGCACGGAGTCAGACACAACAGAGCCACCAACACTTTCACCTTCAAATGTCTTTAGCTTCCTTGTTACATTAACATCAGAAGGCAAAGCATATAAACTTAAACTCATGCCTTCTCAATCATGAATGTTTCAGCACTTTATTTTATATAGAAATTACACAGATATTCAGTGGCATTAGGAAAATTTAAATGGAGGTTGTCTTGTTCAGGCTTCAGGAGTAGAGGAGCGGGCCTCTGACCGACCTCTGACCCTGCCTGGACCACCCGCCTGCAAGCACATCAGTCATACTGGCAAGTCAGGTGGCGCTTCGATAAGAAAGGGAGTGGGGCTTGGGATTTCTTAAGCCCCTGCGGACCCAGCCAGCCCCCTGAGCTCTAAGGAACCTTATGACTCACAAGGTGAGACAAGCTAAGCCACAACTGCAAGTTTTTTGTGCCAAACCAATGATGCTGTCTGTTTGCTGCCTGGGATTATAAGCAGGAGCCCCCAGAGCTGCAATCTGAAGTCTTGCCTATGCGGTGGACGCACCACCCGGGACCCTTCCTCTCTGGGACTCCAGACTGCTGTTCCTTGGGACTTCCCCGCGCTGTTCAAGTCTGGGTGCAGACACCGTTACTTCTCTCTTACTTCTTTTCTCCTAATGACTGTATTTGGAAATTTTTCAAAAATTGATTATTTATTTACTTTTGGCTGAGCTGGGTTTTCGTCGCTGCGCCTTCTCTCTTGATGGTGAGCGGGCGCTACTCTCTAGTTGAGAGCGTGGGTTGCTCATGGCGGTGGTTCTCCTGTTGCAGAGCGTGGTCTCTAGGACACACGGGCTTCAGTAGCCGTGCACGCAGGGTCAGCTGCTCCATGGCACGTGGAGTCTTCCTGCACGAGGGATTGAACCGGTGTCCCCTGCATTTGCAGGCGGATTCTTAACCACTGGGCCACAAGGGAAGTCCCTGGATATTGAGATTAATTTGGATAATCTTCTGTTAAAAAGCGAAATTGTTTATTTGTGTGTAACAGGTGGTTTCTGTTTTTGATGAAGCCCTCAAACCTAAAATGAAAGGAAAACTTTTGGCAAAACAACAGGATATTTATCATTTAACTTAACTTGGTAGAACTCTTAAGGTTTCAAGTTACCAAAAAGATTTTGGAAACTGTTTTTGGGCAGACTGAATCACAATTATGGAAAGAAAGTTTGTCAGAATAGTCAATGGAGGATTTCCTTGGTGGTCCAGTGGCTAAGACTCTGCACTCCCAATGCAGGGGGCCCGGGTTTGATTCCTGGTCAGGGAACTGGATCCAAAACACTGCACCTAAGGCCTGGTGCATCCCAACAAATAAATATTAAAAAGAGAGAGAGAATAGTGACTGGAGTTGATTAAAATCAAATTTATAATCTTAAATGTCTAATTGATACAATACTAGCTTATTGTGTTGGCTATTGTGACTGGTCAACCAAGGAGGTTTGAGTGTGCTCAGTGCATGTGATGCTGACAACTCTAAAGATGCACCTGTTTTATGAGATGAACACCAGTAAGTTGCTTTTATTTAGCAAAGATTTACCCAAGTACATGAACTAGAAAAACAGTTGAGTTGATGCTTGTATCTCTGGGAATTTTAGGAAGGTTTACTTTATGTAAGCACCCATTCCTCTGGAAGCCAGTCAGGAGAGAGTCCCTGGAAGGCACTGTAGAACTTGATCTGGTCATACCATCTGGAGGTAGAAGCAGCGTATGTACATAAAAGTTTATGCCTGGCTGTGCATCAGTCATAACCACAGTCACATAAACCCATTAATTTATGTCAGAGTTGGACCATGTCTGTGCTCCTCTTCGTACCGTAATCTGAATCTTGTTGTAGCAACTGGGGCAGGTTGACACCCATGTGCTGTGGCTCCTGAAAGCCCCTCTGGGCCCTGACGTACCATCTCAGGCAGGCGTGGACTAAATGCTTCCAATTCACTGTTCTTGTTCCTTTTCAGCATCAGACGGTTGCTTCTGGGGGATTCCTGATTCCCCGGAGAGGCACCGGGGGGGCCCAAGGTTTCAGGGGCTGGGGGAATTGAGGGGCCGGGGGAATTGAGGGGCCGGGGGAATTGAGGGGCCGGGGAGGAGGGCGGAGGAGGCAGGGGCTGGGGGAGGAGGGTGTGGGGGGCAGGCAGCCTGGGATCCCAGAGGACTGGGAGGAAGTGGGCGGAGCCAACCAGGAGGCCCCTGTCTGCGGGGCTGCAGGGACCCCCCAGCCTAGGAGGGGCAGAGCTGTCCTCCCTGTGGCCTATGGATCCAGAGCCAGAATTGCAGCCGACGGGAGGCGAGGCCACAGCCCCTGGTCCTCTGTGTCCTACGCAGTCCCCCACGTCACCCAAGCACACAGGCCCCCAGGCCCAGTCTCATCCCTAGTTTGGGCAGCCACCTGGTTCCCCCCTTCATGAGGACTCGGGGCTGTCCGCCCTTCTTGGCCCCCATGCCCGCCGCCTGCTCAGGCCTGCCTTTCTCGGGGAGGTGGGGCCGGGCTGTGTGACTCCTGGCAAGGACTCCCCCAACCCCCGACTCAGCACCCTAGCAGATTCAGCACCAAGGGACTGAAGAGCCTGTGGCCAGTCTGCAGCCCCTGCCTGGGCCTGAAGGGGGCCGGGGCCCTGGCTGGCATCTCCATCAGCCCCTTGGGGGTTATCGGGAGGAGGGTAGGTGGTGATCCCAGGTGACAGAGGGTCTGGCTTGGAGTTGCAAGGAGAACACTTAACAACAGGCTTATAATAAGAAAAGTTTGGGGGTGGGTTGTTGCTGCTCTTGTGAGAGAGGGTCCCCCCCAGGTTTGTGCTCCATCTCTGGGGTGCGGGGAACACACACAGGGCCTGGGGAGGAAGCACGGGACCGAAGTTCTCCTCCTCCCAGAAGGGGTGAGTGTGTGCCTCGGGGCAGGGCAGGGCAGGTGCCAAGGCTCAGGGGCCAGGCTCAGGGGGCAGGCGGATGGCCCAGCAGCCAGGCAAATTGGGAGCTGGGCTGGTTTTCCTGGATCCTGCTTCCCAATGGGGGTGCCGTGTTCCTTTTTCTTGTGGGAACAGAGAGGACCAGAAACAGCATTGCTTGTTTTCTTGGTTTTCCACCATTTTTGATGCAGTGAAACATGCATAAGTTGAAACCACCCTAACCATGTGCACGCATCCAGGTGGGTGGCCTCGAGTGTCCACGTGGCTGCGTAGCCCTTGCCGCTCTCTTCAGAACTCCCGCGCCACCGCGAGCAGAAGCTCTGTCCCCATGAGCAGTGACTCCCCGCTGGCCCCAGCCCCTGGCAGCCTCTGCGCTTGGTCCCGTCTCTGTGAGCTTGCCCTGTGCGCGTGGCATCTGGGTGCGACCACTCAGTATAGACCCTCACATGTCTGGCTCATCCCACTGAGCACAACGTCCCCCAGGTCCCTCCCAGCGGGACGGGGCCAGGGCCACAGTCATCTCAGTGTGACTGAGGGGTGCCCCAGTGTGCGGAGAGCCCGCCTGTCTGCCTGTGGGCCGTGCGCCCTCGCGGCCGCCGCGCCTCACGCTGTCCTGAACGCAGACGGACACACACGGGTTCAAGCCCCTGCTATCGGGTGTCTTGCATCCACTCCCAGAGGTGGAGGTCCTGGGTCATATGGTAACTCTGTATTCACCTTTCTGAGGACCCGCCAACTGTTTTCCACAGCAGCTGCTCCATCTTGGGTTCCCACCAGCCGTGCTTGAGTTTCCGATTTCTCCGTGTCCCCGCCAGCACGGAGTGGGTCATCCCAGCGGGTGTGAAGTGGTGCCTTGCGGCTTTGATCAGACTTCCCAAGTGATGTGCTTCCTGGTCACTGGTGTGTCTTCTTTGGGGAAGTGTCTATTCGTGTCTTCTGTCCCCTTTCTAACTGGGTTGTTTCTGAGTTGTAGGAATTCTTATATAGACTTAGGATTTAAAACTCTCAAAAGATAGGTGGTTTGCAGATATTTTTTCCACCCCCCCCCTTCAGGTTGTCCTTTGCTCTCTTGATGGAGTCCTTTGATGCACAGAGCTTTCATTTTGGTGAAATTCTGTTTTTCTTTTGTTGCCTGTGCTTTTGGTGTCGTATCTAAGAATCCATGGCCAAATTCAAAGTCATGAAGAGTTACTCCTATGTTTTCTTCTACGAGTTTTATGGTTTTATTTCTTAAAAGTAGGTTCTGGACGCACGTGAGCATGCAGAAGCAGGGGGATGTGTGTGGCACATGCAAAGCAGGGGTCTGAGGGTGCCGCTCGGCCACCAGCCCTCACCTCCTGCCCGTGGCTCCTTTGTGCTTCTCTTGGGCCTCCGCCGGGGGTACCGAGCAACCGCACTGTGGCCCTTCCAAAGGGCAGAGCCGTGGGCCCTCTGGTACTGGGGCTCCCAGCACAAGGGGCCCCCTGGGTCGTCTCCCTGAGGAGGGGTCCTCCCGGCCCCGACCTGCGGGCTTCCTCCCAGCACGTCAGCCTGGTTCCGTCAGTGGGTCTGTTCTCGGTCCCCAGCACCACGCGACGCTCCCGGCAGACCTGGGCCACCAGGTGGCTGAGTCCTCGCCTGATTTTTAGACAGTTCAGTCGTTGTGGGAGTTACAAATTATCTTTCGCAACTCCAGGGTCCACCAAGGACTTTGGTATTTAAATGCAATGCTACTTTTAATTTTTTTATATTTATGTGTAACATTGATTAGTTTTTTCATCAACCCAGAGAATCTGTCAAAGTGGCTCAGCTTGTCTCCACTGCTGCTGAACACAGTTGTGATAAAGTCACACAGGTGTGTGCTTGGGGGTCCTGAGCTGGCAGAACAGAGCCCAGTGGGCAGTGCTGGCCACTTCAGGCCACGCCCCTGTCGTGTTCTGTCACCCGTCCAGGAAGCGCAGTCGGCCCCACTCCACCGCACCTCCAGATTCCCCCCACCTGCCTCCTGCCCCGTGGGGCACCTGCTGGCCTGGCCTGCAGGCAGTGCCGTGTGGACCAGGGAGACTGTCCCTGGTGTCCCGGGCTGGGGGGACGTTCCAGGTGACGTCTTGCTGCCTGTCTGCTCTCTCCCGAGGGCAGGGCCGGCCTGCAGCAGGCCCCTGTGCCAGGACTGTGGTCCCTCTCAAGCTATGGTTCCTGATTAACTGTCTACAGGCAGGAGAACTCCGCACAAGCTCTGTCCGCTTTGCAGCGGAGCTCGGAGGGGCGGGGGCGGGACCGTAGGGGAGGCAGGTCAGTAGGGTCCCTGGCCTGCTGACCGTGTGTGTGCTGTGCCTGGTGTACACGGGTCACAAGGGCGAGACCACTCGGAAGGTCTGGGTGTCCACGTTCCCCTGCTCCTCCCTGCCCTGCCTGCCGAGACCATCATGTGGTCCAGTCTGCTGGAGCCCTGAGCTGTCCAGGGAGAGGCAGTCACTCCTCCAAGGCCCTCAGCCTGCCTGCTCTCCCACGTGCCTTTCCCAACAGGCGCTTCTGGAGGATCAGGTCCTGTGAAGCCCCTCCCTGTGTGTGACCCGCAAGTGACCAGAGCCCTGCTGGAAGCTTTCCACACTTTCCCACTTTAAGGCCTCTGCCCCGTGCTGGCTCAACCTGGCTGTGTCTCAGGGACCCCGGGCCCCTCCTTTGACCAGGGCCCCCGCTACCCGCCCTGAGGGTTGCCTGCCAGGGGGAGGGAGGGCCAGTCTCACTCCCATTGTGGTACAGGCGGGTGGCAGGGTAGGCAGCCTCCTTGCGGGACAGACTGCCCCTGTGTGGAACAGCCCTGAGGGCACCGTGCGCCAGGCTTGGGGCTGCCCGTGTCCGTCCCCAGAAGCTCATGGGCCATACGAGTCTCTGGGCTGTCCCCAGTGTGTGCCCCAAGGGGCTCTGCATGCAGTTAGCCGCCCCTGTGGGGAGTGTCCAGCCTCGGGCCAGCCGTGCCCCGTGGTCGGGGCTGCCAGAGACCCCGTCTCTCCACCGAGGGCGGAGTCCCTGGGGGACGTGGTTTGCAGGTGGGCGGGGCTCCGGCTGTCTCACCAGGGGCTGGCCTCTCGAGCCTCGTGGGTGGGTCAGCCAGGCGGCCGGGTCACTAACACAGTGGTGCCCACGTGCTCCCACGGGTCCCGGAAACCCCGCCCCTCCCCGAACCCTGCAGGCCCCGCCCTGAAGCCCCGCCCCTCGCCCCCGCAGATGCTGGAGGCCCCAGCCCTGCTGCTGCTGCTGGCCGCTGGCGCCATCGGCCTGGCCCTGCTCGCGCTGCGGTGGCTGGCCCCACGGGACCTGCGGCTCTTCGGCCTGGCCTTTATCGGCTGGAACGAGTTCATCATTAACCCCGTCCGCAGCCTCCTCATGGGCAGCAGCAAGGAGCAGCGTATCCTGCAGCACGTGCTACAGCACGCGGTGGCCGGGGACCCGCAGAGCGTGCTGGCCGCCATCGACAGCTACAGCTCGGAGAAGGAGTGGGGCATGCACGTGGGCGAGAAAAAAGGTGGGTGGCGCGGCGGCCTGGGCGCGGGCCCCGCGGGAGGCCGCAGTAGGGGACGCCCCTCCCGCACCCCGGAGGTGCCGTCTGGGAGCCCCGGCCAGTGCTGGGGGGCCGTTGCACGGTTCCTTCGCTCGCAGCCGCCAGGCAGAGCCAGGTGCCCCCCCGGGGCGGGCCGTGGGTCCCTGGGTGTCCCGGCTGGCCCCAGGCAGCACGGAGACCCTTGGACTAAATCCTCCGCGGGCGCCAGGCCTCGCTCCGCCCCCGGGGCCGCCTCCCGACCTTTGGACTCCAGCCTGGGGCCCAGGTAGGCGGTGCGTCGCCTGCTCCCCCGGAGTCAGAGCAGCGGACATGAACCCTGGGGACGGACATCAGGGCAGCGTTCCAGCAGCCTTGAACCTTCCGACTGTGTCCAGCTCAAGGGAGCGGGACAGGCTCTCGGTGCAGCCCGGGGCCGGAGTGGGCTGGGGCTTCCACGGAGGACGGAGGACGGCTCTGGGTGGAACCAGGCTGAGGGCAGTCGGGAATGCTGGGAGGGGAGGACCAGTGCGAGCTGAAGCCTGAGGGCGGGAGCTCTGGCTGAGCGCGGTGGGGCCTGAGGGTGCTGGGCACACACGGGGTGGGGGTGGGGGGAAGCCCTGTGCTCACCCCACCCCCTCCGCAGGCCAGATCGTGGACAGCGTGCTGAGGGAGCAGCGGCCGTCGGTGCTGCTGGAGCTGGGTGCCTACTGTGGCTACTCGGCCGTGCGTATGGCCCGCCTGCTGCTGCCCGGTGCCCGGCTGCTCACCATCGAGCTCAACCCCAATTATGCCGCCATCACCCAGAGGATGGTGGAGTTTGCAGGCCTGCAGGACAAGGTGCGGCGCCGTCCCTGAGGTGGCGGATGTGTGCACAGGCTCTGGGGGCCAGGAGGGCTGCAGCCCTGTCTGCAGGTGGGGCAGAGCAGGGCCCTGTCTCCCAGAATCCCCAGGCTCACTGGGTGAGGGTCTGTTGTTCCAGGTGACTGTTGTTCTCGGAGCGTCCCAGGACATCATCCCGCAGCTGAAGAAGAAATACGACGTGGACACTCTGGACATGGTCTTTATTGACCACTGGAAGGATCGCTACCTGCCAGACACGCTTCTCCTGGAGGTGAACCCTGTGCCTGCTGACCAATTCGGGCCCTGCAGAGGGTGGCCGGGGAGCCGTGGGCTGGCCTGTGTGCAGTCAAGACTTAGAGGGTGGTGGGGGCCTGGGCCTGGGCCAGGGCGGGTGGGCCTCGGGGAGTTCACCTGACAGCCTGCATCCACAGAAAGTAGCAGACAGTGCCCTCGGAAGTGGATGTATTAGTTGCTCAGTCATGTCTGATTCTGTGACCTCATGGACTGTACCTGCCAGGCTCCTCTGTCCATGAGATTCTCCAAGGGGAATCTTCCTGACCTAGGGATTGAACCTGGGTTTCCTGCACTGTGGCGGGATTCTTTACCATCTGAGCCACTGGGGAAGCCCTGCTGCCCTTGGCAACCAGGAACCCAACAGTTCTCTCAGTGCCACTGGTTCAAAGCTTATCTTAAGAGAAGGGGAGGCATGCGCTTCATGGTCTGGCGAGGGTCTGGTAGGGCAGGCGGCCTTCATCCCCATCACTCAGGCCTCTCCACAGGCTGCTCTGTGTCCTTACAGCAGAGCAGCTGGAGATGAAGGAGGGGGAGGCCTGGCACCGTCATGACCTGAAGCCGCACCTGGGGTGGAAGGAAGGGGGTCAGGAATGGGGGGCCCGGCTCTGGTCCTCTGAGTGCCGGCAGGGCTCCATCCCTGGGCAGGCGGCTGGCCTTTGCATCCCTCCTCTGAGGTTAACCCGAGGGTTCAGTGCCCCACGTGCTGAGCCCTAGTTCACCTTGAGCGTTTCCACCCGGGGCTGGGCAGGCCGGGGTGCTGCTCCCAGCAGCCCTTCCTCATCAGTATCACAGGGAAGTTCTATTTTAGGAGAAATGCTCCACGATTCAGAGGCCCACTCTTTTCAGATTCTGGCTCATGGATTGTCCCAACCTCACTGACCTCACAGCTCTGTTTTCTACTCTGGTCTCAGGGCTCAGGGACGGAAGAGAGGCAGTCACCACCAGGAAGATTTGAGGGCTGCACCCACTCCAGTGGCCCCCATGTTCCTAAGTCGCTAGGGGGTGCCTGTCCATACCTGGGGTCCCACTGGCAACTTAAGACATGCCTGGGGCTCCCTGCTTGACTTTGCCTTTCTTTTTGGAGATATTTTTTCCCCCTCACTTCAATGATCATTAGAGAAAGCTCTGATCTTTTAGCGCAGCGGCTGGGCTATCCCTTCACCCCTTCCCCAGGGAAAGACTTTCTCTAACTTTCTGATGTGGCCTAAGCGGGGCTTCCCGGGAGGCTCAGATGATGAAGAGTCTGCCTGCAGCATGGGAGAACTGGATTCCATCCCTGGGTCTGGAAGTTGCCCTGGAGGAGGGCACGGCAACCCACTCCAGTTTCTTGCTTGGAGAATCCCATGGACAGAGGGGCCTGGCAGGATACAGCCCGTGGTGTTGCAGAGTCGGATGCCACTGAGCGAGTCTCACAGACACCAGGCAGCTCCTCCTCCAGCTCAGAGGCTGGAGGTGGGGGTGAGGGGCACGGAAGTGCCGCTGCCCTTCTCTCTGCAGAGCCAGGCCTGACGTGCTGGACGGCTGCCCAGGCGCAGGTGGGGACTAGGGTGCCTCAGGGTGGACCCCGGGGGCAGGTTTGTGGGTGTGGCGGTCTGCCCCCGCCCTGCAGGGTCCCCCTGGTCACGCCCTGCTGAACCTCCTGTGACCACTGCCAGTGGCCCCCGCACGGGTCACCAGGCATCTCGGTGACCTAGAGGGGCCCGTGTTCCTGGCACCGGGGACCCAGGGACCCACTGGCCTTGGTCACCCACTGGCCATGATTGTGGCCTCATCTGCACTGTCACTCCTGCCAGCAGTGAGCCCCTGCTGTGCTGTCCTAGGGCCCAAGGGTCCCCCTGCCCGCTCAGCCCTTCCTCGCAGTGGCCGCTGCTGGGGAGGGGCTGGGGCAGGGCGGCCCCCAGCCAGGCCGCCCTTACACCCTCCCTTCAGCCATCCGTTTGTCCCCGCAGGAGTGCGGCCTGCTGCGGAAGGGGACAGTGTTGCTGGCCGACAACGTCATCTTACCTGGGGCACCCGACTTTCTGGAGTACGTGCGCGGGAGTAACCGCTTTGAGTGCACGCATTTCAGCTCGTACCTGGAGTACTCCAAGGTGGTGGACGGCCTGGAGAAGGCTGTCTACAAGGGCCTGGGCAGCCCTGCTCAGCCCTGAGCCCTGCTGGAGGGGGGAGGGGCCCGCCACGCCTAGCCCTGGCCTCCATCCAGGGTGCCGGTCTGTCCTCAGGGCAGCAGCCTCGAAGCTGCAGGCTGTCATGCGGTCTGCCCCAAGCACGCCCAGCTCCCCTTCCAAAGTCATAGCAAGACATTGAGAAGGTGCCTGCCTGCAAAAACCAGCTAGGCAAGCAGTGCCCGTGGCAGTGTGGCGCGCGCACACACACACACACACACACACACACACACACACACACACGTGCACAGTGTCACACAGTCTCACAGGGTCACTCAGTGTCTCACATACTGTCTCTCCCCCTCCCCTCCCCCCACTCCCTCCCTCTCCCTCCTCTCTCCCTCCCCTCCCTCCCTCTCACCCCCCTCCTTCCTCCCCCTCCCTCTTCTCTCCCTCTCCCTCCTCTCTCCCTCCCCTCCCTCCCTCCTTCCTCCCCCTCCCTCTTCTCTCCCTCCCT
>ML663582.1:1317142-1372258 GCA_007570785.1 Antilocapra americana
CCAATCTGCCTTCTGCCAGGCAGGCCGCACCCTCGCGGCCTGCACCTGTGCTCTGCTGTCACTAGGTGGCAGCAGGGCCTCAGTGGTCACCAACCCTCCTGCCCGCAAAACACACGCTCCCCACTCATTTCGCCTCTTTTTAAAGAATGAAATGCAACTTTTCTATAATCAGCCGCTTCCAGTCTCACAGACTAACACCCTGTTTAGAAGACAATGAGGTAGAAGTTAAGGACCTGATTCTTCAGGTGACAGAGGACCCGAGGACTCTGCCTGCCCTCCACGTCCCAGCTTCGCCCCAGGCACCGCTGCCCCGCTGCTGGCCGTGCTGAGCCCCACTGGGAACCCAGCCTGCAGGCTGCGCGCTGAGCTGGTGGTGCTGGGCCAGGTGCAGAACGCCCAGCACCCGGCCTCTCAGCCTGCT
Source organism: Antilocapra americana (assembly GCA_007570785.1). Lineage (NCBI taxonomy): Eukaryota > Metazoa > Chordata > Mammalia > Artiodactyla > Antilocapridae > Antilocapra > Antilocapra americana. The sequence continues at coordinate 1,317,564 of ML663582.1, forward strand.
GGGGCTTTGGGCAGACTGCGTTCCTATCCTGCTCATCAGCCTCATCTGGGGATGAGACGGTGTGGTCGGAGCAGCCGCAGGGCTTCCGTGGCAGCCCAGCTGCCCGTGACGATGCGGTCGGCTGGCGCCCACTTATGTCCACAGGCGCCCCTGGCCCCGACGCTGGCCCTCCAGCCCCAAGGCCTTCAAGCAGCTGACGGGATCTCTGGCCGTCTCAGAGGCTCTCTCCATTCCCCCTCCCCGAGAGCACCCCACCTGTGCCCAAGACCAGCCACAGACCTCGGGGCCTCACTAACCACCCAGGATCAAGCCCACACCTCTGTGTAGAGAGGGGCCACATGGGGGGCACACCCCAGGGGCGTGGGCGCAGCGGACCCCACTGTGGCCACCCTAACCCTAACCCAGCAAACAACAGGGGAGAGGCTTGAGGAGACAGACACGGGAAGTTCCTTTGTTGCTTTTTATAAGTTTTAATTTTTCTTACAAAAATTTAGATGTTTACCAATACGGTCTTAGTTTGGTTTTGTTATTGATGTTTTTTATCAGTGTTTTTCTGGTTTTTAAGTCACAAACAGCAGGCACTCAACAGTGGTCCCCCACTGCTGCCAAAGTCCCGTCCCAGAGGTGCTACTCGAGGGCCGCAGTGCCCAGGGAGGGGCTCTGGTGTGGTGGGCAGGGCACGCACAGCCAACCCCCGCTTGCTGCCTCCAGGGTTTCTGTGCAGGCTGTCCCCCAGTGCCGCCTCCCACTCACGGCCCAGGGAAGCCCCTGCAGTCTCGGGGGCCAGACTCCCTGCCCTGAGCCCCCTCCTTGCACGCCCACACTCCTCAAGGGGCCCCGCTGGCCCCAGAGCAACGCTGGGGGCCCCGACCTGGGCCTCCTGGGCGCACACTACACACAGCACCATGTCAGGAAGCTAATTCGCCTGGGAGTTAGGAGCCGAGAGCCCGGGCTGGAGGGGAGGCGCTGCCCGCCCCGCCGCCAGAGGGCTCCCTGCTCCGCAGCGGGGTCTGCACGGGCGCCCAGAGGCCCCTTCCCGCGGTCTCTTCAGAGGTCAGACCCTAAGAGCAAATGGCTGGGCCCAGGCCCTGTGGACGGAAAGGGGACGCCTGAGCAGGCCTGGTGATGGTCGCTGGGTGAAGGTGGGTCTGGGGGGGGCCCTGTGCCGGGGTGTTGGAAGGTGTGGAGGGATCAGCCCCACTCACCCTGTGACCTCCAGGCTCTGATGGCCCAGGGTCACCCCCCCCACCCCCGACCCTGGGCTTCCCTCTGCTGAGCTTGGGTGGCCCTGCAGGAAGCGTGCAGGGAGAGCGGGGCAGGCGAGCAGCGGCACGGGGAAGAGGCCCCACCCGGACGCGGAACCCAGAGGGGACATACCAGGCATGCAAGCTAGACCCAGGAGTCGACAGGCTGAGGCCTGGCGTCCCCCACGGCGTCCACCAGCCTGACCGCAGGCCTGCTGGGCCCAGGTGGAGGAGCCTTCCTGCCAGGGTCGGGCTGCAGCGAGCAGGCGGGCATTAGAGGCAGAACGCAGCAGGTTAGTGGGAGCTGGGCTGGTCAGCAGGGCAAGGGTGGGTGCCGGGGGAGAGCTGGGCAGGATGCAGGAATGGGCGCAGAGCAGGCGGTGGGGCTGCCCGGGGGGACCGAGCAGGGAAAGGTGCGGACGCAGCCTCGGACCAGGACCAGGCCCACCTCCCAGGGTGTGTGAGGCTTCCCCAGGCAGGAGAGAAACAGCCCCGCCCCTCCACCCCCCACATGCCGTCTCTCTGGACACCTGCCCAAGGCCACTCACTTTCAACAGCTCCTCAGAGGCCTCCCCCACAGGTTCACTGCCTCGAGTCCTGCGTTCCCTCCTGTCCACGGTGGAGTAGCCATCTGCGGGGCAGAGGCAGAGAGGACCCTGAGGCAGGCACCGAGGTGCAGCTGTCCCTCAGAGCCCAGGGTGCACCTGGGGAGAGCGTCCGCCTGGACTGTGCCAAGCTGGGGCTTCTCATCTGTCCCCACTCCCCCTGCCAGCCCCCCACCCACAACTCAGCTGCCCCTCAAGTGGCAGACCAAACAGTCTGGCTGGACAGTGACCCCTCCTTGGCTGCCCCGCCCCTCGCTCCCTGGGCACCCCTAAACCAAACCACTTTTCCAACCACACCTTGAAAGGCCCTCCCCACACAGCGAGCAAGCATCCTGCACCTGCCCACACCTGGACCAAGCGCTTCCATGGGGATCACGTCCCGGCCGCCTGGCTTCTCACCATCTGCAAGGCATGACCGGGTGGGTGGTTGGCTGCAGGTGGTGGCGGGGGCCCAGGCCTGGTCTCAGCCACTCTGGGTACCCTGTCACCAACATCTATTCCCTGGCACAGCCGCCCCCAGCTTGGTGCCAAAGGTGGACGCCCCGGGGGGAGGAGTTGCGAGACGAGCAGGGGGCCATCTTCCTGGAGGAAGACCCACCTCCCTCCAACCCTCGGCCGGGAGAAGAGGCACAACTGAACCTCGGGTTGGGCCCCGGCCCCATACTCACCCAGGCTCTTTTCCACCAGCGGCAGCGTGCTGTCGTCCAAGCCTCCTGGACTCGGAGCTGCCTTGGGGCCCCTGGCATTAGCAGCGGCTGACTGCAGCGGGGGGACACATACCAGCGGCGTGGGTCGGGGCGCTGCCGCGGGGAACCCGACCTGGCGAAGTGAGGAAGGGGCGGGCAGGCCTAACCTGGAAGCGCGCCTTGCTCCAGCCGTCCTTCTGCAGGGCGCCGCGCAGTTCCTTGTAGCTCCACACTGTCTGCAGCACGTGTGACGCGGCCTTCGCTTCGCGCACCGATTGGCTGCGGCCCAGGCGGGATCAGCTTCTGCCCAGACCCGCCCGCCCTCCTGGGCCCCTCCCACTCCGCCCACAGGCCCCGCCCACCCGCCTGGGCACCCCCCCATCCCGCCCACACACGGGCCCTGCCCCCCACCTAGGGCCCCTCCCGCCCCTCCCGAGGCAGCGCCAGCACCCACCTGGAGGCACCCAGTGCCGCCAGCGCGGGCACGCCGCGGGCTTGCAGCAGCGAGCGCGCGTTATCCAGACTGTCGGACACGATCTCGTGGATGGTGTTGAGCACTGCCACCACCGTGTCCTCCTCTAAGCGGGCATCGGGCCGGGTGGGCGCCTGCGCGCTGCGCACGTTTCGCACGAGCTCGGCCATGGCATAGCTCCCTGCGGGCAGCGGGCGGTGAGGCCGCGCCGGCGGGGTTGGGGGGCCCGGGCCCCAGACCCCGTGCCCGGGCTCACCGATAAGGTCCTTGTTGCGCCGGTCCAGCGAGAGGTTGCGCAGGGCGATGGCGACAGCGCGCACCACCTTGTCGGTCTCGGACCGCAGCAGCTCCACCAGCACGGGCAGTCCGCGCTCCTTGCGCACTGCGGCGCGAATGCACGTGGCCCACTGCGGCGGGGGGCGGCGTGCTCAGCGGGGGCCGCGTGCGTGTCCAGCGGCATCCTGACTGCCCCCGCGAACCGGACCGCCCTCCCACTGTGGACCAAGCCGGCCCCCAGCACCCCCATCCCGCAGCCTCTCTGCCCCGCGGGGCCTCTCACCACCCAGTTCCCGGCGCTGAGGTTCTGCAGGGCTCCAGCTGCAGCCTCCAGGGTGTTGAAGTTGCGGCTCTCCGTCAGGAGGGATAGGTAGAGACGGACCACCTCAGGCTGGTACAGCAGTTCGAAGCCTGGGCATGGAGCCGCCCCGTCACCCTCTCCCTCCTTGGTGCTCCCGCGGCAGCGGAGCTGGGGCCCAGGGCGGCTGTGATGTCACCAGGGCACGTTCTGCACTCATGTGTTCACCCCTTAGCCTCCCGAGAGGAAAAGCCTTCCCATTTCACAGGGGAAGCACCGAGGCTGGGCGAGGTCAAGGGACCGGCCTTGGGGGGTGGGGCGTGGGCAGCAGCCAGGACTGCTCCCCTAGCAACAAGACTTTGACTGCCTAGCAACAGCTCCCACCCGCACATCCTATGTTAGAGGCCTGCCCTCCAAGCTGCAGCCACTCAACCCCTCCTGGCCTTCATCACTGGAGGCCCCAGCACGGCAGCTGAGTCGCTCCACAGTGCTCCAGGGAGGAGTAGGGAGCAGCCTTTTAGGTCTGTCCCCACACTGCAGCCTGTGTCCCTGGACATCACCTCTGTCCCCTGTCCCGCACCCTGGGTGTCATCACCCCTTCCCTGATTCTGCCCCAACGTGCAAGGGTGCTCTAGACCAGCCTCCAAAATGGGCCTGACCGCACCCCCAGGGATCCTCGTCCAGTACAGGAGGCCGTGCCGGTCGGTTAGACCTGCCCTTCGCTGAAGACCCTCACTGCCGACCCCACCCGCTCCTCCACACCTCCACCCCCATATCTGCCCGGAGTGACCTTGGCACAGACCCTGATTCCCAGCCCTGAACACATGGCCAGGGACTGGCACAGTCCTCTGGGAGCCCCACCCCTGTGGGCCTCAGTTTCCCCACTGGGCCCCAAGGCCCTTCAGGCCAGCTTGGTGGCATAGAGCTTCACTCCTGGGCCAGCGTGGCCTCCGCCTCCCCGCACTCACCCTTGGCAGCCTCAGTGCGCTTGGGCAGGTCCAGGGTGTCAGAGTTCCGGTCCATCTCCCCATCCCTCTTCCCTGGAAGAGAAGGGCAGTGGAAAGTGAGATGGAGCCTGCAAGGCGCAGGTGTGTGTCAGGCGGGGCCTAGACGACATCCCCGTCAGAGACGGGCAACAGGAGGCTGGGAGCAGCACGCCGTCCTGAGCTCGGGCGGACCTGTTGGCCCAGAGGGCAGTGGTAGCCAGGACTTGTCTCCCACCGGGTGCTGAGAGCTGCGCTTCAGATCGCCCCACAGCCTCCTTGGCGTCCCGGGGCGTGAACTGAGGGGCCAGCAGCCCAGGCAGGGCAGTGAGGCCTGGCAGGGGCAGGGTGCGCCTGGCTGTAGTGAAGCAGGCCTGGAGCCAACAGTGCCACTCATGGTGGCCAGGTCCAGCACTGGGCTCTGGCAGCCAGGAGACCCCCACCTAACATGCCAGACAGGAGGTTCACCAAGAGCCAGTTCACCACCTCCCAGCCCCTCCAGCCAGACAGGACCCTCTCCCTCGTGGAAGGCAGAGCTGAGATCAGATAGCCGGGCGCTCTGCCGAGCCTCCTGGGGCCTTTGCGTGCTCCGGCTGTCTGTGCCACACCTCACCTGCTCCATCGAAGGGCAGACACTCTCCCCAGGCCCCTGGGGATGGACGTGCCCGGCCCTGTCCACCCTGGGCTCCCCCCACCCAGGGCTGAGTCTGAGGTTTTACAGAGGGACAGCCCCTCTGCCTCCCAACCGGCCCCAGGCGGACATTCCTGCCGTTGTCATGGAGACGGCTGCTTGGAGAAGGGAGGGGCCTTCCTGTGGACACAGGTCCTGCGGTTGTCATAGAGACGGCTGTCTGAGCAACGAGGGGTCCCTGGTGCCCACTGCGCCTGCACAAAGGCTGAGCAGGGACTCACCTTGATGGAACCACTCCTCTGGGCGGCCGAGGAAGCACGGGAGAGAGGAGAGGAGCCTGAGTGGGCAGCACCCCGCGCCCCCGGGGCCGGGCGAGGGACGGGGCGTCTCAGCCCGACTACTGGGGGAGCGACCCCACAGGCGATGGGGTTAGGAAAGGCCACGCAGTGGGCGAGCGAGGGCAGCACAGACCCCCGGCAGCCAAGCCAGAGGCAGGGATGGAGTGAGGCGGGCGGGTGCTGCCCTCTGGGGCTCCTCGGGCACCCTGCCAGCACCAGAGGGCAGCACTGTCCTAGCGCGAGCCCCCAGAGCCCTTCCTGGAGCTGAAGGTCTGAGTCCAGGCACCAAAGGAGACCCCCGCACGGGTTCCCTCCTGCCTGCCCCTGAGTGCCCCGCTTGGCTGCCTGACCGTGACCCCCGTGGACGTGGAGGGCCTTCAGCTCGGCGAGGCTGGGGTCCGAGAGAGCTGAACCCTGGTGCCGCCCACACACCTTTGGCCTTCTTGCCCCCGAAGCAGCCAGCGTCCTCCCTGTTCCGGCGCTGGGCACTCCCGGAACCCCCCGGGGGCCCGGGCTCGGCCTCCTGGTACCTCTCGGCCCCCGGCACCTCCTTGTGCACATGGTAGGAGAGGTTCCGGACGATGCACACGCAGTTCTCCACTGACTGTGGGGAGAGGGGGCACGGGGCGCTGACCCTCTGTGGAGCACGCCGTGGCCCACGAAGGCAGGAGGGGCTGGGGTGCACTGGGGTGAGACCCAGGGATGTGTTTGAGGGGTCGGGGAGCACCTCCCACTCATGGACCACGTGCCCACCCCCGTGCTGCCCGAGTGCTCCGGGGCTCCTGTTCAGACCCCAGAGCTTTGTGGGGGCTGCGAGTCCCACCCTTCCCAGGGCTCCCTGCCCACCTTGTTGTCCGTGTCCTTCCTGCCCACGGCTGACTGCAGGGCATGCAGCAGGGCGTCCACCAGCCCCTCACACTCGCGGAGCCGCCGCCGGGCCTCTGCACCGTCCGAGCTCACGTTCCTGGGAGGCCGAGAGCGAGCCTGTGGCCTGGCTCCTGTGGGAACTACCCCCGCCCCAGCTCTGGGGTCTTGTCTGCAGAAATGCCCCACACAGTCAGGGCTGCCAGCAGATGAGGGAGCCTGGCAGTGAACGTGGGCCTGCAACAGCAGACCACGGCACCTGGGCTGAGGGCCCGCCTGTGCCGACGTGGGGTGGGGGCTCCTCTGCCTCCCAGAGGCCAGAGTCTGTGCAGCTCAGGGCTCTACCTGGCCCTGAGGTTGGGACCCCACTGGGGGTTACCCTGACGGACAGGCAGGACCGCAGGGACCTGGACCTGCGAGGCCTAGCTGCACGGCTGGCTGCAGCAGAGCTATGTGGACGGACACAGACATCCAGGGCAGGCCCATTCTCAGGACCCAGGCAGGCGCTGTGACCAGCTCTGAGACCGAGGCCTGGGTGGCCAGCTGCCTTGCACGTTATCCAGGACACGGGGATGTCCCCGGGGCACAGGCCGGCTGGGTGCCTGGCTCCTGGCTCCTGGGCAGGGGAGAGCCCTGGCAGCCGTGAAAAGCCGCACCTCAGACAGCCTGACGTGTTCTTGAAGACGGTTGTCCACTCAGCATCCCGCGGCTTGGAGTCCTCGTTGGGCTCCGGCTCCCAGCCCGAGTTGGGCACGATGACCTCGTGGGTCAGCGTCTGCAGACCATGGTCGATGATGACCATCTTCAGGGGCTCATAGGATGACAGGTTCCAGAGTGTGCCTGTGGGTGCCATCGACCGGGCCAGGCTGACCGCAGGCTCTGTCCGCCCTTCCTCCCCAAGGGAACCCCCTCCCCGCCCAGCTCAGCCCAGCCATGGTGAGAGGCTGTGGGCACTCTGGTGTGGGGGGAGGGGAAGGAGCCCCCAAGGGCCGGGACAGGAGGGGCTGGCAGGTGCACCCATTCTCAACCACCCAGGCAGCTGGGACTGTGCTCCAGGGCCAAGAGGTGGTCATCAGGTGTCCCCCGCCCAACCATGGGGCCCCCACTTCCCTGCTGGGGGAGGACCAGGGAGGGAGGATCAGAGGAGTCGTGGTGGGCACATGGGAGCTGGGAGAGGGCGGGGGGTGGAGGGTGCCTGATCCTGACGCTGACACCGACCGACCCCAGGGACGCTGGGGGGTGGCGCCTCACCTGTGACGAGCTCGCGGACCTCGCTGTCCCGCGCGGCCCGGAGCAGACGCACCAGGGCGGGTACGCCGCCGCAGTCCCGGATGGCGGCCTTGTTGTCGGCGTCCCGGCCGTAGGAGAGGTTCCGCAGCGCCCCGCAGGCCCGGCGCCGCACCTCCGCGCGCGGGTGGTCCAGCAGGGCCACGAGCAGCGGCAGCCCCCGCAGCTGCCGCACGCGCCGCTTGACAGCCTCGTTCTCGAAGCACAGGTGCTGCAGGTAGGCGGCCGCGTTGGCCTTCACGGGGTCCACGGGGTGCCGCAGCATGGCCAGCACCTCGGGCAACTCGGGGTCCCGCCAGCGCGGCTCCTTGCGGGCACTGTCCACAGAGGGCGAGCGCCGCACCGCCCGCTCCAGGCTGCCCAGGCTGCCGCGTTCCGGCTGCGCCAGGGGCGCCGCGGTGGCCGGGAAGGGCGGCCGCTCCTCCATCAGCTCGCCGCCGTCGTCCGCCACGTCTTCGTAGGCCCTGGGCGAGAGAGCATGCGCGTGACCGTCCCCTCCCAGCTGAGGCCCTGCCCCCGCGCAAGCGGCCCCATCGCCCTGGCTGTCGGGCAGGCTGTCTCCAGACCCGGGGAGCTTGCTCACTCCCGCCACCAGGCAGGCCCCCACTCCCAGCTGAATGCTTCTGTGAGAAGCAGAGATGGGGTCCCATGTCCCCGTGAAGCCCTCGTGCAGCCCCTGCACACAGCCTTCCTGGTAGGACCACGTGAGAAGCCACCAGGCCCAGGGACAGATGTCCAACCCCCTTCCAGGTGAGGGCAAGTGTCCCGCCTGTGGGCATGTTCCCACTCGGCGGATGAAGACGCTGAGAGTGGGAGAGACAGAACCAGAGGTGCCGGCAGGAAGGGAAGGGCTGGGGCCTGGCCCAAGCTCAGACAGATGGCCTGAGCTCGTCTCTTCGGGGCCATCTAGCTGGGGGGGGGGGGGGGGGGGGGGGAAGTGGGGGTGCATCCCCAGCTTCTCTGGCTCCAGACCCGCACGGGGGAACCCAGTGCAGCCCCCCAGGCCTGAGCCTGCCCTTGTCGCTGTCCCCGAGAAGAGCCAAGGCCAATCCCTCAGCGAGACTGCCAGGGGGGTACCCTGGCAGGGGGCGCAGGGCGGACTTCTAGGACGTGCGGCAGGGCACAGGGCTCACCTCGCGCGCAGGGCCCGCCCACAGTCGGGCCTCCTCCGCGCTGCGGTGCCGTAGTCCGGCTCCAGCTCTGGGGCCCCCTCTTCATCGGCGGCCAGGCTGCGAGCGTCGTCCTCCAAACCGTAAGGCTCAGCCTGGAACCGCTCCGGCTGCGAGCGGCCGGCCGGTGGCCCCAGCTCCGGCCCTGAGGGGAAGGCCTCCCGGCGGCCGGGCAACGTAAAGCACCCATCGCCGGGGCCCGGGCCCGGGGGGCCTCCACGTGGGGGCCGGACGCCCAGCCCTCGGGACAGGCTTCCGTAGCCGGGGACGTCGCGGGGCTCCTCGGGAAAGCTGCCCCCGCCGCCGAGGCAGGTGCGGGAGAGCGTGGCCGCCGGGCCGCCCCCCCGCAGCAGGAAGTGCCGGTCCAGGGGCCCGTCGGTGAAGGGGCCCAGGGAGGGCCCGCCGTCCAGCAGGGGGAGGCCATCGGGGCCCACGGGCACCTGGCGCAGGGTTCTCGTGGTCACGGTCTTGACTGTCTTGGTGACCTGGTGGGCAAGGGGGCGGCCGGTGGGCGGGCAGCCCGGGAGGCCAAGGCGGCTCTGCCCTGTGCCCGCCCCCCCCCCGCCCCCCGCCCCCCGCCCCCCGCCGCCCAGGCGGCTGCGTGGGAGGCGGGGCGCCGCGTACCTTGGTCTCCGTGCGGCGCGTGGTGCCGTCTTCCGACGTGACGATGGACACGTGGGAGGTGGGGGTGCCCGGGTCCTCCTCCACCGTCACAGTCTCCTCCAGCACCTCGGGCGCCTCTGGCATCGCGGCCAGGGAGGCCTGGCTGCCCGGGCTCTGCTCCTGGGTGAGGGGGCAGGTGTTGGCAGGACAGCCCCGAGCTCACCAGCCCTGGGCACAGATGCCTCCCTGCTCCGCCTCCCGCCCCGCGCCCATCTCAGCCAGGGCGGCACATTCCTGCCTCTGACAGCAGAGGGGCTGGTCCCTCCCGGGGGCCTCCGAGGGCTGAGCGAGTGGGTAAAGACCGGCCCCTGCATGGTGGGCAGCCTCCAACGCCCCGTTGGTGCTGCGCCGCAGCTGGGCTGCTGCTGCTCCTGGAGGCCCTGGCACCCACAGGACACTTGTGGCCCCTGCCAGGGCCCTCCCCATGTCCCGGGCCTCCTCGTAGCCCACCTCAGAAGCTCTGAGCGCAGAGGGTGGCAGGGTCAGTACTGTTCATGGGCTCCCCAAGGCCACACGCAGGCTCCTGCCACCCCCAGGGCCCGCGGACGCCCTTGCAGGACAGAAATACCCAGTTCCCAGAAAGCCTTGCACACCCGGAGCAACAAAATACCCTGGGTCCTTCTGGCCGGATGCTCTGACTGCTGTGTGGGCATGGCCTCCCCGGGCCAGGGGCCAGTGCCCGCTCCCCGAGACCTGGTGCCAGGTCAGAGCCCAGAGAGGCTGGATCCAGGTCAGCGGGGCCCAGCCGACCCCGGAAGGGAGCCCTGGTGTCCCCTCCCTGCACCCTGCCCCAGTCTCCCCAGTCAGGCCCTTAGCTCTCAGCCCCCCTTGCCAACATCCCTGCAGACAAGATGGTGCAGCACAGGGGCTATTCTGAAGGCCATAGGCCTGCGGGTCAGACTTTCTGGAGGGTAAACTGAGGCTCAGAGAGAACAGATCAGCGCACATTATGGCTGGGTCGGACCCCTGCACCAGCACCCCAGGACCAACTTCTGGCCAGGAGGGGCAGCGGCTGAGATCCAAGCCCTAGTGGGTGGCACAGCAGTGCACACTCCTGGGTCAGCAGGAGGCCGGGCCCTGCTCCACAGCCAGGCCTGTGTCTGATGGGTAGGGTACCGTCCTAAAGGAACGTGTGTCCCCCCAACTGCATACAGTGCTGAGGTCTGGGCCTCCTTGGGGTCCAGGGGGAGCCTGGAGGACCAGCCTGCATGCTCCGGTGCCAGGGGCCATGGAACACGCCCCTCCTCCAGAAGTAGGGGCCCAGCGATGGGTGTGGTTTTATAAAGTGACGCTGAGCCCTGACAGAGGGCAGAGTGTGAGCAGGACCTGTGCACTGCTAACGGGACCCCAGCTCCCCAGGGAAGGCCTCCCAGCCACACGTCAACCCGTGCGGGTCTCGGCCCGGCAGTACCTTCTCAGTCCTGGAGAGCAAGCAGCATGCCTGCCAGAGACCCGGCCTGGAGGAGGGAGGCTGACCCCCAAGAAGAGAAGCAGACTGAGGCCTGGGGTGGGGACACGGGCGGTCGGCCCAGCAGAGCGGCCTGGCTCTTGTCTGAGGGCCCTGGGGAGCCAGGGCAGTGCTGGGGCGACCCGCAGACCCGCGTCTGCACTGGACAACGGAGGGGGCATGAGTGTGGCAGGCAGTGGGGACTCTGCTGGCACAGGGGGCCGGGGGCCAGGGGGCTATGGCGCTGGGAGGAGGGAGGGCAGGGCGTCCAGGACCCCACAGGGGGAGGGCCCTGGGGTGTGCACATATTTGCATATATTAACTCTCCCCCAGAGGAGGCCCCGCCCACTGGGCTCGGGCTGCCAGGAGGGCATGGGGGCACATCCCTCCAGTCTCAGTGCCACTGGTGCCTGGCTGCCCAGCCTGCAGACACAGTACAGTGGGGGGCCGAGAGGTGGGATCCAGGGGAGCCAGGGACCCGGGAAGGCCTGGTGGCCCTGAGGCAGCTCCCACTGACACCAGCCGGGGCAGCCCGGCAGCGGGATCCTGAGGCCCCGAGAGCCCCCGCTGGCAAGTGACCTCAGGGAGCTAAAATCGGCGATGACTTCACCAGGGCAGGCGGGCAGGGAAGCGGCAGCCTGAGTGAGCCAGGGAGCATGGGGAGGCCCAGCCCCTGTACACACGCCTGGGCACACGCATGCAGACAGGGACCTGAACACATGTGTGCACTCACACACACACCCAGCCCAGACCCCAGGCTCTCCCGACAGCACCTACCACCCACACCCCATGATGCCACCCCATGCCTTCCACCTGTGCATCCAGGCTCCCTCAGCACCCCCGGCGTCCACCAGAGGGGGCTCGGAGCTGGCAGGTGGGGGACCTGAGACCTGGGGGCTGAAGGGGCCCAAGGTCGGCCTGTGGCTGCTGCCTCCGAAATAGCTTTGGGGTGAGGACATGGGGTCACCACCAGGACACGGTCGGTGCTCATCAGAGGCTGCAGGCCAGTCTGCCCACACCCCGTCTGGCTCCAGGCCCTGCTCCCGGGCCCTGTGTCCCGTGTCCGCCTACCCAGGCCAGCTGAGCCTCGGGGCCCTTGCCCTGCAGCCCCAGACCTACCTCATACCCTAGACACGGAGCCCCCCACCCTCCATCCCACCAGTCCCATCCACCGCCTCTCCACCTCGTCCTTGGCCCTGGCCCCACCCTTGCCTCTCATTCTGAGATAACTATCCAGCCTCCCATCACCTCTCCCCCAAACCCAGATCAGTTCCATAGTCCTCCCTTCCATGGTGACTGGGTCCATAGCCCATGGGCCCAGCCCAGCAAGGGACGGTCTTGAGGCCTGGGGTTTCCCATGAGCTCTTGGAGCTGTGCACAGGGTCTGGCCCCAGATGCCAACCCAGGGGCTGGAGTGACCAGCACTCCACTGCTCTCAAGAGGGTTCCCGGGGCCCAGAGCCAGAGCGCCCTGGGCCGGCTACACACCTGGGCTCAGCTTCTTCACATGGAAACAAGAGGAAGCCTGGTGTCCAGGCTGTGGGACGGGGATAGTGCCAGTCCTGGCTTTTTGACCAGATCTAGGGTATGTGGGGCAAAGAAAAGTGACCCGGGGGACAAGGCAGAAGCCCAGAGCAGCCTCTAGGGGTGTGTGTGGCAATGGCAGGAGGGCACAGGAAAGAAGTGCAGTCACAGCTGGGGGCCTGGACAGGGGTCCCAGAAGTGCGGATCCACCCCCATTGCCTGCCTTCCCCAGGGGGGCATTCAGTCTCCATCATGAAGACCAGGATTTGGGGTGCCCACGACCCCCCTGCCACACATAGGAGACGGTTTACGGCCGGTGTTCAGGCATCACAACCCCCGTCCAGACCCAGAGCACGAGATGGCTGCTGGATGAATGGACGGAAGGGGGAGAAACGCCAACCCCCACCCAGTATGGCCATCCTGGTAGGGTCTAGGCCAGGCCTCGCAAGCCTCTGTCCCCAGGGAGCAAGTTCTTGTCCACTACAGACGCCCTCTCCCTTGGTGCCCAGAGCGGCGGGCCCAGCCTGGCTGAGTGGGAGCTCACTCCTCCACAGTAGCACTCCACCGCGAGTGCACAGCCCCAAGCCAAGTAACCAGAGAGCGCAGGGCGGTGGGTGCCCTGCAGACTAGGGGAGCGAGCCTGTGGGCGACAGCAGGGCGGGCTTTCCCCTAACCCAGCTTCCCCGAGCCCAGTCCACAAACATCAGCCACATGGTGGCCCCAGATGCCCTCAGCTCCCCTGAACTGGTCCCTCGGTCTCTGGAGCCAGCAGGCACCTAGTTGTTCAGCTGGGCAGCTGTGCGGACCCACCTCTTGCCCCTCCCCTCTGCCTCAGTTCTCATGCCTGTAAGTGCACCACCCCACACACTCTGAGAAAGCGTGCAGGCTACCCACGAGCCTTCCCCGGTGCTGGTGCTCGAAGGACACCCCCTCCGCCTCCGCACGTGGGCAGGGCAGGCCCCCAGCCCTCGTTCCACGTGCGCTGCCGCGGCAGACCTGCTTCCATCAGAATCCCAAAGCTGCTGCGCGGCCCCCCGAGCCGGGGCCCTGGGAATGTGGGGGAGGCCTAGCCGCGCCGCCCTCTCCAGACGCGGCCTCCCTCCTGCAGCAGAGGTGCCGCTCCGGGAGGCCCTGCCTACCACCCTGTCCCAGGCACCTGTCTGGGGCGCTGGCCGGGGTGCGCCCGCGGCCCCCCACCTCCATGGCCCCGGCCCCGGCGGCGCGGCCACTCAGCCCACACGCCCGGCCCCGGCCCCGGGGGAGCAGACAATAGCTGCCTCCGGCCGGCGGCTCCACAAACAAAAGCGGGTCCTCACGGAGGGCCAGCGCCCCGCCCTCCGCCACCGGCCCCCGAGACGGAGCCCCTGCCCGGGACCAAGTTCCTTCCAACCTGTCTGAGTTCGGCCGGCATCAGGCTGGGCTCGGGGGGCGCGGGCCGGCGGCGGCGGCGGCGGCTGGACCGGGATCGCCTCCGGTGCCTCGGCCGCTCTGCTCGGGCTCGGCGGACTCGCTCCCCGCGGGGCGGACCTGGCTGAGCGGCGGCGAGCGGCCGACGGGCGGGGCGGGGCGACGAGGAGAGCGGCCAATCGGGCGGAGCCAAGCTAGGGCGGGGCAGAGATCAGCCAATAGGGCGGGGCCAAGCTGGGGTGGGGCGGAGTTAAACTGGGGCGGGGCGGCGGGCAGCCAATCGGGCGGGGCGGCGCCCGGCGGGCGGGGTGGGCCGCAGCCAATCGGGAGGGGAGGCGCCCGGTGGGGGCGGGGCCGAGGTCGCCCTCAGCCCCCGCGGCCGGTCGGGGCTGGCATTTTCCCGCTGAGCCCTTCCCGGGCCTCGGTTTTCTCCCAGTGAAAGCGCTCACAGACCCCTACCCCTGCAGGTGGCCCAGAGGCCTCTGAGACTTGAGGTCCTCCGCTCTGGGTTCCCCAGCCGCTGAGCCGTGTCAGAGCAGACAGCTCACAGGGCTGGGAGGGAGCACCACTGTTGGGTGGCTGGGTGAAGGCTGACCGGCCTAGCTGGCCTCAGACCCTCTCCTCCCGCCTTTGATGTACTAAGCGGTCGCTGGCGGGGGGGGGGGGGGGGGGGGGGGGGGGGGGCGGCGGTGGCGGGTGTCAGGGCTTCTGACCCGTCTGGGGGTGAACTCCGCCCCCGGCAGGCCACACCCTGGTAGTCTGACTCTCCCCAAGGGAACACAGAACTGGGGGAGGTTCAAGGGGCTGGGCACGAGACGGGGCCCAGGTCTGGGCTCTCTGCTTTCCACCTGCTTCTCCCCAGACCCCATGCCCCTTACAAGTCACGCCAGCACACGGGCCACGCACCCTGCGTGCTCAAGCTCTCTGGGTGTCCACTGCATGTCCTAAGCCTGTTTCCCTTGAGTTGCTCCTCACCACTGGTCCCTGTAACTCAGAGCCACGTGGGGCACAAGCAGAAGACAGGACCACTGCACTGAGGGAATCTGGACGCTTCTATGTGAGTAGTTCCTTCTCCCAAATTTCACCGTCTGCTAGTGCCCTGGCCACAGCCCCATCTCAGCCTGGCCTGCAGCTGCCTAGGTCCCTATAGGTGACCCCTGCTACACACACATTGGGTGAGGGCCAGCCCTGCTCCAGCCAGCCTGCTCCAGGTGTCTGGAGGAGGCCACCCTTTCTCCTGGACGATGAAAGCCTGCAGTCAGGGCTACGGCACAGCCTCGGGGTCACGACAGCACCCACCCCTTGACTCCCCTGCCCCAGCCACCTGCCTGGCCACCAGCCTCCAAGCTTCACAGACCCGGACTCTGACCACGAAGATCAGGTCCAGGTAGCCGAGGGTCACAGGTGGGTCACCAGGCACTTCCTGCTGAGATGGGACTGGGAAGCAGGTGCAGTGTGGAGGCTGCCAGGCCCAGCCGGCTGCATGTGGCTCGGCCTCCCCAGTGTCCCCATCAGTTCTGCTAGTCTGATCTCAGCCTGAGAAACCATCTCCTGCCAAGAGACAGAACACCAAGGGCAGGCCTGGAGGGCCCGGGGTTGGGGGGGGTGGGCAGTGGCTGGGGAGGGTGGTGGCCTTTAAGGCCAGGGCAGGTCCAGGCTGTGGGAACATCTTTCCACGGGGTCATTGACCCTCAGCGCGCCCTCTGGGGTGGACGCCAGAGCCCTTTCCAGACTGGGAGGGCTGGAGCCTGGAAAGAGCACTTGGCGCCCAAAGAGTAACCTTGGGGTCATGGGTAGCCGCTGTCCCCACGAGGCCCAGCTGGCTGTGTCGCTCCCCAAGTTTGGGGGTGCAGCCTCACTGTCTGGAGTGGCCGGGGTCCAGGGGGCTACGGGGTGGCCCTCGTACCTAGACCCACTTGGCCTCAGCTCCAGCCTCTGTGAACCAGCTATGTGGCCCTATCAGTGCCAGCCAGCGTGGAAAGAGCTGCCTAATGTGTCCGGCCCCTGGACAGGTGTCTTCAGCTCTGACTGTGGACCTTGCTGGGCTGTGCGTGTGGACTACCCACCTAAAAGGAAGACATCAAGGGGAGTCACTGGCCATGCCCCCCATCTGACCACAGGCCACTGCTTCTGAGTCCCACACGCCCAGGCTGGGCAGCTGAGCCTACTGGACCAGTTTCGGGCCAGACCCATACCCTGCTCCCTCGCTCTCCAGCCATAGAAGCCCTGGGTCCCCACTCTGCCAGCGTGAGTCTAGCTCCTCGGAACCCTGCCTGCGCCCTGCCCTGCACCTCCACCCATCACAGCGACCTCCAGGCAAAGCAGGCCCTCCCCCGCCGACACCCCAGGAGCTAGCCCCCTCCTCACATGGGGAGGAGCCCAGGAGGCCGCACCGGACTTTCCACCCCCACTTCAGAGTTCTCAAGCCAGGAGCAGACCAGGCTCACCCCTCCTGGGGCTGCGCAGGGGTGATGGCGGTCAT
Source organism: Antilocapra americana (assembly GCA_007570785.1). Classification (NCBI taxonomy): domain Eukaryota; kingdom Metazoa; phylum Chordata; class Mammalia; order Artiodactyla; family Antilocapridae; genus Antilocapra; species Antilocapra americana. The sequence goes on from ML663582.1 coordinate 1,333,939, forward strand.
GCTCCAGGCGGCAGGCAGAGCCCAGCCTTGCCTGAGTCTCCCAGGCAGCTGGCCCGCTGACAGACGCAGCAGTGGCGAAGGCAAGGAGGCTTCATGGAAGCTGAACCCTCCGCATGCCCAGGCTGAGTACTGAGCCGCCCAGAGCGGACCCTGCCCAGCCTCCTGGGCCTTGGGGGCTTCCTCAGGTGGAAAGCGCTGTTCTGGGGGTCTGGCCATGTCCCACCCCCTTGTCACATGATGTCCTGCACACCCAGGGGGGCCGGAATTCCACTCCCTTTCCTTCCCGAGGCCCCAGGAGGCCTCGCAATAAGCTGCTGCCTGCGGGCTTGTGGTCCACCTGGGTCCCGTGATTGTCTTCCCTCTAGGCCGAGTCCCGGGGCTAGTTACCTGCAGAACTAGCTGTTGCCAGGCCATGGGCAGGGACTGCCCGCTGACTGCGCCAGGCTGCTGGGCGCGCTCCAGCTGCAGGGCGACATGGCGCCGCTCCTGCTCCAGCGCCCGTGTCAGCCGCTCGAAGCGGGCCTCCTGCTCTCTCACCGAGGCCAGGATGGTGGCGGCCGAGCGCACGCTGCAGTCCTCCATGACCGGGGCACCAGCTGCGGGCAGAGCAGAGCAAGTCAGGGTGCGGCCAGGGCGGGGGACCCCTGCCCACCCCACTCTCAGAGCACGTGCCTCACGACCGAACCAGAGCATGCAGCTCTCTGGGGAGACGCCACATTGATTAAATCCTAAATTAAAAGCCATTAATCCAAGGCTGGCCGGAAGCAGCCGGCTCCCTCCCCGGGGCATGCGGGGCTCTGACCCAGGCTCCCTGCTTCCTGCCAGGCCCGGCAGAACCATGGGCTCAGAGCCCACGGAGGAGGACCAGGGAGGGAAGGGAAGGTATGGAGGAGCAGGCATGACCGGCTCGCAGACCTCCCAGGCCCTCTGCTGACCACAGCACCCGCCAGCTCACCCCAGCCTGGCGGCCCCCATGCAAGCCCAGCTCAGAGGTGGACGCTGGGGCTCAGAGAGCGTGGGAGGCCCCTCTGTGGCCACAGGCTGGCCTGGCGGGCCCGGGGTGCCAGCGCGCAGGGAGTGGGAAGCTGCCCCGCGGTCACTGGGTGCTCCCAGAGGGTCAGATGAGCTGCTCACAGGCCCAGGTTGTGCCAGCTGCAAGGACAGAGCCTGGGGAGGAGGGTCAGCCCTGGGCTCTGCTTACACCAGCACGGCTGGGCCGGGGGCATGGACACACCTCAGAGACCGCCCCCCCCGCCATGCCCATGACAGATGGGAAAACTGCGGCCCCACAAGGGAAGAGTCCAGCGGGGCCCCAGAGCTGGCCTTCACCTGCCCAGCGTCTCACGCCAACACCACAGCAACGAGCTGAACTACCGGGACAGTGGTCAGTGCGGGCGGTGGGCCACTGCAGGCCATGTGTTTTTAAGCTGAATCGAGAAGCTGTGACAGTGCCTCCCATGGCAGATTCTGGGGAGAGGCGGGCGCCAGGCTCACCTCTCTGGGGCCCGAGAGGCCTGGGGGCTGGTGCAGTGTGTCCTGTGGGACCACGGTGACCTTCACCCTGCTGCCTGGCCAGCACCTTCCCAGCCTCCATCTACTGGTGAGGGCCTTGCACTGCCCACCGGGGAGACCCCTCACACCCCCACCCAGACCCTGACCACAGCATCCTGAGTCCCGGCTGCAGGCTGCTCACAGCAGGAAGACAGGACAGACGCACCATCCAGAGACTACTTTGCCTGTCCTGGGGCAGGTGTCCAAGCTGAGCCACACCAGGAGGAGCCCCAGGTGGGTGGAGGGATGGAAGGGCAAGAAGCAGGTGGAAGGAAGCGCAGGGGAGCAGTGAGGGGAGCACGAGGAGCGCTGAGGGGGAGCAGGGGGAGCAGTGAGGGGACACGTGGATGCTGCCGGGGGGTAGGGTGGCTCTGCATGGGGCAGCCCGGGGAGGAAGCGGGGCTGGCCGCAGCAGGCAGCCAGGGGCTGAGTGGGTGGGCAGGGGTGAGGCAGACAGACACCCCGGGGGCTCCCAGCCAGCCGGGGCAGCACTGTGGCCAGCACTCGCTCCCCCAGGAGGGCTCAGGGGCCCAAAAGAACGGGGGGTGATGCTGATCATCCCCCAAAACCATGCCTGTGCTCAGGCATCCATCTTTGTGCTGAGCCAGCTGCTGCTCCTCCTCACGAGCCTAGCCAAACCCGGCTCCAGAAATCAAATTATGGGGACGGAGTCCAGTCTGGGCTGAGGAATTAAAGGAATTTCCGATGGGTCAGGCTGGCGGGGAGGCGAGTGGGAGGCCGGGGCTCCGGGACCCTCCCCTTGCAGGCCCTTTGCTGGCTAACTGCCCAGTGCCCTGACCTCCACAAGGGAGGGACAGGGCTCTGCTTCCACACTGGCCCCTTCCCCTGGGCTGGAGGGTAGTGGGCCGCAGCCCACCCGCCTGGGAGGGTGCTGTGTTGCCCCTGGCCCTGCGAGGGCCTGCCGTCACCCCTCTGCCCCCGCGGGGTTCAGAGGCCGCCCTCAGCCATGGGGAGAGCTTCTGGCCGAGCCACGAGGACAGCACGGTACCACGGCCAGGCAGGGTCTGCATCCACCCATCATGGCGAGGCCGGTGGGGTCACCCAGAGTTGGTGCAGGGCTGGGGGCACAGGGGTGGGCACAGGCCGGGGCGGGAAGAGACTGTTCTCAACCTTAAGGCTGTGGAAGAAACAGCAGAGAAGGGACTGGCTCGCCTTCGCGAGAAAGAAGTGTTTCTGACCAATCAGAAAAAGCGCCCTGTGCCAAGGCCGTGCTTGGTGGAGCAAGTGCTCAGCTGGGGGCCGGTGGGCTGCAGGCTCACCACCGCAGAAGCCGGGCAGGCACGTGGGGCACATGCCACCAAGCTCCACTGCCTGCATGTTTCCAATTTTCCACTATAGGCAGTAGGGAAAAAAGACAAAACTGAGATGCCATTGACACACGGGGATCAAGGGTTCACAGCGTCCAGTGGACAAGTGATCCCTTCCATCTACACAGTGCCCGGAGGAGTCAACAGAAGCCAAAGCCCAGCCCAGGAGTGAAAAGGGCGCCTACCCTGTGTGCTGGGCTTCCCTGGTGGCTCAGCTGGTAAAGAATCCACCTACAATGCAGGAGACCCTGGTTCGATCCCTGGATTGGGAAGATACCCTGGAGAAGGGATAGGCTACTCACTCCAGTACTCTAGCCTGGAGAACTCCATGGACTTATAGTCCACGGGGTCACAAAGAGTCGGACATGACTGAGCTACTTTCACTAGACTAGGCCAGGTGTGTGGCCCAGCAATGCTGTGCAAAGGATGAGCGTGGAAATAGTCACACGCACGCACACTAGCACGCACACAAGGGCAGAAGGGCACGTTGGCCATGGGGGCTCTGGTGGAGGAATGCACGACCCACTGGCGTAGGCCGGAAGCAGTAAGAGCTGGGGAGGCGGGTGCCCCTCCCCACAGCAGCCTGGCAGGTGAGGGCGGGGCTCGGAGGGAAGCCTGGTCTTCAGGGAGCTGGACGGTCAGCTTTGCCCAGCAGAGGAGGGACCCCGCTGTCACCTGGGCCAGACACCGTGGGGGTGGGAGGTGGATACAGATGGCCCCGCGGTGACGACCTCCTTCCCCCACGCCGTCCCTGGACACCCAGGAGCCCCCACTGACCGCAAAGAGGGTGGCCGCCCTGGGCTGGGGCAATGGTCTGGGCTGCCCTTCCTGAGGGGTTCCTGCCCCGCATGGAAGGGACGCCCAGGGTCTGTGCAGCGCTGGCCAGCCCCAGGGCAGGGGGCCGCCAGACGGGCAGTCCGGGAGGACCGGAGGATGTGAGGGGAGGTTGCAGAGGCCTGGGGGCAGGCTAAGGCAGGGACGCTTTCCGGGGCTAGTGGAGCCTGAGGTCCGGCCTCCAAGACCCTAGGGCCGGGGCTCAGGAACGGCCAGGTGGCCGCAGGCTGGACATGGCAGGGACAGGCCTGGCCCCAGCCAGAGCATGGGTGAGCGTGCCAGCTGCGGGGACGGGAGGCCTGGGCCACAGGGAGCCCCGGTCAGACCCCAGAGGGTCTTGGTCTGAGGCTCCTGCCAGGGCGGGTTACAGACGCCTGCTCCGAGTCACGGGGCCTTGCCGCTCTGGGGACACTCGGTGGACGGCTGGCACCGCACCCCCACCCCCCGGCCCCAGACTCTGGCTGTGTCACAGCCTGAGGGCGATGCTCGACAGGCTCTGAGGTGGGGCTGGGCACCGAGGACCCCCCAACGGTGTCTGCAGCAGCCAGTCCACGGCCGCCCCAAGGGCAGAGCAGGGCAGGGCGGCATGGGGCTGTTGGGTACACTGCTCTCTGCACCAGCGGCCCAGCCCCTCCAGCCCAGCCACAAAAGGGGCACCCATGGTGGGCTATATTGGGGAGTGGCCTGTCGTCTGCATTGCCTCTCCTGGAGGGTCTGACTGGGAGGTGGCTCCCCCACCCCCATTCCACCCCAGGAGAACCCCTCAGTGCCCACCCCAGAGCTGAGGCATTCCTGAAGGGGGCCAAACCCGGGGGGTCCCCTGGCCCCCAGGCCTGGGAGCCGAGCTCCTGCCCAGCGGCCAAGAGGTCACTGACACCTCAAGGAGCCCAGAGAGGTTCAGCCAGGCAGCTTCCGTCCAGGCTGAGGGCCGCGCTCTCGTGCGCCAGTGACCTCTGCCGGGAACACCCCTTCTCCCCTCAAGGTGTAGGATCCCTTCTTCCCAGGCCCCCTCTGTCACCATGGCAATGCCCAAGCTTCCCCGAGACAGACAGTGCCTCTTTGTGGTGGCACAAAGCCCCTTTGAGGGGTAGTGGGGCTTCAGCCCCAGGGAGCCTGTGGCCAGTGAGTCTCTGGGGGACACAGCCGAGCCCCTGAGTCCAGCCCCCACCCCGAGGCTGCAGAGCCAAGGAAGCTAGAGAGTCTCGTGGTCCAGGATACCACCCCCAGCACCGCCTGCCCACACAAGGGTCCCTGGGGGGCTCCCTGTGGGGGCCTGGGGACTTCCCACGGGCTCCCTGCCTTTGACAGGAGACATGCTCTTCCTGGCTAAGAGGAGGGGGTGGAAGCAGCAGGGTAGTGCCCTGCGGACGAAAAGTCAGGTTCAGGATGGGGTGGGGGCACATGGCGCAAGTCTGGGGCTAGGCCGGCCCGGCCCCCCCGGCCCACCCCACCTTCACCCGCCTGCCCTGAGGAAATGCGGCTGGGCCAGCAGGAGCTCAGAACAGACTGGGGCCGGAGGGGCCTTGCCGGGGAGGGGAGATGGGACCCCGGGGACGGTGCGGGCCCAGTGTGGAGCTCCCCAGCATGTTGCTTGGTCCCCGCCCATTCCCCCTGTCCCCGGGGGCCCCGGACACCCTGGCCACTGCTGACCAGGCACTTGGCAGTGCCCTGTGTGCCGGGCACCCTGCCCAGCGGCCCTCCCCAGGTGACCTCAGTCTGACCCCTGCAGCTTTGCTAACCCAGAGCCCCCGAGCAGGGCCACAGCCCTGGGGGCAGCATGGGGCCGCACTGGCCTGGGAGGGTCGGTCCCCTGTGGGCAGACTCACACATGGCAGGGGTGCGGGCTGCCAAGGGGCGGCCCTCACCATCAGGGGCAGGGGCCCCTCACGCCTGGCCGGCTGCCCTGCCAGCATTCCTGGGAGCTGCTGACTCTTCTGGGCTCCCAGACGGGCTCGCATGGACCGCTGTCAGCAGTTCAGGGCTCCCCCACCAAGTCCAGCCCGGAGTCTCACACTCCTGCGGGTCAGCTTTGGGGAGGCGCCCCGGGAAGCGCAAGAGTGGGAAGCTGGTCACCCATTCCCTCATCGGGGAATAATGGGGGGCCCTGCATACACAGCGCCAACACCCTGGGTGAGTGACGGTGTCAGGAAGACCCTCCAGTGGCTGTGGGCAGAGGCAGGGCGGCTGGGTCACCCGGCCTGGATGAGTGGGTGACCGAGCGGAGCGTGCCCTGGGAAGGGGGCACCAGGGCCCCCCCAGCCTCAGCCCTGCCCTTAGCATCTAAAGGCCCTGCCCTGGCCCCTCCCGGGGGCCCTGGGACCCCCACCTCCTCTGAGAAGCTGAGCTGGATGCCAGTTCCTCTGCTCCAGACAGCCCTTCCCCCCCACCGCCCCCCTGGGAGCCACACCAAAGCCCAGGAGTGCCCATGGCAACAGGTCCAGACACCAGGGCCTCTAGGCAACAGCACAGTCTCAGATTTTATATGCAAATGCCCCAGCAGGGACAGGGGGCTCCAGCCCACCCCACCCAGTCCTTCTCTGCCCCCACCCCCGCCGCCCCTCTTCAGTGCCTCTGCCTGGCTCCCCAACGCCCCCATACCGTGAGACCCAAGGGGGCGTGTGCCCTGGCCCCACCAGCAGGACCTGGGACGCTGCAGTAGGCCGACTGGCAGTGTGGGGGCCTCCTCGGACCCGCCGGTGGGCACACGCCTGCAGCTACCCACAAGGTCACGCGTACATACATGCGCATCCCTGCCATGTGGCTGTGAGCCCACTAAGCTTCCCAAAGCGGCCTCACCTGCCCTGGGGAATGGGTGGTGGCTGGTGGTTTCTGACATCCGTGTGCTGGGGGAAACTCCTGGAGGGTCGGGCAGACCCACGACGCCAGGCCTGTGGCACCCTGCCTCGGTCCACACCGGGGGTCCCTGTGACGGGACGGTAGGGCATGGCTGGGCCAGGACCCTGGACAGAAGCTTTGGGGCGGCAGAGACCTCAGCACCCGGGCCGGCCCAGGGCCCCAGTGAGCTGCAGTTAACCGGCGCAAGCCTGAGGGAGCTGTTGATACAAGTCCTTCAGAGGTGAAGGACCACCTTGATCTGATAAACTGGGGTCAGTAAGAAGGCCCGATCGTGGGCCCTGCAGGGATTTGAAGAAAACACAGTGGAGGCTTGGCAGCCAGGACGCTGTCTGAGGCCCCAGGATACAGACCCGAGGCAGACCTGCCAAACCACGGAAAACAACCCAGAGCCATCAGGGAGGACGGGAGTGGTGGGACCGGGTGCCAGGGCCACGTCCGCCGGTGCAGAGGGTCCCCAAGAGACCCCAGAACCGGCCGGGAGCCGGGAGTCACCCCACAGAGGGGCCTCCAGCAGGGCTGCGGGGTCGCCTCGGGCCTGAGCTGTCCGCCTAGGAGGAAGACAGGAAGGCTGTGCTCATGCCAAGCTGGACCTGCACGACACGCTTTCCCCGGGCTCTGTGCCCTGGCCGCCAGGCCGCTGCCCCTCCACAGGCCACCGGGCGCTGGGCCACTACAGGGAGCAGTGGGCTGGGTCCACGGTGCCACCAGGAGGTCTGTGTCATCCAGGGACAGATGTTGGCTCAGCACCTCGCAGCCCACCCATCCTATTTGGAGACAGACGCTCTTCTATGGTGAGAACCGCTTGACAGCTCTGCAAACAGGGTGCCTCCCTTTCTCCCTTCTCTCGACACCTCGAGGGTAAACCCAGCCCTGGACGTTCCAAGGAAACATCGGGCAGACTTCCCACTGTCAGAGCCTATGTGCCACCCAGGCCCTATGTGCCAACCTGCACACTTGACCCCCCACCCAAGGCCAAGGGCAGAGGGGCCACGGGGCGCCAGGCTCTCCCTGCAGGGCACGAGCAAGCGAAGGCCTCAGAGGATAGGCTGCCAGCAGGCTCCCAGTCTTGTTATCTTGCAAAATGCAGAGAGCAGCAAGTACATTCAGATGAATGAATGGCCTAATTAGGATTTCACAGAGAGTGAAAATATTTTGAAAAGAGAAAGTTTAACTAAAGGCATATTTGAAATACCAAACTCATCAATTGCAAACGTGTCTGGAGGGTGTGGGGGTGTGGGGGCCTCCCTCACCCCACCTGACAACAGGTGGCCCTCCCCTCCCCAATTCGGAGCACAAGACGGAAGTCAGGGTGGAGCTGACAACTCTGGGGCCCTGCAGAGGGTCACGCTGGGCCAGGCACAGGCTCAGGGCCTAGGGAAGGAACCTGACCAGGAACAGAGCTGAGCACTCAGGGGACAGGCAGAAACTGACTGTGGATGGTGGGGCCAGGCCCCACCCTGAGCAGAGACACGAACAGGCAGGTGTGGGCGCCGCGGGTGGTGTGGCCACTGGAGGGGCACAAGCAGGCCAAGCCCACACCTAGAGGAGGAGGCCTTCATACTCCCCGCCGGCCGCCAAGGGGCGCGAGAGCCACGGGGAGCCGCCGGCTCAGAGGGCGCCCGCATCACTGGGGGGGGCTTCTGAGAGGCCTGTGCTCGGTCACCAAGGAGGCTCAGAGGGCCTGAAGACTCAGGGAGACCAGAGGGGGTCCCGCACGCACACGGGCCAGCATGGTGGGGGCCCCCGGACAGTGTGGACCAGCCCAGACCTACAGGGACAGCTCGGGGCCCCCGGGACTGAGCCACACGAGGCTGGTCGGCCTGAGCTTCCGATGAGGACCCAGGGGCTCCTGCTTCCAGTTTCCGCTGATGGGACACGTCGGTCAGGTAACAGTTCAGACACAACTGTGTCGACCAAGTTCAGCCCTCGCCTCGCATGTGCGTCAACGCAGACTCCAGGTGGGTGAAATCTTGGGCGTGGACACCGATCTGGAAACACCGATGGGGGTGGACGAACGAGTGCTTGTCCGGCCATGCTCAGAGGACACGCATGGGACACGAGACGGTCGGAAGAGGACTCCTTCCACAGTTTCCGCGCAGAACGTGCCGTTTGAAACTTTCTCAAACAGAAAGTCACTAACCGCTCTTTTTCGTGGCGCCGTGGAGGCTGTCGGTCGCTTCAGAATGAAGCTGAACATCTCTTTCCTGGCCACTGGCTGCCAGAAGCTCATTGAAGTGGACGATGAATGAAAACTTCGTACCTTGTATGAGAAGCGTATGGCCACAGAAGTTGCTGCTGACGCTCTGGGTGAAGAATGGAAGGGTTATGTGGTTCGAATCAGTGGCGGGAACGATAAGCAGGGTTTCCCCATGAAGCAGGGTGTCTTGACCCATGGCCGAGTTCGCCTGCTCCTGAGTAAGGGGCATTCCTGTTACAGACTGAGGAGGACTGGAGAGAGAAAGCGCAAATCTGTACGGGGTTGCATTGTGGATGCCAATCTGAGTGTGCTCAACTTGGTCATTGTGAAAAAAGGGGAGAAGGATATTCCTGGACTCACTGATACTACAGTGCCTCGTCGCCTTGGTCCCAAAAGAGCTAGCAGAATCCGCAAACTTTTCAATCTCTCTAAAGAAGATGGTGTCCGCCAGTATGTTGTGCGAAAGCCCCTAAACAAAGACGGTAAGAAACCCAGGACTAAAGCACCCAAGATTCAGCGTCTTGTGACTCCACGAGTTCTGCAACACAAACGCCGGCGTATTGCTCTGAAGGAACAGCGTACTAAGAAAAATAAAGAAGAGGCTGCGGAATATGCCAAACTTTTGGCCAAGAGAATGAAGGAGGCCAAAGAAAAACGACAGGAACAGATTGCCAAGAGACGGAGGCTGTCCTCTCTGAGAGCTTCTACTTCTAAGTCTGAGTCCAGTCAAAAATGAGATGTTCTAAGAGTAACAAATAAATAAGATCAGACATCAAAAAAAAAAAAGAAAGAAAGTCACCAACCACAGGCAACCCTTGAAAGGCTGTAAAGAGCCCACGTGGCTGATGCACGCGGCCATGACCCCAAGAAGCTCCACAGCCTGGATGCAGGTCGAGCCTCCTCATCCCAACCGGTCAGGCCCCGCAGCCTGGCCACTGAGACGCCGGGTTGGTGTTCTCAGAGGCCACCACCCTCCGCGAGTCCATTGGCACGGCGAACTGACTGCCTGGCCATGCAGGCCTGGAGCCCCCTCGGCCTCCCTGCCTCACTCCCTGGGTGCTGCGCCCCATGCCCCTGGAGCTGTCACCACAGAGGAGCCCACGAGGCAGGGCCGGCGCACGCTGGGTGCAGCTCCTCCCCCTCTGACCACGGCCCAGCGTGGCTGTGTGTGCCAGAGGCCAGCCGGCCCCAGCGGACAAAGCCTCCCGGGGCACCTGGGCCTGCCTGCTGCCTGTCACTGCTGGTGGCTCCAGCCTCTCTGGCTCCACGGGAGCTGCCCCGAGCAGGAGCAGAGCTGGTGGCCTATGCAACACGTGGGCACTGACCTGCCAGGTGTCCAGGTCAGGGCAGCACAGACCTGGTTGGCTGACATCCTGGTGGGCTGTCCCCAATGCAGGCATGTCCCGCAAGCCAGTATCTGTGGTCCACGCCCAGCCTGTTGGTGAACTCAAGCAGGGCTGGCAGGAGGCCTCACATCCAGCCTGGGGCGCTGTGCCCACCTGGGCTGAGGCTGACCAGAGGCACGTACACACACTCAGTCACAGTCCACCCCTGTACTGACCACAAGCCGCCCTGCTCGCCACCTGTGTGAGGACGGACGTCCCCGGGGAGGTCAGCATGTCCAGACACCCATCGGCTGACTCTTCATCCTGCAGGCAGCCAGAGGGCACCTGCTGAGGCCAATCTGTGGGGCTGAGTCCCTGCTGGACGGGGTCAGACCCCGGCTGGCCACGCCTGGCCCAGGGGCATCCCACGGCACGCCGACAGGGGCCCACCCTGCAGGACCCTGAGCACGTTCTCGCCCCCTCATACTGTGTCTGTGGCGTCTAGGGCATTTCTAACACTTCTGACTACCCTTCGAGACCCGGAGCATTCAGAGTTGTAAGCGGATAACTTCTCCGGCTTCCTGAGGCAGGGCGTGCTCTGCTGTGATAAGCTCCCACACCAGGGCCAGTGCAGGGGTCCGTGCCCCACCTCTCCAGGGTCCCCTGAGGCTGGCCCCATCCGTGTCCCTCCCAGGCAGGCAGCGAGCCTCCCAGGCCCAGACTGAGGACCTTGCAGCTGCCTGTCTCAGCCAGGGGGCTGGGGACGCCTCCCCTCCACCTGTGTCCAGACCTGGGGACGCCTCCCCTCTGCTTGCATCTAGGCCTGGTGATGTTACTGAAAACATGAAAAACTGGGTGGCACAGACAGGCGGGAGGGCCCCCCAGGGATCACAGTGGTGGCAGCTCCCCCCCGGCTCTGCAGTATCACCCAAGTGGGCCCAAGCCTCCGTCCAGCCTTTCCTTGTGGACATGGCTCATTTGGGGGCCCGAGGGTGTGGGCTTCTGCCTCCTGGCAGCCCCTTCAACAAGGGGAAGGGCTTCCAGTCAGGGCAGGATCATGATGGGGGAGCAGGAGGCCAGGGCCAGAGCCAAGGAAGAAGGGGGGGGGCGCTTGAGCCAGGCATGTGTGTGTGCACGTGTGTACACGTGTGTGCCTGAGTGCCTGGGACACAGGCATGGTGGGGAGGCTGCCCACTAGTGGCAGGACCTGCGGTCCGTGCCCTGAAGTCTCAGGAATCAGCGTTTGGCCCGAATGTGGTATGTCTGGGGCATGTCTGCTTCTGTCTTAAGCGTTGACAAAGACCTCGTCCCACGGGAACAGTGTGATTTTATTATCAGTCCTGATACCCACCCAACCATGGGAAAAACGTGGCTCCCACCTTGGGGGCTCCAGTGGGCCAAGAAGCCACCAAAGCTGAGGCAACCCCGGGTCCAGGCCAGTGTGGGGGTGAGGGGCGTCTCCAGGGCAAGAAAGACTGAGGACCCGGAAGGTCTGGATGGTGCATGGTGGGTGTGGACCTGGGCGGGGTCTGCGTGCCCAGGGTGCCTGCCTCAGCGGCACTGTACGCTGGGGCGCAGGACAGACAGACTGCCCAGCAGGCCTGAGACGTGAAGGCAGAAGCAGTGAGTGGTGGGGCTTGTGCTGCGAGGCCGAGGATGCCTGTCACAGGGAGCTCTCCTCAGCAACCCTCAGAGCCAGTCGGCGGGCTGGGGGTCCAGTGCAGAACAAGGACCCTCCACCAAGAGCCCAGGGGTCAAGGGGGCTGCCCCTACCCCGGAAAGGCCTGCGGTGTCCCCAGCAGGGGCAAGAGCCCTCTGCAGGGGCTGGCCAAGAGCCTCGACAGCAAGCACAGACCGGAGACGCCTGGCCTCGTGAGGGAGCCCCCTCGGCACAATCCCAGTCCAGAGGGGTGTGGAGCCCGGGCTGGGGGGGTGGGCGGGCAGCTCTGGGCCATGGAGGGTGGTGAGGAGCCTGAGCTTGCCCTGCACTTAGCCTGGACTCCTGCTCCACCACGGAAATCCTGGTGAGCCCCTGCTGGCCGCTGGTCACTCTGTGCATCTTGAAATGACCCCCTTTGGCCGCGCCCTCTGTGCCGCCTGGGGCACTGAGGCAGAGAGGCACGGCCTGGTGTTGAGTGGCTGGGGCCAAGGCCTGGCCTGGCCCCGGGGGCGTGCACAACAGGATGGCCGGTGGGAGCCTGGCCCCAGCCTGCTCCCCGTGCCGTGCCCAGCAGCGAGGGGCCTTGCCTTCTCCAGCTGCCCACCCTGGGCCGGGAGCCCGGACAGAGCAAAGCTCCAATAAGCGCCCCTGGGTGCCGGGGCAAGGGTCACCACCCTCCCCTGCGCTGGGGGCTGGGCGGGGCCGCTCTCGCCGGCTGCGGCATCCCGGGCGCCCTCTGGTGGTCGCTCTCAGCTGTGCCCGCCCTGCTGGAGGGCGCCGGCCGCTCAGGGCCTACAGGGCAGCGGTGAGGGCTGAGCCGCACACCGGCACCCCAACAACCCTGGGCAAGGGTAAGGGGGAGGGTCCCCGCGAGTGATGCGGATGCCCCCAGCTCCGGGCAGGTCGGCTGTGCAGGCCTCCTGGGCGAAGCCCCCCGATGGGGCTCCTGACGCCGAGTCCCCCTGCTTATTCTTCTCGGACCCCAGTCCCACTGGTTACTCTCTGACCCCGAGTTCCCTGCTTACGCTCTGACTCTCGGGTTCCCGCGCAGTGGCTGACACCTCATCTGGGTCTTGACGGATGAGACAGCAAAGGAGCAGATGCCCAACTGAGCCACCGCTGGGGAAAGCCCCAGGAACCCTGGCCACCTCCCTGGCACCCCACAGCACTTACCCCAGGACCCCCACCCCAGCTCTCCCCTCCTTCCCTCCCTCCCTCTCGCTGGCCCAGGTAGGCTGCTGTCTCCATCCGCCCCTTGGCTCCTCTTGGAGGTGGAGGGTCTCACTGGTTGCCCAGGGTAGAGGCGAGGAAACCCACCTCAGTCCTGTGCAGCACAGATGGGGCTGGTGGTGCAGCCCCTGGGGAAACTGGGAGACGCAGAGGGACCCCTGGGACTGAGAAGCTACCTGAGGGGCCACCCTGCAGGGTGGCATGCAACCCAGGCAGGGTAGGGGGTGCAGCTCTAGCCTGACAGGACTGAGAGTGGGCCCCGCTCACCCAGGAGGCACGTGGTTAGCAGGCCTCGTGCCCATGTGGAGAGCGGGGTGGGGGCTGGCCCAGCTGTGCTTGCGGGACCTCCTCCCCAGGCCAGGGCCAGACCAGTCCTGAGCGCAGTGCGTGCTCTACGCCCGGCCGTGGGGTGGGTGCCGGGTGACTTCAGACTCAGGGGTGTGGGTGATGGGGGAGAGACAGGGCGCTGTGGAAGGGACAGGCGAGGCTGCGGGAAAACACGAGTGCCAGATTCACAGCTCCATACGCTGTGGCTGAACCTCAGACCCAGACCGTCTTCTCGGGAACTGACTGCTGCAGGTCCAGTTAGACTGAGCCAGGGCAGGTGGGACCTGCTTGGGCTGGGTGGACGTCCAGGAGCCTGGACCCCGAGGCTCCCAGTGCAGGGCTGGGCATGCCCTCGTCGGGAGGACCCCCCTTGGCTCATAGACCCTCACCTGGCGTGTGCCCTGCAAGGCAACTCGGGTGACATGTGAAAGGGGTGCGAGGGAGGGGGGTTACACGTGGAATGAGACCGTCAGAGAAGCTGTTCTCCTTGTTCTTAAACACCTTTGGGTTAAAGGAAAAGGGGCATGGGAGTCTCCAACTCCCGTTTTCACTGTCACACATTGTGCAGAGGTTAGAAATGGTGACATGTTGTAATAACCCAATATTTAATTATTTAAAATCAAAAGAGGCAGGCTGGGGATCTCCCGGGTGCGTGCTCAGGTTAACAGCCAATCTGGGCCGAGTTCCACTCTGGGTCGGGGGCAGGGGCGGCCGTGGTAACGCGCCTCACACAAGCGGGGCGCAGGGGTGGTGAGGAGGGGAAGCCAGGTTAGGGCTCTGGGCAGGGACCCCGGGCAGCGTTCCCTCCCTCGTCCTCTGGGCGGCGGGAGCGGCGCGGCGCCGGCGCCGGGGCATTCTCCGGCCCCGCCGTGCCGCTGCTTCCCGGCGGCTAGCAGCCCCGGGAAAGTTCCCCAGCCCCTGATCCGCTCGGCCGATGGAAAGTTTCCGTGGCTGCGTGGCGCCGGCCCAAGGCGCCCGGTCGAGTAGGGCGGACACGGCTCAGGTTGCGCCGCGACCGGAGGGGTGCGCGGATCGAGGCGCACGGCCGGTCGGGCAGGACCCCAGGCCGCGCACAAAGGGACCCGCCCCCGCCGGTCCGGGATCTCGCGCACCTCGGCGCGGTGCGGGTGGAGCGGGGCCGGCCTGGACCCCCGGCACTGACCCCTGCCCAGACCTCGATTCCGGCCCCTGCCCGGCCCGTAGCCCGGATGCCGGCCCCGACCCCGACCCGGGTTCCCGGCTGGAGCCTACCTGGAGCGCGGTTGTGGGCGGCGCCGCAGCACGGCCCCCGCCCCAGACGGGCGTCCGCGGGTGCCTCGGCGCGTGGCGTCCTCGGGCGGCGAGGGTGACAGACCGCGGGCCTCCGATCGCGCCGGTGCGGGGCGCACCCCCAGCGCCCCGCACAACCCGGGCCAGCCCTCCGCCCCTCGCGCGGCCCGTGCGCAAAGCGGGCCTGCCGGCGCCGCGACCCTCGCCCCTCCCCGCCGCCGCCACTGTTCCCATTGGTCGGGAGGCCCGGCAACCGGCCCCGATTGGACGAGCGCGGGGAGACGCCGGCTTGCCATTGGGCGCTGGGGGTGTCCGTCTCTGCCGACCACGGCCCCTCGTGGAGCGGCGGAGGCCCGGGCACCTGCCGGGACCTATGCGGTGGTGGCCCCGGCCGCCTTCGAGGATGTACCCGGGCCGTGCGGCCGGCGCTTGGAGCAGGGCAGGCCTGGCGCCCCATCGCCGGACTTGGGCCGGTCGGCTCTATGACTGTCCCCAGTTCCCGGGTATCCTCCTCCAGCGCCAGCTGTTGGCTGCACGCCGCGCCCGCCCGCCCATCGGCACAGTTGTATTCCCCACAGTCCGCGAGGGAGCGTTCTGCTGCCTTCCCGTTTTACAGACGGGAAACCCACCGAGGCGTAGAGAGGTTGTCGCCAGGTTTAGGTCACTTGGAGGTGGCGGTGGGGCTCCAACCCAGTCCACCTGGGCGGTCTCCCACCCTCATCGCTCCAGGGCTCCCACTGTGGAGGCCCGAGTGGGTGGGCCCCCTCGGGGAACAGTGGCTTTTTTCCTCCTTCAAGGGTGAATTTACCGACACCGTGGGCTCCGCCCACCCTGCAGGGCCCGGACTGGCCTCCCTCCCTGACCCAGGCTGCAGATGGGGGCTGGAAGGAGTCAAGAGTTCAGGGAAAGTGGCCTCCACTCCTGGCCCACCGCCAAAGGTCCCAGGAGCAGTCTCCCCCTCTCACCCACCCTTTACCTGGCTTCTGGCCAATTCTGTAGGGCCATCCCTCTGGCACCTGTGAAAAGCTGCAGGGAGAACCCGGTTTCAGCTGGATGTTAGAAGTTCCAACAGCTGCAGATGCTTGAGGTCAAAAGGGTGACCACAGGTGGTCATGAGCTCCCATCTAAGGACGTATGTGTTCAGACGTAGGGTGACAGGGAACCCATGGTAGCCCTGAGACCCCAACCCTGACCCATCTCGTTGGCTGACAGTGGAATGGGATTTCTGCCTCCCCAACCCAAGCATGGCTGCATCCCCTTTGCAGATAAAGGGAAGGTGCTGATCAGGAGGGCTTGGCCACTCAGGGTCCCGCACCTCTAGGCCCAGTGGTTTGGGGCAGATCGCTCTGCAGCTGCTGCCCGATTGCCCCCAGGGGCGTGGCCACTTGCCTCCAAACCCCAGGTCCTGCTTATCCAACACTACCACCTCTCAGTTGGACTGCAGAATCCAGCTGCCCAGAGGAGAATCACTGGCACCATCCAGCTTGACTCTCTTGCCAGGTAGCAGCCAGGTAGCAGGAGGGAGGACTGAGTGTCTCTCACTGGGTCTGCCATCTGCTGGCCAGGAGTCCCAGGACATGGGGAGCCCAAGAATAGGGGGTGTCCTGGACACGGGGGACCTGAGGAGTCCAGGGACAGAAGGAGTCCTTGGACATGGGGAGTCCCAGGATGGGGGAGCCCCGGACACGGGGAGTCCTCGGTTTCCTTGCCTGCAAAGGGCTTCTGTGGACTTCCCGGAGTAGCACAGATGAGACAGCACAACAGTGGAGTGGAATGGGCTTTTAGGGGTGTCATGCAGGTGTGAGTTGGATTCTTACCTGGGGTTAATACCAGCCAGGCCCTTGCCCTCTCTGAGTCCCAGTTTCCACAGAGCATCAGCTCGCCAAGAAAGGATCACCCACCTACATCCTCACTGCAGGGCTGTGGAATTAATCCAGCCACTCCCACTGCCACTGCACACCTAATTCTGACTTCAAGCAAGTGACACATAATTGCTCTGAGCCCTGATGTTTGCATCTGTACAATGGAAAAATGAGAGCTGTGTCCTGGAATGCTGGGTTAGAGCACTCAGCACACTGAAGTGAAGAGCCAACTCCTTGGAGAAGACCCTGATGCTAGGAGCGATTGAGGGCAGGAGGATAAGGGGGCAACACAGGACGAGATAATTGGATGGCATCACCGACTCAATGGACATGAATTTGAGCAAACTCTGAAAGATAGTGAGGGACATGGAAGCCTGGTGTGCTGCAGTCCATAGGGTCTCAAAGAGTCGGACAAATCACTGAACAACACAGCACATTGTTGTGTGTGTGTGCGGTCATATCTGACTCTTTCTGACCTCAGGGACTATATATAGCCCGCCACGCTCCTCTGTTCACAGGATTTTCCAGGCAAGAATACAGAAGCAGAGTGAGTTGTCATTTCCTCCTCCAAGGGATCTTCCGGACTGGGGGATGGAACCAGCATGTCTTGCGTCTCCTGCACTGGCAGGCCCATTCTTTACCACTGTGCCACCTGGGAAGCACCATTATTAGCGACCTTAATATAATTGTCATCCTCGTTATAGTTTGCGGAAGCCCTGGGCCTCTGAATCTCCACTCAGACCCCAGACACAGCCAGAGGCCACTGTGGGCAGGGAGCCGCAGCGAACGCCTCTGTCCTCCAGTAAGGGACCTAGTCAGTGGCTTTGGCTCGGTTGCGATGGTGTGGAGATGAGGCCGGCAGCCCTGCATCCTGGGGCTGGGCCTGCCGAACAGCCTCGAGACGGGTCAATGGCCGCAGTGACCCGTCCGACGTCTGTCCTGAGGGCAGCAGGGATGTCCGCGGTCAGAGATGCAATGGGGAAAGTCCAAGAGGCATGGACTGGGGAGGCGGGGAGGCAGCCCCCAGGTGCGCACCCTGCGGAGCCTCCTCCAGGGCCCCTTGCAGCACGGGCCGCTGGGCAGGCAGGGACGTGTCCACGAGAGTAGGGCTGGGGGCCAGCGCCGTCCTGCCCGAGGGGGTCACGAGGCTCTCCCGGGCGCTTGGCGCAGCCCCGGGGGCGGGGCACCGGGAGGTGCAGCCCGGAGCGACGGCGCGGGCAGCCAATGGCGACCGGGCTCGCGCCGCGTCGCCCCGCCCCTTGGCCTGGCTGCCCAATGGAGAGCGCGCGGGGGGCGGGGGGCGGGGCCTGGGCTGTGGCGGCCGCTGCGCGCGGGCGCGGCACCCGGAAGTCGGCGACCGCGGCGGAGGCGGTGAGTGCGCGCCAAGATGCGGGCGGCTGGCGGCGCTCCCCGCGGGGCGCGGGGCTCGGGGCTCGGGGCTTGGACTCGGCAGCGACCACCGCGCCCGTCCCCATTTCCCTTTCTCGAGGCGGTGATTGCCCGTCCAGCGGCCGGTCCGGTCGGAGACCGAGCCGATCCCGGCCGACGGAGCGTCCCTCGCGTTCCTGAAACCGCGTTTCCAGTGTCCCCGCCAGGACGGGGCGCGGGCCCCGCAGGCTGGCCGGTGTCCCTGCCGGGGTGGGTGGGCTACGCGGCGGTGGGCCGGGGAGCCCTGAGTCACGCTGCTCCCTCCCTGCGCCCTGCTGCAGGGGATAGCTGATGCCTGTCGGGGGAGGCAGCCGGGGCCAGGTTCTATGCGCGCCTGGACAAGGCCTTCCTGGGCTAGCTCGGTCGTCAGGTCCTCCCCACGAGAGTTCAGGGCAAGGGGCTGGGCAGGGCTGCACCCCGGGTAAGGCCCTGTAGCCTCTGGTCTTGAAGACCCTCCCGCCCTAGCAGCTGCCCCGCATGCCTCTGGGCCACAGATCTGGCGAGGGCCTTCTGCCCTTGGACAGCTCCTGAGGCCCAGGCGGCCTCTGCTGGGGCAGTCACATGGTCAGCCATGCCTGCCCTGCTGTGCTGCTGCGGGCCTGCCCACTGGTGTCTTGCTTTTGCAGTATCAGTGGACAAGGGAAGGAGCTGTGAGGGGTGCCTGCAGCCGGGGTGGGAAATGCTTTCTGCTGCTTGCGCCTTGTCCTCTGGGCAGCCTTTCAGGGCAAGTGTCTTTTGGCCAGAGGACAGCAATTACAGTGAAGAAAACTCAGGCTGAGGGCCAATGGTGTCTCCAAGGTCACTCAGAGCCAGGCTGGCCTGTTCTCCTGAGCCCCCCTCCCAGAAGCCTTTCAGCTTCGCGTGACCTGTCGGGTGGGGTGGGGTGGGGTGAGAGGGTGGGGGTGTTGGCAGGTGGACACAGCAGAGCCCAGGGCTCCTGGTGGGCAGAGCGTGCTGTCCTGGCGCTCCCACCTGCTGGGACCCCTGACGGCTGACTGCAGAAGCATGCGTACCCCAGTACTGTGGCTGCGTGTCACTGGTGTGTCGGCAGGATGCAGACCCCTCGGACCAGGCCTCCAGCTCTGCCCCACTGCCCCGCTGCCCTGTCCCTGAGCTGTTAGACTGCCTCGCGTGCCCTTTGTGTGTTCATTTCTGGGCTGTCACTTAGATTGTGTTTCACTCTGGTATAGTCATGCAGTGTCTTGGGGACTTAATCCTGTGCTGGCTGCAGCTCTAGAAGGCCCCTCCTGGCCTCTTGGCTCCCTGCATGCTGTCTCTGAGGGTGTCTGTCCATGGCCCCGGGCAGAGAGGCCACTGCAAGTGGGGCCACACTCGTCACTGACACCCCGGGTGTGCGAATGCGGGTGTGTCAGCTGGTGTGTCAGGACAGTTGGTTGGTCTGGACCTTGGGCTTTGGTGCTGGGCTCTGAGAGAACAAGGTCGCCCCTGGGCCACTGAGTTCCTTTTTCAGGATATCGGTGCAGCTGTATTTCCTCCATCTCAACTTTCTTTCTAGGTTGCAGAAGTGGTGGGTACACAGTCACAGTAAAAAGGCCCAGCCCCTACCACCTGGTGTCTCTGCCGGCCTTCAAGACCATGACGTCTAGAAGTAGTTGCTTCCACATTCCTTTTAGGGGCTGGTGGGAGAGCCCCCTTGCTCCCCTGTTAACCCCTCGAGCCGCAGGGCTAGCCCCCAGCCCCCAGCCGTGTTCCTGTGGTGGGGATGGGGACCAAAGGGCAGAGCGTCCGGCGTGCACCGTGACCCCCTGCGTCCCTTGCTGGTGTTGCTCTTTTGAACCCTGAAGGGACCATGACGCTCGCTGTGAGGCTGAATGAGTGCCCCTCAAACAGCTCTAAGATCTCAGGAAACATTGTCGCCGTAGAAAATGCGTCGTTGTGAAATGCCACTTATCAGCCAGAACCACAGATCTGGGTTGCAGAGTCCTGGGCTGGGAGGGGGTACAGTGGGTGGCGGAGGGGTGGGCAGCCGGCTGCTCTGAACGATTAGGTTGGGATGGCAGGCTTCCTCAGCCAAGGGCCGGGAGCAGTGACACGGTGTCCCCGTGTGTTTACATCCTGTGCTGGCAGCTGCCACAGTGTCACGAGTCACTTGTGAGCAGCTCCTGCCCCATGTGGTGGGCGGGGTGCCCAGCACCTCGACTCCAGGCCAGATGAGCTGGCTGGCTGGCCTTGACCACCTTCCACCAAGAGTGTGCGGTGCTAGACAGAAAGAGTGGGCCTGCTGACCCCAGGGCTTGGTCACCCCCTGCCCAGAGCCCCAGGGATCAGCGGGGGGACACTGATTGCCAGGCCCCTGAATCCTTCCCCCGCATATGTGGGTCCCCCACTCCTGGGTCCTCTGGCCAATGTGCCCCCTTATCCAGGTGTGCCCCCTTGTACCTAGATGTGCCCCCTTATCTGGGTGCACCCCCTTGTCCCCAGGTGCACCCCTTGTCCAGGTGCGCCCCCTTATCCAGGTGTGCCCCCTCATCCAGGTGTGCCCCCTTGTCCCCAGGTGTGCCCCCTCGTCCAGGTGCTCCCCCTTGTCTGGGTGCCCTGTTTGCCTTTTCAGCTGAGGGTGCAGACCCCGCCCTGGGCGGTGGCCACCTGAGCGCGCGTGTCCTTGTGCCAAACTCTCGGCCGCTGGCCACCCCCAGCTGGGGCTGGATCTGGCCTCCTGAGAACCCCAGTCTCCTGAGAACCCCTCTTCTTGCCCCGCCCCAGGAACAGCTCAGCCCGTGGGGAAGGAGGGCAGGGTCTGTCGAGGTCTTCTCATGGGCAGCTTTCTGGGAGGGTGCTTCGGTTCCCCCCGGAAGGGCCTCCGTTCTGAGTGGCCCGCTCACAGGATGGCACGGGGCCTAGCAGGCCGCCGCCCAGGTCAGGGTGTGGACCTGCCTCCGGCACTGAGACTGAGAGACTGCTGTGGGTCCCCGGACAGGCAGGCTGGCCTCCGGCTCTGGGAGCGGACTTCCTCGCCCGTGTTACTTCATGAACACAGGCGCCTGCAGCGTCTGGCGTGTCTGATCCGTCAGTGTCAGCGGCTTCTGTGAAAAGCTGAGCAGGAGACCCCCGCCCGAGACAGTGCAGTGTGTGCCAAAGCTTGGGGCCCTAGGGGTCGCATAGTAGGTGTCCAGGGAGGCTTCATGGTGGAGACAGGACACCATCCGCCAGGGAGCGCGGGGGTCCTTGGCTCACGCCTCCCACCTGGGCAGACACGTCTGAGAATGGAGCCCAAAGGCAGCTGTGCGCGGAGGTCAGGAGAAGGGGTGTTGCTCTGGGACGAGGAGGCACGTGCCGTGCAGCTTGGATGGGGAGATGCGCTCTGGGGAGATGGGCAGGTTCGCACGGGGACAGCAGGCAGGGCCACACCCCTGGCCACCGCGCTGCAGGACAGTGGCCAGGAGGTGCGTGGAGCACCTCCTGTCACAGGGCTGCGGACCGACAGCCGGTGGGCAGGAAGACGGGCTGGCGGGTCCTGTGTGAGCGGTGACCCCGGTGTGCACCCATACTTTGCCGAGAAAGGTCTGGAAGCACACAGCCAACCAGAAACTCCTGGGTGACCCGGGGGTGCCCCTTGCGCGCCCCCACCCAGGGTATTCAGCCATCTCTGTCTTCAGGCTCTGGTTCTGGGAGGCCTCCCCTCTTCAGCCCAGGCCGCCATCTGGGGGCTTCCTTCCCCGGGGACCTCTCTGGGGCCTGGCCGCACTCCCAGTGGGACACACGTGGGCTCAGCGATGACACTGCTGAGCACTTGGTGTGGGAGGAGCCTGCCTGGGAGCCCGCTGCTATCCTTGCCCTGCCTGTGGCCTTGGGGCCCGCTCTACTCCAGGTCCGTGTGTCCCGACCTCAGAGACCGGAATTCTGGAGCAGCTGCCCTATCAGTGGGGTTCCTGCCCCCTGGCCTGGGTCCGCCTGGCCACCCTGCTTGCCATGGGCCAAGCCCTTGAGCCCACACAAGATGGGTGGCTGGTGTCCGACTGCAGCTGGCACCCCTGGCAGGCTGTGGTGGGTGTGGTGCCCAGTCCAGCCTGGGACCTTCCTGGCCACCCAGCCCTCGGCGCAGTGCCAGGACCACAGAGTTCCGACTTCTCAGGCTGCCCTGAGCCTGTGGGCACCCTGGGCTGCAGGTGGAGCTGGACTGGGTGGGGTGGGGACCCCCCGGAGAGGGCCAGGAACTGCAACCCCCAGCACCCCAGCTGGCGCCCTTCAGGATGACGTCATCCTGACCCCCGCCTCGGGGTACTTGGAGAGGAGGAGCCCCAGCTCACCTGGAGCACTGGGGCCTTGAGTCCTCTGCTCGCTGCCCCGCCCAGCCCTGCCCCACCCCCGGAAGTCTGGGGAAGCAAGCAGAGGGAAGCTGTGGGGGATGCCAGTGCAGTGTCCAGGGGATGCCAGTGCAGTGTCCAGGGCTTGCCCTGGGAGCCCTGGAAGGCAGCGGGGCTGTCAGGGAGGACTCAACCCTGGAGCGGGTGTGGAGGCCCTCAACGGGCCTGGACGGAGGCCCCAGAGGAGGGCGCGGGGGTCCGGGAGACGAGGGACGGGGAGGGGCAGGGGCAGCAGGCCTGCTGAGTGGGGGGCGAGGGACTGGAGAGAAAGGCAGTTCCTGATGGTCCCCTCCCCAGGGGCTGCCTTTCCTCCGGTCCCTCCCTCCTGATGACCACATCTGCACCAAGGCCGCAGCCCTGGGCCCATGCCCACACCTGCCTGGAGACTGTCGTGGCCTTCCTGGGACCGGGAGCCCTGCTCACCGCCGCCTCCCGGGGGCTTGTCTACCCCAACTCCGGGTGGCTCGGACGCGGGGGCCCTGCAGCCGGGGAGGGGAGGGGCTCTTTGCCTGGCCGTACTCTGCAGTGGCTGATGCCCCTCTGGCCCCCGGCACGCAGCCTGGGCTGGACGTGGCGGGGGGTGGCAGGCCAGGGAGGGCACATTCAGCATGGTGTGTTCCTGGTGAGGCGGCCCTCCGTTCTGGTGGGGCTGGGGGTTGGCGGCATCTCAGTGGGGCTCCTCCCGCTGCCTGCGGCCAGCCTGGTCGCCGCAGATGGCCCTGGCCAACCCGCCTGGGGCGTCCATGTGTCTGGGCCTGACCCGCCCTGGGCGGGTGGGGCTCTGTGTCCTGGGGGCCACACTCTGGGCACCAGGCAGGTGGGATGCCAGGGTCTCGTGGCACTCAGTGGCGGCCCGTCACCCTGCCCTGCCTCCTGGTGGTCCCGCTGACTGTCTCACCTTCCGTGTCTGACCTGCCCCAGCACCGTTGGCCAGGGTCTCACGCTGACCAGTGCTGCTGTTTCTTCTGTTTTGTTCACGGCTGTGCTGTGGGGCTCGCCGTACCTTCCCTTCCCCGACCAGGGATCAAACCCGTGCCCCTGTGTTGGGTATGCAGGGAGGTCCCTGAGGCTGCTGCTTCTGGAGAGTCTCTCTGGCCCTGGGAGGCCCCCAGCGTCCTCTCCAAACCCATGTTCCCGAGCCCCTTTCCTGTGCTCAGACGGGCGGTGGCGTGGGATGTGTGGGGAGCCCTGTTCTTGCTCGAGGTGTGGTCTTTCTGCTGCGCTGCTCTCTGTCTTGGAAACCATTCCAGAGACTCTTGGAAGTCCGGGATGAAGACTTTGGTGTGCCCGGTGCCCAGGGGCACCGCCAGTGCAGACACCCCTCAGATCAAGTCCCTGGGCACCTGGGATGGTCCGGGTTCTGCACATGGAGCTTATTAGAGAGCCCCCCACTTCTGCACACCTTCCCTGCAGCCCCCATGTAGCCGTGCAGACACACTGGGTCCCTGTCCCCTCACCCCCAAGGCCACCAGGGCCCATGGGCACCACCAGGGAGAGTTCCAGGTGCACCCAGCACCTGCCGGCCACTCCGGCCAGACTTGTGAGCCGAGCGAGGGGAGGAGGCGCCGGATGGCCGTGAGCCAGGTGGCTGCCGTGTGGCTCTGCATCGCGGTCGCGGCCGTGGTGCTGGCCGTGAGCTCTGGCCCCTCCTTGGCATCTCCGTGCGGGGCGGCCAGGGCTCTCGCACCTTCTCGGCTGCTTTGAAGGCGGGTCAGTGTGCTGGGAACGTCCTCCTATGAGGCCGGAGATGGGAGCTGCTTTGTTTCAGACCCCAGACCAGGGGGCGATGGCCAGCCGCCAGGACCATCAAGGTCACTGGCCTCGGGGAAGCGTCTGGCCACTGCCTCAGAGCACGTTCACGGAGACGGGCGAGCATCACGGCGTGCACCACGCAGGCCCCTCGTCCAGCGAGGGTCTGGGCACCGAGGGCTGGCTCCACTTGGGCAAGTGGGGCTCTGCCGATTCGGGAAGCGGTGCCGTCATCTGCCCTTCACCCAACACGTTTCCTTCTCCTGCAGAGCTCGTGACCTGTGGAGCCAAGCCTCCCGTGGGACTCATGTGCATCATCTTCTTTAAGTTCGATCCTCGCCCTGTTTCCAAAAACGCGTACAGGTAACCTCTCCTTGGGCTGCACCCGCTGTCCTGCTTGGCTTCGGGAGCCCGCCATCCTCTGGAGCCTGCATGGGCACCGCGTCGGGGTGGGGCCACAGGCCAGCGCCCGGGTCCCCTGACAGCAGCTGCTCAGGTGGGCCCCAGGGGGTTCCTCCTGGGCCTGGGATCCTGCGTCCATGTGCAGAGGTACTCAGACTTGGCTGCTGGAGACGGCCACGTGGGCAGGACGGACGTTGGGGTGGGTGCACACACAGCCTTGTGCCCCTAGCTGGGGACCCATCGGCAGCAGGACGGAGTGGCAGCAAGGGAGACTGGCCTGGGGGCTGCAGCCCGAGGCCAGCAAGCAGCCTGCGTGGTGATGGCCACCTGTGGAGGCTGAGGCCAGGGAGGGGCTGCCGGGTCTGGGGGTCACCCCTCCGTCCTCAGGCATCATGGTGGGGACCCCCAACACTGATCCACATGGAGAAGGAGGCTGGGTTGTGACTCCTGACCACACACAAGTCACTGGTGCAACTGCTGGGAAGTCGCCATTGTCCCAGGACCTGGGTTATTTCAGCTGCTTCTCGGAGGCCTGATGTATGGCTGAGGTCACTCACTCTAGGCCAGGGAATGAATGGTGCCCAGCGTCCCCTTCCTGCGGGGGTGTGGGCCACAGGGCCAAGCTGGGCGCTGGGAGCTTGCCCTCAACAGCACCCAGTAGAGCGAGCTGTGAGTCGGGGTCCAGCCAGTGGACAGAGCCCCAGGGCTGTGATTAGAGCAAGGAGCTCTAACATGGGATTATTAGCCACTGGGGTCAGGGTGCCCGGGGGCAGAGCCTGCCCTCCACCCCTGGGCTGAGCCCCAGACTGGGCTGGCACACTGGGTGGCCAGAAGCTCTCTGGGCACTTGGAAGTCTGCCCGCTTGCACTGGCCACCATCTGGGCCGTGCCCCTAGCCAGGGAGCGAAACCTCTCCCCTGCAGTGTCCCTCGGGTGCCCTCTGCTGACAAAACTGGGCCCGCAGCCTCTGCAGAGCCCTGGGAACGGTGGTGGTGGGTGCTGGTGCTGCCGTGACGCTCTCACGGTCCGGGCTGTCGCATGAGAGTGTGTGTCCTGTGGGCTGTTTGGTGGGGCGCCCTCGGGGGTGTGGAGGGAGACAGTGTGGCTGGTGGGGGGCCAGGGCACGTGTGGGGGCCGGGGACGTGTGGGGGCCAGGGTACGTCTGGGGGCCGGGGCACGTGTGGGGGGCCGGGGTACGTCTGGGGGGCCGGGGTACGTCTAGGGGCCGGGGTACTTCTAGGGGCTGGGTACATCTGGGGGCCGGGCTATGTCTGGGGGCCGGGGTACACGTGGGGGTTGGGTAAGTGTGAGTGGCTCGGCAGAGCAGCTCTGGGCTGAGGCTGCCTGGACCCCTTGTCTGCACCCTGCTCTGTACCTGTGTTGCCCTCCACTGCCCTCTCTTTTGGGGCACCCACCTTTCTCATGTCACTCCCCACTGCCATCGCCCCCGGACTGCAAGCTGAGCATCTGACTGAGATGATGGGTGGGTGCTGGGGTGCACAAGCCGGTGTTTCCCACAAACCAGTGCTCGTGAAGTCAGGCGTCCATGTGAACAGTGCTCTCGGAGAGTTTTGAGGATCTGACCACAGACTGTGGGCTGGCCCCCGGCCCCACGCCAGCCCATGCTGCTCGGAGAGTCCCTCAGCAGAAACAGACCCTGGGTGTCTGGGGGCCTTCAGGGCGACCCCTCTCACTTGATCACCACCTGTGTTTGTAGTTGTTTCTGTTGTTGTTTTGGGGGTGCTTGGGCCCTGCCAAGCCTCATTCAGGATTTTAGCTCCCTGATTAGAGATCACACCACACCCCCCACAGCAGAGGCATGGAGTCTTAACTGGACTGCCAGGAAGCCCCTCTGCAGCTCGGGGTAGTTCTGAATGTTTGTTTAGACTGGTGGGGAGGTTGTGTTTGCCGACACTAGTGGCCGTGGACTTCCTAGATCGAAAGCTGAGAAACTGGAGGCAGAGGAACAGCTTGTTGTTTTTTAGTCACTAAATCATGTGGGAGGGATTCCCTGGTGGTCCAGTGGTTAAGACTCTGAGCTGCCAATGGAGGGAGCATGGGTTCCATCCCTGGTTGGGGAACTAAGATCCCACATGCTGTGTGTCCAATAAATAAAATAAAACAATTAAAAAAAAAATCATGTGGGACTCTTTGGTGACCCCACGGCCTGTAGCGCCTTAGGCCCCTCTGTCCATGGGTTTCCCAGACAAGAGCACTGGAGCGGGTTGCCATGCCCTTCTCCAGGGGCTCTTCCTGGGGGGTTATTTTAAATGGCAAGACTGATCAGAAACTTTGTTTTCATACCTCAAAACCAGTGCTCTGAAAACATCAACGTGTTTTCTAGTTGCCAAATAAATACTTGTTTGATTCGTAATACTAAGGATAAGTCCTCAGCTGCCCCCTCCCAGAGAAACCCCAAAGTGCAGGAGGGAGCAGCCCTGGGAGACCCTCAGCACTTGTGGGGGCTTCCCGGGGGGTTCCTCAGGGAAGGGGCCCGCAGCCAGAGGAGGTGTCTGCTGCCCTGTCCCTGCTAGTCCGGGAGCTGGGCTGAGCCAGGTCCACTTTTTCTTTCCCGTGGGGTTGGCTCCTGACTACTGAGGCGTCGTCTTGGTAAGGAGAGAAAAACCTCGGCTGTTCCGTGTTCCCCCGCGAGACCGTCCACCCACGCGAGACCACCGAGTTCCCGCGAGACCGTCCGCCCACGCGAGACGCTCCAGTTCCCGCGAGACCCTTCTCTGTGCTCTCTCCTCAGGCTCATCCTGGCCGCCAACAGGGACGAGTTCTACCACCGGCCGGCCAGGGCCGCGGACTTCTGGGGGAGCAACAACGAGGTCCTCAGTGGTGAGTGTCCCCGCAGTCCTCCGCGCGCCCCGTACCCTGGGGAACCGGCCGGAAGGTGGGGGCTGAACCTGGATCCACCTCCGCGGGGGCTGGCCTTGCACATCCTGGCGCTGTCCTGTAGGCAGCCCGGCGGCGGTCCCGCGCGCTGCTGTCCTGGCGCTCTCGCGCACCCCTGGCCCCCGGGAGGGCCCCCGAGTCCCCGGGGCTTGGCTGGCGGGCGGGGGCGATGCGGGGCCTGTGGAGCAGAGGGGCCCCTTGGAGGGAGCAGCTCCTCGCCCTGTGGGCGAGGCGGGCCCACCCAGAGGCCGCGTGTGTGGGCGTGTGTGGGCCAGGGCCCTTGAACATCCACGAAGGCTTTCTCTGTGCAGAGCCGGGCAGCCGGCTGTGCAGAGGAGACTGGACGCAGGGAGAATGAGCAGATCCTGCCGGAGGTGGGGAGAGCACTGGGGGCTGGGCGGCCGGCCCCTGCACCCTGAGCTCTGGGCGTAGCGGTCCTGTGTGTGGGGTCTTTGCCAAGGCTGGCCTGGCCTGGCTTCCCAGAGGCCCGGGAGCCACTGGAGGAAGACTGAGGGGAGCCTGTGGGCACGGCCAAGGACATCCTGGGTTTGCTGTTGTTCAGTAGCAAAGTCATCACCAGCTCTCTGCGACCCCATGGACCGCTGCACACCAGGCCTCCCCGTCCCTCACCAACTCCCAGAACTTGCTCAAACTCATGTCCATTGAGTCAGTGATGCCATCCAACCATCTCATCCTCTGTCGTCCCCTTCTCCTCCTGCCTTCAATCTTTCCCAGCATCAAGGTCTTTTCAGATGAGTCAGTTCTTCGCATCAGGTGGCCAAAGTATTGAAGTTTTCAGCTTCAGCATCAGTCCTTCCAATGAATATTCAGGACTGATTTCCTTTAGGATGGACTGGTTGGATCTCCTTGCAGTCCAGTGGACTCTGAAGAGTCTTCTCCAACACCACAGTTCACAAGCATCAATTCTATGCTGCTCAGCCTTCTTTATGGTCCAGCTCTCATATCCATGCATGACTACTGGGAAAACCATAGCTTTGACAGTACAGACTGTGTGGTTCTGGAAGCCTTCTGGTTTTGTTTATGCTTAGGTTTGTGATTTCAGTAAAACACCAGCCTGCCAGGTCTTCATTTGATCGTGGTTACTCTTGGTCATTTGGAGAAAACTCGTCATCTTTTTTTTTTTTTTTTTACGATTTTTTTTTTTTTTTTTTTTTTTTTTTAATTATTGTTTTAGCCATACATTGTTATGATATCACCATGGGTTTACATATGCTTCCCCTTCGTCATCTTTTCTATAGTTGATTTACGGTGTTATTTTCTGCTGTTCAGCACAGTGATTCAGTTTTACACATGTACATTTTTTTTTCATAATGTTTTCTATTGTGGTTTAATCACAAGATGTTGAGTATAGCATTTTGTGCCACATAGTAGGATCTTGTCTATTCTTCCTGTATAATATGAGTTTGCCTCTGCTAAACCCGAACTCCCACTCCATTCCTCTACCCCTCTCTTGGCAACCACAAGTCTTTTCTCTGTGTCTGTGAGCCTGCCTCTTTCGTACATAAGTTCATTTGTGTCACATTTTATTTTTAGAGTATTTACTCGGCTGTGCTGGGTCTTGGTTGCGGCAGGGGGAACCTTTAGTTGCCACATGCAGGATCTGGTTCCCTGACCAGGCATCGAACCTGGACCCTCTGCATTGGGAACACAGAGCCTTGGCCACTGGGTCATGTTTTAGATTCCACATACAAGCCATACCATATGGTATCTGTCTTTCTTTGTGCAACTTACTTCATTCAGCATGACAATCTCTGGGTTCACCCATGTTGCTGCAAATGGCATCATTTTGTTCTTCTTAAGGCTGAATAGTATTCTGTTATATAAACACCACATTTTCATCCATTCGTCTGTTGACGAACATTAACTTTGTCTTTACATTGTGGCTGTTGTAAACAGTGCTGCAGTGAACACTGGGGTGCATGGATCTTCTCACGTTATTTTGTCCAGACACATACCCAGGAGCGGACTTGTTGGGTCGTATGGCAGTTCCATGTTAGTGTTCTAAGGAGCGTCCGTACTGGTCTTCATAGTGGCTGCACCAGCGTACACTCCCACCAGCAGTGTCGCAGGGCTCCCTTTTGTCCGCGCTCTGGCAGGGCTCCTCTTGACCACGTGAGCATCTGGGCGCCGAACGGGGCTCTTCCTTTAGTCAGGTCTGCCTGACACCCATCCTCAGCACACACGTCTTTCCTGTAATGTTTGCCTGTGTGTTTTGAAAATCATTTGGTGCTGTTGTAAATGATTAATTG
Organism: Antilocapra americana; assembly: GCA_007570785.1. Lineage (NCBI taxonomy): Eukaryota > Metazoa > Chordata > Mammalia > Artiodactyla > Antilocapridae > Antilocapra > Antilocapra americana. Next base: position 1,363,449 of record ML663582.1, read on the forward strand.
AATTTTCATTTTCCATTTCTTACTAGTATTTACTCATTAGTTGTGGAAGGCTTTTTTTTTCTTCTGTAGATTCTCTTTGGATCTTCTTCACATACAAATAAGGGTAGTTTTATTGCAGTATTTTTTTCAGGTCTTTCCCTCTTTTAGTTCTTTTACTATTGGAATTTCCCTGGAGGAGGATAAGGCAACCCACTCCAGTATTCTTGCCTGGTAAATCCCATGGACAGAAGAGCCTGGCAGGCTACAATCCATGGGGTTGCAAAGAGTAGGACATGACTGAGCGACTTAGCACGTACAATAACTATTTATTATTGTTGTAATAATAATGTGTTAACGACTTAGCTGTTTTCACCCCAGTCTTCAAGCAAGGTGACCCCGCCAGCCTAGGGGGTCGCTGTCTGGTGGCTGTAGCCGCCTTGCCAGCCCCAGGTGGGCCTGTGGTCGTAGAGGGTTGTAGTGGGAGGGCTCCTAATGAAGCCTGGGCCTGCCCAGGGATGACATCCAGTATCCCTGCACCTGACCGGGGCCTAGCGTGGCTCCCACGGCAGAGCTGGTGCTGTGTGTGCCCCAGCCTGACACCCGCCCAGGTGCCAGGGGTCCCGGGGACAGCAGGTGTTGTCCCGGATGAAGGTCCCCCCAACGGACCTGTGGGCCTGCAGGCCGCCTCTTCCCACGGATTTTGAGCCCCTGGCCGGCACCAGGGCTGCTGGTGACGGATGTGCACTGCAGGGCTGGACATGGAGGAAGGCAAGGAGGGCGGTACCTGGCTGGGCGTCAGCACGCGGGGCAAGCTGGCCGCGCTCACCAACTACTTGCAGCCGCGGCAGAACCGTGATGCCCGGGGCCGAGGTACGGGGCTGGGGGCTCGTGGACACCTGCAGGGGTGGGAGGAGGGGCAAAGAGAGGGGCTCTGCAGCCCCCCGGTTGGCGACGCCACAGCCTGGCTCCTGGCCGCCGTGTGGTCACCCCTGTCCCATGGACACACACTGTCTCCCTGACGATGTCCCCTTGTGCTGGACCTCCCCATGGGGGCTCAGCAGGAGGATGTTCAGAGTCAGAATTCTTAGCACCCACCTCCTTCCTGCCGGTTGGTGATGGGCTGGCCCAGGGGAACCGTTGTCTCCTAGGAGAGGGGCTCAGTCCTGCCACCCCGCTGTGGGTGTGTCCCCTGCTACAGGTGAGCTTGTGGCCCAGTTCCTGACCTCTGACATGGACAGCTTGTCCTACCTGAAGAAAGTCTCAGCCGAGGGTCACCTGTACAATGGCTTCAACCTCATCGCAGCTGACCTGAGGTGTGTCTTCAGGCAGGGACACCCCCCTGCACCACCCAGGACCGGGCCTTTGGCAGTGAGGTGACCCAGGTCCTCTGAGGGCTCAGGAGCTGTCTGTCGGCCTGTCTGGAGCTGCCAGGGGGCCGCGATGCAGGCCAAGCCAGCTGTGGGCCCTGCTGGTGGAGGACGTGGGGCGAGGGGCGTTCCCTGCTTGGGGTGGGGTGGACAGCGAGGGGCAGGGGTAGGGGCCTGTCCCCAAGGTGGGAGGAGTGGTTCACCTGGGGAGGCCAGGGCCCTGGAGCCCTGGGTGGCTGTCCTGGCTGTGAGGTTCAGGAGCCAGGCTGCTGGGACCCTGCGGGGGGCTGGGGCCACGGGGACGTGGCAGTCGGGCTGTGGGCAGGCCCGTGTTGACGCACAGAGAGGTGTTGGGTTGGTCGGGCACAGGTAACTTGTTAACAGCAGTGCCTGTGTGGAAGGGTGTGGCCCTGTGGCCCCGTCTGACCCTCCCTGCCCTCCGCTGCAGCACAAAGGGAGACGTCATTTGCTACTACGGAAACCGGGGGGAGCGGGAGCCTGTCGTCCTGGCACCAGGTGAGGCCTTCCCGGCAGGTTGTGCAGGGTGGGCTGCTCCCCTGGGGGCCCCTTGCTGTTTTCCGGGCCCGGGGTCCTTCTGGGGTCTCTCTGGGGCTGTCTGCAGCCGTTCGTGCCCCTTGTGGCCCGTGGTGGCTGTGGCCTCACCTGGCCCACAGGCGGGCACCTTCCGCCTGTGCGGAGCCCCTGGTACCCCCAGTTCTGTGACCCCTGTGGCAGCGCTGGGCCCCCCCCCCCCCCGCCCTCAGCCACGCCCAGAGAGGCTGCTTGTCTGCGAATCGCTGCTGGGATGGAATTCTTATCCCTCCCCACTGCTGTGTCGTTTCAGAGCCTACCCCGCCTGATCCTTGTTGCTTTGTTTCTTTAAAAGATTGCATTTATTCATTTTTGGCCTTGCTGGGTCTCCCTTGCCACGCAGGCTTCCCCTAGTTGTGGCAAGCGGGGCTGCTCCAGCTGGAGTGTGTGGACTGCCCCCTGCGGTGGTTTCACTTGGTGTGGAGCAGGCACTCTAGGGTAGGGCCCCGTAGTCGTGGTGCAAGGGCAGAGGTGCTCCGCAGCACGTGGGGTCTTCCCGGGTCAGGGATCGAACCTGCATTGGCAGGTGGGTTCTTTACCACTGAACCACTAGGGAAACCCTCCATGTTACTTTAAAAGAAAAAAGGGAACTGCCCCCTCCAGCCGTGACCACGCAGCACCCAGCCCACCCACTGGAGTTTGTCTTCAGTCATTGTCACTGTCCCCAGAGTGGTGCGGCCGTCATCGCAGCCCAGCTCCGGAAGGAAAGCTCCCCGCCGGGGCTGGCAGTCATCTCCCAGCCCTGGAGACCGCCGTCTGCTTTTCATCCCTGTGGGCTTGCCCACTCTGCACCCCTCCCACGGACAGGCGCAGACAGCGCCGGCCTTGAGTGTCCGGCCTCGCTCCCTTTGAGGAACGCTTTCAAGGTTTATGCTTCTGTGGTGTGACTGAGGGTTCCGTTTCTTTTTGTGGCTGAGTAGTGCTCCGTCCTGTGGGTTTTCTGCCTCGTTTATCCCTCGCACCGTGAAGGGCAGTTGGTTGTCCCCGCTACTGGCTGCTGTGAGCGTTGGTTCCACGTTGTAGTGTGGGTACTTCGAGTGGAGTTGGCAGATTATGAAGTAACTGAACGTTGGATGAATGATGAGTTCCCAGCGGCAACTTCACGAACCTCTCCAGGACGTGTCACTGGCCACCTTCTCATCGCAGCTGCCCCAGCGCGACGCGGTCGCTCCGTGGCCGTGGTCCCCAGCATCCCCCTGCTCGTCTGTGACGGTCGCACCGCGGCCGTGGTCCCCGGCATCCCCCTGCTCGTCCGTGACGGTCGCACCGTGGCCATGGTCCCCAGTGCGACGCGTCCATGACGCTGAGCAGCTCCTCACCTGCTCGTTGGCTGGTGTGGTGTCTCACTCGGAGAAACGTCTACTCAAGTCCTCTCCCTATTTTTCAATTGGGTCATCTTTCTGTCATTGAATTGCAAGAATTATTTTGTGTGTTCTAAATACAAGTCTCCCATCAGATATTTTTCTGTTTTCCTCTGCTCTGTCTTCCCACCTTCTCGTTGGTGTCTTCTGAAGCATGTCGTTTTAAACTCTGATGACGGCCAGTTTAGGTGTTGGCCCCTGGGGCATCCCAGGGTCAGGCTCCCTGACCCCGGCTGACCCTGACGGGCAGCCTCCTGGCCTGGGTCTGCGGGGTTTCTAGCCTCAACCTTCTCAGGTGGACCCCATCTTGGGCTCCCCCGACTGAGGATGGACCTTCCCTCAGTGTTGACTCCGATGACCCAAGCCCTCCCCACAGCCAGGCCTGGCAAGTTCCTGGAGACGGAGGCGTGCGGAGGAGGGGCGGGTGGGTGGAGTGTGGGTCGGAGTCCCCACACCCCCACGATGGCAGAACCCCGGGCCTCCTGCAGGGACCTACGGGCTGAGCAACGCGCTGCTAGAGACACCCTGGAGGAAGCTGTGCTTCGGGAAGCAGCTCTTCCTGCAGGCCGTGGAGCAGGGCCAGGAGCTCCCCAGGGACGCGCTGGTGGCTCAGCTCCTGGACGTGCTCAGCAATGACGAGGCGTGAGTGCCCCCTGCGCGCACACCCCAAGGCTCTGCGCTGGCTGCTTCTGTCTGTGGGGCCTGCAGGGTCGGGCCCTGGGCAGCCCTGGGGGGCCCTGGCACAGGGATGGGCTGGCAGTTGCTGTCCTATGGTCCCTACAGCAGAGCTCCGAGGAACAGGCTGAGTAGGGGTTCCGGGCCCTGACCTGGGACATTCAGGGAGCAGCTCGTGTGGTTCCCGCACCCAGTCTGGTAGACTCCCCGGTGCTGCAAGGCTATGGGCTGGCAGTAACAACCCACCTCTGTCCTTCAGGCAGCTGCCAGACCCGGCCATCGAGGCCCAGGGCAGGGAGTACGTGCGGCCCATCCTCAGCAAGTACGCCGCCGTGTGTGTGCGCTGCCCCGACTACGGCACCAGGTACGACAGGCGGGCGCAGGTGCTGCCTCCGCCCCTGGGGGCCTCCTCCCTGGCTGGGAGCCCCGCCTCCCAGGCTGGGAGCCCCGGTGCTCTGCCTGGTCAGTCCAGGGCCCACCTGCCAAGTGGTGGGGGGTGGTCCCGCTGGGCAGGAAACTGTGGGGCCCCCAGCTCAGTGTCCCCCCCGCCCCTGAGCCCCCGAGATTGGAGCTAGGCCAGGGCCCAGTGAGGTCCCTCCCACCACGGATCTGCGCCTTTTGGGGCTGAACACGGGCTCTGCACTCTTTCAGGACCAACACGGTCATCCTTGTGGATGCAGACGGGCACGTGACCTTCACGGAGCGCAGCATGCTGGGCTCAGACCCCACCCGCTGGGAGACCACTACCCATGAATTCAGGCTGCAGAGCTAGCCCGCAGCCGCTGTGGCTCGGGCTCTGGGGAGGCCCTGTCACAGGTACTGCCTGTGACCCGGCCAGCGTCCCCCAGGGCAGAGCCCTCTCTGTGGACCGTCCGCATCCCTGGGCCTAGCCTGGGGTCCAGCCTTAGGCCCTGGAAATGACAGCGGCCTGCAGTCAGGGTGCCGGGCCTCCCCACCTGTGTGCACAGCCCCATGTGACACACGCCATGCAGGCGGGCACACACTGCAGGCCACAGGCGTGTGCACACATGCCCAGGCGTGCCACCCACAAGAGCCAGCCCCATGGCGAGTGCCTCTCACCCTCATGCGCTTTGTCCAGTGAGTCTCACCACGATCAACACGAGAGTGGATGTCCGCTTCAGAGCAGCCCCTCCTGTCCTGGCCATGGCCCTTGCTGCCCCCAGCCCTGCTCCTTGGAGGGGACAGGCCCTCTGGAGGGACAAGAGCCTCTTCCCCAGAGAGACACAGCCTGGGCCATCCACCAGGGGCGTCTGTGCGCACTGCATTGCCCGGGGCTCCAGGCTCCAGGCAGGCCGGTCTCAGGGAGGGCACACAGAGGCCCCTGCCATTCTCCTTCTCCTGAGGAAATAAACGTCGTAGGACTCTGTACTTTAACGGGGGATGTTGACAATAAAACAGGCCGGTGCATCCCACTCCTCGACGGTGAGACAGGATGACCATGTGGGCTGGGGAGCCGTGCTTCTGGTCCGCAGACCCTGGTGCTGCTGGGCGCCCTGCACCCCTGGGGAGCCATGTGGTCAGGCCTGCAGAGGCCCCCGGGTGGTGGAGGGGCTGTGAGCCAGCTAACGGGGCCGTGGCGTCCATCCTGCTCGCAGCCCTGGGCCCTGGTTTTTGACCAGCACCCTGGCGCTCCCGTCCGCAGCTGGGGCTGGGCACCCGGAGTCCTGCGTCCAACACGGGCACCCAGCTTCCCTCCGCCCTGGCAGCTGACCCCTGACCTGACTTCCTCAGCGCACTGATGGCTCGGGCAAGCTGGGTACACCCCAGGCCCGCCCTGTCTGCCTGGCCCTCCTCTGCCCCCTCTTCACCCCTCACGGCCCAGTGGGAAGTGGCCCCATGTGAGGCAGCCTGTGCTGCCCCCTGCCTGCCATGTCCCGTGGAGCTGCCGTCAGCCAGGTCCCCGGCTCCAGCCAGCACCCTGTCTGCCTCACAGGCCCCCCTGGCCAGCCATGCCGCCCTCGAGGGCGCTGCTGCTGGGCCATCCTTAGAGGCTTTCAGATGTCTGCTGCCCCACTCCCCACGTGCCCTCTGCCCCACGCTCCTGGGCAGCCCCGTCCCGAGAAAGCAGCTCCAGACTTGGTTCTGTGGTTCTGGGCTGACCTGGGCGCCCCTAGAAGATGACGCTGGGCTCCGGCCCCTCGGGTGACCCCGTCAGGTGTTTCCAGAGGTAATCAGAATCGGTACGAGCGGCGTCCTTATGAAAAGGGACAGGTAGGCACACAGACCAACGCCTGGGAAGGCTGGGGCCAAGGAGCCACAGAAGTGGGAGGGGGGCCTGCCGCCCCCTGGAGCTCTTGGAGGGAGCAGGGCCTTTGACAGTCACCCCAATCTCAAACGGCCTGCCTTGAACCAGGAGAATAAATCTCTGTTGTGTAAGCCCCTCACTGGCATACTTTGTTATGGCGGCCAAGCAAAATAAAAAACCTTGCTTTACACACCAGAAAACAGGCCTGAGACACAGGGACAGCCCGCAGGCCAGGAGGGGGCAGGGTGAGGCCAGCTGGGCTCACCCCACTTGCCCAGGCTCTCACTGCTGCTTCTGCCCCAGGGCCTTTGCTTCGCAGTCCACTGCCTGAAGGGCTCCTCCCGCAGCCGCCCAGGCTCTTTGCTCAAGTTCTGATAGTCCCCGTGTCTGAGGCAGCCTCCCAGTCTTGGTCTCTGCTGCACACCAGAAAGCCCTTGACAGGCTGTGCTTTGGCTGAGTGTTGCTTGTGTGTCTCCCGGTTGGAACAAGAATGGGGAGACCTTTCCTCTCTCCCACCCGTGTCCTGACGCCCCGCCAGATAGACAGTAGAGCCAAGGGTGACGGTCCTGGCCCTCTGCACACCCCCTTGGCTCAGGCCCGTGCCTGGAAGCAAGGTCTCTGTTGTTCAGGACCTGGGTTTGCTCTGCTGGAAGTGCCTTTGACATGCCCAGAGGAGGCCTCTGTGCTTGTCACCAGATGCATCTGATCCCTGAGTCCCCGCTGGGGTTTCTTGTGCCTCTTCCCTGATGAGCTACTTGTTCTCCAGCCCCAGGACAGCCGAGCGAGGTGGGCAGGCAGAGGCTGGAGGCCTGGGGCTAAGTGATGCAGAGGCACATCTGTGAGCACACCACCAGGAAGGGATGCAGGGATCCTCAGGTCTAGTCAGTCTGTCGGGCCTGGGCTCCCGGCTCCACCCCCTCACCCTGTCTTTTGATCTCTTGTGCTGGCAGAGACATCCTCGAGTGAGCCAGGCTGAGGTGGAAACCCAGAAGCCCAGAGGGAAAGGTTTCCTCCCTCAGCTTGTGCTGGAATTCCAGCTTCCAGGCATTGATCTTTGCGACTCCGATGCTGGGGACAGCGGGGTGGTCCCATGGTAAGGTCCTTGTCTGTCACCTGTTTGGTGCCAGGCCAAGTGGGAAGTTGGCTGTAGTGTGCAGGGCTGAGGTCTCAGGTTTGACTGGGGTGGGTGGGGTTCCTACCTCACCAGGCAATGAAGCGTGGTGAGGTGGCTAGCTGGAGAGTGGTGGGCTGGGGGTTCCCATGTGTTCTGAGTGCGCTGGGCAAGGCCCACAGCTGGCTCAGTCCAGGAGCCAGACCCTCACAGGGCTCCTTGCCCACTGTGGGGTGCCTGGTGCCAACCCCCTGGCGCAGCCTGGCAAGCAGAGGGCAGGCAGGGAAGGAAGGCCTAGGTGGGCCTCCAGCCTAGTGACCTGCAGCACCCCTCCCCCGGCTTTTTATAGGAAATGATTTCAACTTGCTACATACTTGAAAAATGGAACAAAGAATCCAATATCTTTCACGGGGATCCAACCTCAACACCCTAGCCAACCACAATAAACGTTTACAACCATGAAATTAGCATTGATACGATACTGTTAACTAATTGCTGACCTTTGTCCCACTAATAACCCTTGCCTGAGCTCAGACCCCCTCATCACAATTATCTGTTGCTTCTCCAGACTAGAGGGCTCCCCGGTCTCTCTCTGACTCGAATGATCTTGACATTTTTTGCAAAGCACTGGCCATTTTGGGGGTAGAAGGACCCTCCTGTGGGTTTGCCGGATCTTTGTGATTACACTCGGGTTTTGCCTTTGCGGCTTTAGTATGCCCTTCTCAGGAGACCCTCCGTATGTCCCTTTACTGGCGTTTTCCCTCCGTTTTTTTTTTTTTTAATCGAAGCATCTTGAAAACACAGTGCAACACGTCTTTATCCGCTCTGAAGGTGGACGTGCGCACCTTTGCTGGGGCGCCTGGCGGAGCGGTCTTCCGAGTTGTCTCCTGCAAAGTCACCGCCTTGGCCTTGCAGCCAGGCGTGTTGGGCGGGCGGGGGCGGGAGCGGGAGCAGGCGGCTCTGTAACGGCGTCAAACTGACGGGCCCCACCCGGCCCTCGCTCTCGGCCCTCGGCCCGCACCGCCGGCTGAGGTCTGCAGCCGTCTCCGTGCCGGCAGCCGCCGGCGTTCCCGGGAGCTCCCGCCTCGGCAGGGGCAGCCCTGGCTCCTCGCGCAGGACCCACGGGCCGAGGAGGGCCGGACAGCGGCGCCCGCCTGCCTTTGCCGCCCTCAAGGTCACGCTCACCGCTTTCGCACGGGGCGCGTGGCGGCCGGCGCGCCTGCAGGCTCGCCCAGAGCCGAGGCGCGCCCCGGGCTCCCGCAGCCCGCTCCCGGCGTCCCCCGCGCGCCCCCGCTCCCGGCGTCCCCCGCGCGCCCCCGCTCCCGGCGTCCCCCGCGCGCCCCCCGTTCCCGGCGCCCTCCGCGGCCGCCGTCCTCCGCGCGCCGAGCCCCGCCCCGGCGGCGACCGTTAGCGCGGCGGCCCCCCAGCGCCCGTCGCGCCCGCGCAGCCGCGCCGTTCAT
>ML663582.1:1372658-1393811 GCA_007570785.1 Antilocapra americana
GCGGGGGCCGGGCGCGGGCTGGCCACGCCGGGTCCCGTCCGCCTTTGTGAGGCCCGCGGGCGCGGGCGCGGGGCCCTCCGCGGTCTGGGCCGGGCCGGGGCCGCCGCGCCGCTCGCTCCCCGCGCGAGCCGGCCCCGGGCGTGAAGAGACCCCTCGTCCCGGGGGCCCGAAGCCGTAGAGGGCTTACGGGCGGGCAAGGTGCCGGCCCGGGACTCTGCCAGGCGCCAGAGCCCGGGAAACCTGAGAAGCCGTCCGTCTTTTCCGCCACACGCTCACGGACCCAGGGTCACGTAGACGATCGGGATGTGGTTTTGTCGTAACAATGACCCGGGGGTAGAAACAAGTGGAAGGTGACCACCTGTTGCCAGTGGTCCCCGCCAGGTGTCCTCCGATGGACCTGGGTTGCTCAGGGTAGGAACTTGACTTGTTTGCATGCTCGCATGTGCCTCGGTTACCCGGCGCGGCAGTCCAGGCTAGGGCAGGGGACCGTGCCAGGCCCCAGGTGCTAGGCGGGCGTCCTGTGTCCTGGCCTCAGACTGGACTCCAGTCCCGGGCGGCGGGTAGAGTGGGCCAGAAACCCTGCCACAGGCGGTCACCCACCAGAGGGGGGGAATGGCCAGTCAGCGGTGGCGCCTGTGAGTGTGGGATGAGAGGCCGACAGAGGATGACAAAAGGACGGGGTGAGGTCATTCTGCCGCTGGGTTGGGCGGGAGGCTGCAGCGAGTGGCTTGACTGAAAGGCGGCTGCCACAACACTGGACCATCCAAGACGGCGCCTCCACGCCAGCCCAGCAAGTGGACCCAAGTGAAGGGCGCTGTCCGAGTGTCTTGGTTTTACACTGTGCCGGGATCCGGGGGTGCCTGCTGCAAGTCTGCTGCTGGCTCACCATCCACTTGGCGAGCTGGATTTGCATCCATGTACGCTGTCTGCTGGAGCAGTAGCGATGGCAGGAGGGCCAGCCTCAGAGCCCGTTGTGGACCTGGCCACCGTGTGGGGCACGTCCCCGGACTTTTATAATCTGATTGGGACCTCAGGGTAGGGAAATGAGTCTTGGACTCTTTTAGGAGCTGCGCGCCCCTTCTTGGCGATCTCTTCCAGTCCCTGATTTTAACGCTGTCTCTCTTGACACCGGCATGTCCGCCTCCAGCCCCTGCCTCCCTTCTGACAGCTGCATGCTTCTGGCTGCCTCTTCCACATCTCCGCGTGTTATTTTGGTGCCAAGTAGCCGTGTCTAAACCTAGGCTATGATCTTCACCTGCCGGAACACTCCCCACACTGCCTTCACCACCTCTGCACGCAACACCTCTGTCCCTGAGTGTGGAGTTTCCTCGGCCTCCATACACTCCTAGGGCAGTTTCTCACCACCTCCAGCTTGACATGCTGATCCAGGCTGCCTGGTGAGCCTCCTTTTTCGTTTCTTTGCTGTCACCCTTGTGCCTCCTGTTATCTGCCTACTTAGGGGTTTTCTGGGCACAGAGCTGTTAGTTTCAGCCGTAAGTCTTAATACCAAGGCAGTGCAGACCGGGGCTGCCTTGCCTGAGCGGTAAAGCACTCCACCACCTCGCTGTGTGGTCTTGAGCAAGTTGCTTAACCTCTCTGTCCTTAACCTTTTTCTCACAGTGATGTGTGAGAACTGGTGAGAGCGAGCGCGTAACATGCTTAGAACAGGGCCTGCCCGAGGATTGGTTGCGACTGCTGACCTTGGATCATGTTACCTCACCCCTTGGACCACCCTGTCCAGAGGCCTCGTCTCGAGATAAGAGCCGGAGTCCCGGTCTCCTTTGCTGTCACTGCCCTGGTCTCTTCCCCAGGCACACTGCTGTCATCTGCCACCCCGTGCTCCTAACCGGGGCCTTTGCTCTTCTTGGTGTTGCCTAGAATACCCCGTCCTTTGCCTTCAGGGGGATGATGGCTGTGAGGCCTTTGCTGCCCACCCTTTCCTCAACTCCTTGCTTTTCTGTCTCTTGAATGCATCTCAGTTTTTCTTAGTTGTTACTTGTCCGTCTCTCTGCTAACATGTGAGCTTTGGGCCTAGGGGGTTTCATCTGTCTCCTGTCCTCAGCATCTGAAATGTTGTGTGTGCGCCACATGGAAGGCGTTGATGGGTGCAGATAGCGAACAGGGAAGGTCAGGAGCATGCTTGGGACAGCCTGCAGCGGAGTCTTCAGCGCACTGCCTCCCTGGGGCTGGATGGCTCCCCAAACTCCAGTGACCACTCACCTCGGCTCCCTGCCTGCACTCTGGGCACCTCTTTAAGGCCTCCCTTCATCAGATTTCATCGTTATCATCTTGGTTCTGTGCTTCTACACTGAGCTACTAAGCCTCTGAACATGGCTGGCAGTGTCCCCGTCCTCTTCACGTCTCTTTGTTTTAGCCTTTTTGGTCCCCAGAATCACGGGTTGGCTCTTGCTGGGGTCTCTGAAGACCTGCCTGGTGGCCAGGGCTTTGGTCCTGGTTGTGTCTGTGTTCTGTAGTGCTGACCTGTCTGTCCTCTGAAATGAGCTTGCTTGGTGCCAGGAGTCTGGCCTTACCCCGCTCAGTGGTCCTTGTGCGCGTCTGGTGCCCCCTCAGTGGTCTCCCGGTTCCGCATCCGTCACCACCTGTGTGCCATGTTTCCTTGGTCCTTAGCACCTTTGGCAGACATGCCTGCGGGGGAGGTATTGTGTTCAGAAACATGAGGACACCTTGGGACCCGGGAAGTAGAAGACAGGTCAGTGGTTGCTGCCCTCTTGTTCATGCTGATGCCCCCATCAGAGTAGGTGGCCGGTGAATAGTTGCTGGGTGAGCTGATCACATCTCAGCCAGTCTCTGTCTTTTGTGTCCTGTTTCTCCACTGTAACCTCTTAAACATGTGGTGTCTGCTGTTCCCTGTTTGTCTGCAGCCCGTGAGCCGCCCCAAGTGGTGTGGGCACGCATGTGTGTCTGCATCCCTGTGCATGGCATGTTCGTGCGTGTGTCTGCACGGTGTGGGGGTGTGCGTGCGTGTGCACCTGCGTGCGTGTCTGCACGTGTTCTGCTCTGCTGGGACCTCCCTCCCGCGGCCCTGTGTTTGGATGCCCCGCCCTGCCTTCTCAGCCTGGTGTCTTCCCTCTGGCGTGAACTCCCTAGGGTTGCGTCCTCAGCCCTTTTCTTGATCTGCCCTCGCTCTCTGCGTGGGCTCCTATGGTTTGGGTGACCGCCTGGCCCATGCGTCCTAGTGGCCTTGGCCCCGTTGGCTGGGTCTGCCCAGAGGCTCCGAGCACCCTTCTCTGTGGGCCCCGCCTGAGTGTCCCCCTGGGGAGAGGCCCCGTTGGTCTTCCGGGCTTCCTCGTCCTGCTCTCCGCCTCCACCCGCTCGGCAGTGTGGTCAGTTCTGTGTCCACTGTTCTCGTGGGTGCGGGCGCTGGGCCTCCCCTCTGCGTAGGGACTGAACTGTGGCCTGAGGGTCCCTTCACCCCAGGCCTCCCTGCTGCCCCAGCATGGAGCCAGGCTCCAGGCAGCTGCCAGGACCCCGCGGCCTCTCCCTGCCCTCCCAGCCAGGCTTCATCCCCTGTGGCTCCCAGCGCTCCTCCTCTCCTGGGAGCAGAGCCACGCCCAGCCCACTGCAGCCCTGCCCCTGCCCCTGCCCCCGTGCCCTGGGGTCCTGGGTGTGGAGCCCCGGCTGCGCCTCTGAGGCAGTAGTGCCGCAGAGCTGAGTGGAGGGCCGCCCGCTTGCCCTCTGACTGACCGGCCCGCGCAGGTGAGTGGACCCACATCACTGGTACTGGAGGGAAGCCGCACACCCCCGTGTGCTCTGGAAGGGCGACCACATGAGCCGAGCCAGGGGAGTGCCGCGGGGCAGTGTAGTGGAGGAGTTTTGGTTTCTTTAATCCGTTTTGAATCTAAGTATAATGTGGTTTTGTGTTTCTGAAGTTGGAAATAGAACGGACAAGTGGTAAGATGCTTGACTGAGGAGTGTCGTGATCTAGGTTTTGAAGAAGGGAGTCAGGTGTGACTATGCCAAGGTGTAGAAGGAGCTCTTCTCGGGCAGTGTCGCTGGAGTCTTTGCTGCACTGTCCGTAGCCCTGGACCCGGTGCTGGGAAGCGGAAGGGCTCTGTCACCTTGTGACGCCGCGTTTACGTCTCTTTGCAGGTGGAGGAGGACGGGTGCCCTTCGGCTTGAGGACAGACTCGCGTAGTCGTCGGTCATTTAAGCTGAGTGCATTGTGATTTCCAATAATTGAGGCAGTGGTTCTAAAAGCTGTCTACATTAATGAAAAGAGCAATGTGGCCAGCTTGACTAAGCCGCCAGCGTGTGCAGCGCGGGCAGGACGCACCCGGGTCTCGACGGACTTGTGCATGTTAGCTGTCTAGATTTATGTCAGGTTTTTAAAAACTCTGGTCTTTTAAAGTAGTCCTAACCACTTTACTATGGAGACATGTGAGAGCCCCTCTCCTCTCCCGCGCGAGCCCGCAGGAGGAGTGGCGATGGAGGACCGTGCTTGCCCCCTCCGCGTGCTGCCCCGTGGACAGTCTCCACCACCTCCCCTGCAAACGTCCAGTGATGCAGAGGTAATGGACGTTGGCTCTGGTGGTGATGGACAGGCCGAACCCCCTGCCGAGGACCCACTCAACTTCTACGGAGCTTCTCTTCTCTCCAAAGGATCCTCCTCTAAGGCCCGCCTCCTCGTAGACCCGAACTGTAGTGGCCACAGCCCGCGCACCGCGCGGCACGCACCTGCGGTCCGGAAGTTCTCCCCTGACCTTAAGTTGCTTAAGGATGTAAAGATTAGCGTGAGCTTTACGGAGAGCTGCAGGAGTGAGGACAGGAAGGTGCTGTACACGGGAGCGGAGCGTGACGTGCGGGCAGAGTGCGGCCTGGCCCTCAGCCCTGTCCGTGGGGACATGCATGCTGGTCCCTTTGGCGGGAGCGTGGGGAACGGGGTAGGCGCAGGGGGTGAGAGCGCGGGTAAGAGGGATGAGGAACATGAGCTGGATCAGGAAAAGAGAGTGGAGTATGCAGTACTCGATGAGTTAGAAGATTTTACTGACAATTTGGAGCTAGATGAAGAAGGCGCAGGCGGGTTCACGGCTAAAGCGATCGTGCAGAGAGACAGAGTGGACGAAGAGGCCTTGAATTTCTCCTATGAGGTATGTCGGCGTCCCCTTTGGAGCACTCTTAGCAAAACCCAAAGAGAGGTGTTTGGGAGTTGCAGTGTCTCTGGGAAGCCCATGTTGGAATGTTGCAGAGGAAAAAACACCCACAGGAGGTGGAAAGGTCCACGCGAAAAGAAAGAGCCTTCAGGAGTCCAGGTGTCCCAGCTTTGCTAACAGTTTGGCTGACAGGTCTGCCTCATACCCTTGTCTCAGCCGACTTGGAAGGATCTGCTGGTGTTTCGTCCTCTTTGTTTTGCAGATGCTTGCACACCACAGGCGCACATGGGTCCCTGAGACCACCTCCTCTCTGTGTTGTGGCTGACGCCTGCCCACGGGCAGGGGTGCGGGTGCCAGGGGTCGCGGTTTCTGAACAGTGTGTTTTGCAGGATGATTTTGACAACGATGTTGATGCTCTTCTGGAAGAGGGCCTCTGTGCTCCCAAAAAGAGGCGGATGGAGGAGAAATACGGAGGAGACAGTGATCACCCGTCGGATGGGGAGACAAGCGTGCAGCCCATGATGACCAAGATTAAAACTGTGCTCAAAAGTAAGTCTGGCTGGGAAGTGGCGAGGGTGCTCGCACACGGTGGGAGAGCCCTCAGGCTTCTGGGCAGCGGTGTGCGTCTGCGGGCAGGAGGGTCCTGTTGGCGACGGGAAGCCCAGAGCGTGAGGACAGCCTATGCACTGCCGTGGTGCGGGGAGGGGCCTTCCTGGGGAGGGGGCTCCAGGGGTGTGGAGGCTGTGGACCGAGGCGGTGCTGAGCAAGGTGACTGCCCTTGGCCACCGTCTGAGCTCTGGTACCGAGTGCTGGGGAAGCTACTGGAAGCAGGCAGGACTCATTCCACAGTCTGCTCGGAAAGCACGACCCATGGCCCGTGCGTGGGCAGAGATGGGAGGGGTCACAGGCACAGTCGGGGTGCCCAGAGCTGCCCTATGTGGCCGCCTGCTGACATGGGGATGTCTCGGGCTCTTGTTTTCGTCTTGGCCTGGGGGTACCTCTTGGTGTTGGGTGGGTGGAAAGGGGCTGGAGGGACTTGGGACGCGGGCACACAGATGGTGCCTTCCGCTGGGCACCATGCAGGTGGCCAGCGTGACAGGAGGAATCGAGGAGTGGGCGGTGCACTGTCTCCCGGCCGCAGAGCAGACCTGTTGGCAGGGCCGGGCGTGTGGCTGCCGCCTGGGCTCTGGTCTGCTCACGATCACAGACACGCCTCATCCTGTGATGTGCTCAGCTCGAGCCGTGTGAGCACCTTCTCCTGGTTACCCAGGGCTGGTTGCAGGCAGCTCCTGGCCCAGCCTGCGGGACCTGGGGCACCCGAGGGGCTCTGTGCGTGCCCGACCTTGCCCTCCCTCCAGGGCCGTCCTGACACTGGTGTTTGCCTGGCGCCGGCCACGGGCGGTGTCTGGCCTGGCAAGAGGGAGTCGTTTCTGCTCCCACAAGAGTTGGTGGGGCCGTTTTCACCTCGTATGTGTTCTCTTAGAGTCCATGTGGCTTCACTTTTCTTTCTGAGTATCTTACTAGCTCCCAATACTCGTAAGAAAAGCAGGCTGTCCCTGAGTCTTCGTCCTGTGCATCTCCTGGCAGCCAGGCCTGTCCATGGCAGCTCAGGACAGTGTAGGCTTGCCACCAGCTCACAGGGAGCAGTGACCCACAGTCTACGGTTCTTAGCGGAGCCTACCAGCCCCTGTGGCTGCACCCACAGGAGGCGGGCAGAGAGGCAGGGTCAGGGTGGCAGAGCTGCAGCGAGGCCCGGTGTCTTGCGGAGCCCTGCTCAGGGATCTGTGGTGTGTCTGGGGACTAGAGCAGGCGCGGAGGGTCTTGGTGCCCGCGGGTCCCCTGGAGGCTCGGGCCCAGCATGCAGAGGGGCGGGCTTGGAGGCAGGGCTGGGCTCTCGTGGTGGGGGTGGGCCACCCCCACCCCGCTCAGAGCTTTTCTGTGGAGCCGGCCCCGCTCGCTGCTGTCTCTGCCTGGGTGCTGACTGTGACTGTCCTGGCTGTGCTGATGCGCTGCGACCACGGCTGTCCTTGCCCCAAGCAGGCCGCGGCCGCCCGCCAACGGAGCCGCTGCCGGACGGCTGGATCATGACGTTCCACAACTCCGGCGTGCCCGTGTACCTGCACCGGGAGTCGCGGGTGGTCACCTGGTCCAGGCCCTACTTCCTAGGGACAGGAAGCATACGGGTAGGGGCCGTGTCCGTCGTTCACTTGGTCTTGTGAGTTGTAGGAGGAGGGTGGCCGCCAGGCAGGCCTGTGGGGGTGTTGGAGGCCCATGCATCCAGCCTGGTAACCCACGCCGTCTCCGTGCCCGCAGAAACACGGTCCTCCCCTGACCAGCATCCCCTGCCTGCACTACCGGAAGATGAAGGACAGTGAGGAGCGGGAGCGGGGTGTGGGGCTCGCCCCGCAAGAGCCGGAGCTGCCCCCGGATGATCCCGACCCCCTGGGGGCTGACGCGGGGCCCCTGGATGAGAAGGACCCGCTGGGGGCCGAGGCCGCCCCCGGGGCCCTGGGGCAGGTGAAGGCCAAGGTGGAGGTGTGCAAGGACGAGTCGGTCGGTAAGCCTTGGGGCGGACCTGGTCCTTGGGGGGAGGGCCCCGTCTGTGCCTGCCGCCCCCTCCACGTGGCAGGAGAGCATGCCCGCGGACCGGTGCTGCTGCCCAGACAGCCTTGGTCACAACCGTCCGGCCTCTTCCTGTCGGGGTGTGCTCGTGTGGGTCCTGGGGTCCCACTGCGTGGGTTAGACACAGCCGCTGCCTCAGCCCGTTGTCGCCTCGGTCATGGGTCATCCCTCCCTGTCCCTGCCACGTCTCTTCCGTGGGGGCAGGCTCTCTTAGCCCTTGCCCAGTCCGTTGGAGGGCGGTGTGTTTTCGATCCCCAGCTGTCTGTGTGCTCCTGCCTGCGAGGGGCTGGGGGCTGCTCCCAAGGAGGGCCAGCGTCTGGAGCTGGCGGGGAGGTACTCTGCGGGGACTGGGGCATTCTCTGGACACAGCAGGAAGGGGCCCCCGTCTGCCTGATGACTTCCCCGTGGCACCGTCGTCAGCGTGTGCCCGCTGCTCGACACTCCTGTGTGGGGGGCTCTGTGGTTTCGCTCCGTCCCTCAGTGTGCAAGCATGCGCGTGGCGTGTCAGGACTCTGGGGAGCGTAGCAGGCTGGGGCTGATGGAGGCCCTGGGGTCCTGGGGAGAGGCGGGGCAGGAGGCCGTGCCGGGTGGACACCTCAGCTGGGGGCCGTCGGCTCCTGGTCTCAAACGGGGAGAAGGTCCTGGAGACTGACAATGTTTTTTCTTACCGTTCCTTTTTCTTTGTTTTTGCCTTTTTATTCTAAGTAAACTAAAAGGATAGCCCAGAAATTTCTCTCTAAGGGCCCTGGCAGAGTGAGAGCCTGGCTGTTTGGCCCCTCGTCCTTGAGGGGAGGAGGGGGGGGCTGCTGTGGGCCGGGACCCGCCCTCCACTGCGGGGGCGACTCTGGCGGGGAGTCCGTCACCCAGTCTCTGGCCTGCCCATGCAGACCTCGAGGAGTTTCGGAATTACCTGGAGAAGCGCTTCGACTTCGAGCAGGTGACCGTGAAGAAGTTCAGGACATGGGCTGAGCGTCGGCAGTTCAACCGAGAAATGAAGCGAAAACAGGCTGAGTCGGAGAGGCCCATCCTGCCCGCCAACCAGAAGCTCATCACGCTGTCTGTGCAGGACGCGCCCACGAAGAAAGGTGAGCCCGGCCCGGCCACGCAGAGGTGCAGAGGCCCCTCCCATGGCGGGGCTCAGGCCACTCTGAGATGGCCCTGTCGCCTGTCACAGAGTTTGTCATCAACCCCAACGGGAAGTCCGAGGTGTGCATCCTGCACGAGTACATGCAGCGCGTGCTCAAGGTCCGCCCCGTGTATGGCTTCTTCGAGTGTGGTGAGTGCCGCCCCGCCCCCGCGTTCCCACCCCCGCGTTCTGTGTGTGCCCCCGCGCCCGCCCACCTTCCTCAGACCTCGGGCTCTGGCCCCGTCTCCCTCTGTGGCTGCTCAGTGCCCCGGGAGCCCCCGCCCCGCCCCACCTCTCGCTGGTGTGCTGCGAACGTCTGGGCAAGTGTGTTTTAAAGTGGTCGTTCTAATTTAAGAGAACCCAAGTGAGCCTTTTGGTGCTTCGGTGACCATCGACGGTGTGACCTATGGATCTGGAACGGCGAGCAGCAAAAAGCTGGCCAAGAACAAAGCTGGTAATATGCCTACTGGTGTCAGAGGGCCCCTGTGAACCACTCCTGGCTAGAGGTGGGGTGGGCAAGTCTGTTGTCTGTGGGGTCATCCACTTGGGTAGTTTTAAGTTACGTGCTCACTGGAAGAACGTGAGCGGTGGACGTAGCAGGCCTTCGTCCGCCGGGGTGGGTGGGCCCCCTGCCCCACACACAGCACTCTGTGCTGCCTGAGCCTAGGCGCCGTCTGTGTAGATCCTCCGTGGCGGGGGTGCTCCTCGGGGGTTCCGATGTCCATGAGGACCGCTCCTGAGTGCTTCTGGCTGACGTTGGGCTGCTGGTCCCAGAGCACAGCTGACTCGGCCCTGCGGGGCCTCCGGCCCAGCCTGCTGCTGGTTCCACCTCCACGTGGCATGGCAGTGTGCTTCCAGGAGCCGTCCAGCTCCTCTCCTGGGGAGGCCCCGTGGTGGGCCAGCAATGGCTGCACCTCTGGCCCTGGCGCCGCGCGCCGTGTCTTGGACTAGCTCTGTGCTTCACAGAGCCTGGGGCGTGTCCGGTCATTTTGGCCTCCCCGCTGCTTGGGCTGGCAGCTGGTGCTGAGGATGGCAGGCTGTATGGCCGTCCGCATGCCAGGCTGTGCTGGGCACGCGTGGTCTATCCCCACCCGCCCCTGCCCAGGAGGCCCCTCTACTTCAGAGAGGCTCCAGAGGGTCTTTTGGCTCTACCCACCTGTGGGCTGTTCCTGGGCTCTCAGGACAGGAAGCTATGAGGTGCCCATTGGGCTGCCACCATCCTCGTGGCAGCATCCCACCCCCCACCCCCCGTGAGGCCGGTCACTGCAGGTGTGCTCCTGTGCCTGGGTGCCCATGCCCACGCTCCGCCCCTGGACCCCGGCTCCTGTCTGAGCCTGGCCCTCACCCGGTGCTCCTCCTCGTAGCCCGCGCCACGCTGGAGATCCTCATCCCAGACTTCGTCAAGCAGACGTCGGAGGAGAAGCCCAGAGACAGCGAGGAGCTGGAGGTGAGTGCAGGCCCCGCCGCTCGTGTTTGGGACGGGGAGGCCGCCTGTCCTGTGAGCAGGAGCTGTCCCCCTATGAGGTTTCCGTCCCGGTGTCTTGCCATGGGTGTGAGAAGCTGCGTTTGCCGTATTGCAAGGAGGTCACACTCCGCTGACAGCTGTGTGGTGGGTGAGCCTTCAAGGCAGAGGCTGCAAAAGCTGGACTGTTCTTTGTGTTGAGAACCACTTAAAAGTGTTCGTGAGCTGCTCTGGGTAGGTTGTTTCTGTGGGCTCTTGTAGTGAGGGCTTCTTATGCTGAAGGAGACAACAGAGCATTTCTGTTTCCTTGGTGTGCCAGGTTTTAGTTGTGTCATGGGGGGTCTAGTTCCATGACCAGGGGTGGAACCCGGGCCCCTTGCATTTGAAACATGGCGTCTTCACCACCGGACCACCAGGGAGGCCCCTGCACTCTTTTTATGACACCTTTACTGACATTGAACTTACATAGACCATGGTTTTTCCTTTTTAAGCTACACAGCGCAGTGGGGTTTTTGTATGTTCAGCTGGTCTTCATCACTCCAGAAGGAAACCCCGTCCCCGTCATCTGGGCTCCCATTCTCGCCCCAGCCCCTCGACCCCGGCAGCCACCAGCTGCTCTCTGTGCTGGCTCTGCCACTTCTGACCCCCCCAGTCAGTGGGGCCAGGCCCAGGCGTTCCTTACTGACCGCTGCTGAGCCGAGGCTTCGTCAGCGTGAGGACGTTTCCTTCCACTCCTGGTTTGCTGACTGTTTCTGTCTGCAGTGGATGTTGGGTTTCGAATTTTCTGCTTCTGTGAGGTGATCACGTGGTTTTTATCTTTGATTTTACCGATGTGGGGCTGTGTCCCCATCAGCTTTTGAACAGAAACCCAACCTTGCACTCCCAGGCTGAGGCCTGCTTGGCCGTGGCGCAGTCACCTCTTTGGTGGCCGGGCTGGGCCGCTGCTGTCTGTCAGGGTCCCTCCGCTGTCTCAGGACTGCTGTGTGTGTGTGTCTTTCACGTGACGTCTCTGGTGCTGGTATCAGGGCAGTGCTTGCCTCTTAGAATGAGTGGGAAAGCGTTCCTTCCTCTTGTACCGTGTGGGATAGCTCGCAAAGGATCGGTGTGAACTTTCTGAGCACTTGGCCGAGTTCACCAGTGAAACCGCCTGGGCCTGGACTTCTCTTTGTTTTCAGGTTGCTCACTTGTTGCGCATTTTCAGGTTTTCTGCTGCTTCTCTAGCCGGAGTGGGATCCTGTGTCTGCAGGCCTTCCCCAGCCAACCAGGTCCTCCAGGGGACCGGCACCCACAGTGCCCTCTTGTGGCCCTTCGGCTTCAGTGGGGCTTTGATGTCCTTGCCTTCGTTCCTGAGCTTTGGCAGTTTGAGTCTTTATTCTCTCTCGGCTGGTCTGTTTGTCAGTGTTGTCGGTCTTTTCAAATACACGGCTTCTGGTTCGGTGGAAGTTCTTTTTTGAATTCTCTGTTTCTGTTCCAGCCTTAGTGTTTTTTTTTTCCCTGCCAGCCTTGTGTTTGGTTTGTCCTTTCTTGTAGTTGTAGTTTCTTAAGGTTTAGAGTATTGACGTGAGGTCTTTTTAAATGTGGAATTTACAGCTGTCAGTTTTCTTCTGTGTACTAATTTGCATCCCATAACTCTGCTTTAACATATGTTGTGTTTCTGTTCTTATCTATGTCGAGATATCTTCCTCATTTCTTTTGTGATGTTTTTTTCTTTGAACCAGTGGTTATTTTAGGACTTTTTCCTTTTCATATATTTGTGAATCTCCCCAGTTTCCTTCAGTTACTGACTTCTAACTTAATTCCATTGCGATTCAGAACTACAGCTTGTGTGATTCCAGTCAGCCCTTTAACATTTGTGGAGGCTTATGCTGTGCCCGCCCGAGAGGCTGGGTGTGTGCGCTTGCCAGTGGAGTGAACAGCCAAGCTGGTGAGGGGCGAGCTCCCCTCCTTGGAGGGTCTCTGTCCTGGAGGGAGTGGTGCTGAATTCCCAGTTATTGCCGAGTTGTTCCCTCACTGCCGTCAGGCTTGCTCCCTGTATTTGGGCCTGTTGGGTGCCTATGTCTTTGTGATAATGTAATAAAGTAACAATGAGACGTTTGGTCTCTGTCTTTGGTTCCTGCAAAGAGCTAATGCAGTATAGAAATTACCATTTGGTTTTTGTCCCCAGTTCCTGAAATAGCTCTGTTTGATAAAAGTGAAGGGGACATTTGGGACTTCCCTGGCAGTCCTGTGGTGGGGACCCCGCACTTCTGATGCAGGGGAATTGGGATCCTGCGTGCCAAGAGGTGCAGCCAAAAAGTGAAAAAATTTAAGTGAAGGGAAGCCTTTACTCTCACCCCTTCCCTCCGCCTGAGTTCATGTCGAGGTGGCCCAAGGCAGGGGGCTGGTTGCTGGGGGCACCGCTGTGCAGTCGGGTAGGACCTGCAGCCTCATCCTCCACTCCCGGGCCTGGGGTGGCTCTTCCCTCGTGGCCGGCCCTCTGAGTGGCACGGTGCAGGGAGGGAGGCACTCTCAGGAAGGGTGCTTTTCCACTCGCCAGGACGAGGCGCTGTGGGGGAGGAAGCCCCCTCGCTCCCAGAGGAGCAGGTTCCCGGAGTTCTGTATGAAGAGGGTGGGGCTGGGGGCCCCAGGTGCTGGACAGTCGGGGAAGGGAGCTCCCCGAGAGGCTCTGAGAGAGCGTGTGGTTCTGGGTCACGGCCGGCTCCGGCTGGGCACCGCCTCTGTCGCCGTGGCCGGCTCTGTCCTGTCGTGTCTGGTCCCTTCCTCCGTTCCAGACTCCTGCGCGACGGTTTCCAAGGTGTTCTCCAAAGGTTGTGTGTCCTTGACTCTCTGGACAGTCGTCTGACCAGACTCTGGTCCAGGACGGGCTCCGAGGCCAGCAGGCGGGCGTGTCTCGGGCGGCCGGGCCGAGGGGTGGGCGCAGCGTCGCCGAGAGGCTGTGACGAGGGTGGGGGCCGCTGGATGGGCCGCGGGCATTTCTGGCCCTCACTGGCTGCTTTCCTTTGTAGTATTTCAACCACATCAGTATCGAGGACTCGCGGGTCTACGAGCTGACCAGCAAGGCCGGACTGCTGTCCCCCTACCAGATCCTCCACGAGTGCCTTAAAAGGTGGGGTGCCCCTGCCCAGGGCCTCTCCGGGGGACTGGCTGGGAGCTGTAGCTTGGGGAGGACGGTGGGTGCCATCTCAGGGCGACGATGCCTACTGTCTGCTCTGTCCCCCAGAAACCACGGGATGGGAGACACCTCCATCAAGTTTGAAGTGGTTCCTGGTAAAAACCAGAAGAGCGAATATGTCATGGCGTGTGGCAAGCACACAGTGCGCGGCTGGTGTAAGCCCCCCGTCCCTCTGCCCCCCGGACACGCGTGCACCTGCTTTCAGTGACCCCAGGGCCCGCTGCCCGGGGTCACCTGGGCCCCAGCCACGTGCTGACGGCTCCAGGTGCGCCCGCCGCACTGCATCACCCTGAGACCCAGCCCGCCTGCGCGCTGCCATGGCGGCTTGTGTCCCGGGCTCGAGCTGCTCACCTGGCGCGGCTGTGGCCCTGGCTGCCAGCACGGCCTGCCCAGCGCTGGGTCTCTGGGAAGGGAGCGGGCCTGCTGCTCTTCGCTTCGCCCGGGGCTGGAGGTGGCTTCACACTGAGACTGTGTGACCGTCTAAACACAGCCCAGCACCGGGTAAGGGAGGTCATGACCCAGCAGGCCCCGGGAGATCGTGCAGACTGGGCTGTGCCCCACGGACACCAGCGCTTGCTGCGTCCAGCTTGAGCAGGGGGCTGGGTGGGAGCAGACCCACCGGGGCAGAGGCCCTGCGCCCCTCCAGCCTGCTCTGCGCCTTGGCCTCTCCTCCCTCTGTCTAGAAACATCCGCCACACAACACTCCCCCTGCCCCTAGCCTGCCCTGTGGGATGCATCATCTGTGTGTCTGTAGCTGGGGGTAGGGGGCCTCAAGAGCTACCTCTGGTGGGCGGGGCTGTGTGGAGCGTGCCCGTCTGGACACGGTGCCCCGTGGACACTGGTGTCTTGACTCCATGTCCATGTCTCTGCCCAGGCAAGAACAAGCGTGTTGGGAAGCAGTTAGCATCTCAGAAGATCTTGCAGCTGTTGCACCCGCATGTCAAGAACTGGGGGTCCTTGCTTCGCATGTATGGCCGCGAGAGCAGCAAGATGGTCAAGCAGGTAATGAGGGCGGGGGGCTGCCTCGGGCACCCGCACGGCCACCAGCACCGTCCGCCTCTGCGGCCCGTGTGTGTTCTCTGTTTTGGCCAAGATGTCGAGACTCCACAACACTGTTAAGTCTTTGTGCATTTAGGGGAAAATACAGGCAAGTGACGTCTGCGGTCTTTTTTTCCCCCGACTTGCAGAAACGGTCCCCAGTGAGTGATGGGTGTGGAGGATGGGGGTGCCGGGAGGCCAGGGCCCTGAGGCTCTGCGTGGAGCGCCTTCTGCGCGGCCCTGGCGGGAGGCCCCAGAACTATCCAGGCGTGGGGCTGCCACCAGCGGGCGTCCTCACAGGGCCCCCACCCCCTGAGCATGCAGGGAGCGTGGTGTCGGCCTTTGGGCTTCTGGCGGCCGTGGGGCAGGGCGAGCCTGGCCCCTGCATGCCATCCCCCCGACCACGTTGGGTCCCGGTCAGTCTCGCTGGAGGCCTCTGGGCACGGTGTGTACCTGGCTGGCGGCTGTCAGGCTGTGGGGGCCAGTGTACCCCTTGCACCCGAGGCCTTGGAAGCAGGGACAGCCAGCGGCTTGGTGGGCGGGTCGCGGGAGGGGAGGCCCCGGCCAGTGCCACCAGCAGGCTCTGCTCCCCAGGAGACCTCAGACAAGAGCGTGATCGAGCTGCAGCAGTTCGCCCGCAAGAACAAGCCCAACCTGCACATCCTGAGCAAGCTACAGGAGGAGATGCGACGGCTGGCGGAGGAGCGGGTGTGCGGGGCAGCCCCAAACCCCTGGGGGCTGTGACCTTGACCCCCCTCTCCTGGGCGTGTGTCCTGACCAACTCTCGGGAAGTGCCAGCGTGTGGTGCTGTGTGCTGGCACCCTGCTCCTCAGGCTGCCCAGTGCCCGTCCGCTGGGCTCGCCCCACCTGAGAGCCCGCTGAGCCTGGGCTGCAGTCCCCGTGGGCCCGCCCGACCTCGGGCCGCAGTCCCCGTGACCCCGCCCCTGACCTCGGTGTCCTTCCAGGAGGAGACGCGCAAGAAGCCCAAGATGTCCATCGTGGCGTCTGCGCAGCCTGGCGGTGAGCCCCTGTGCACCGTGGACGTGTGAGGGCGGCGGCGGGCGCAGGGCCGCGCACTGGGAGGGCTGCCTGCGCGCCCTGCCGCCCTGGGCCTCTGGCCGTCGGCCCCCGCCGCCGTGCATCCGACCGCAGGCCCCCCAAAGTCCGGGCGGCTGTGTTCCGGCCTCCACCACCTGCTGCACAGGCAGACGCGGACAGCTAGGAGATGGCTGTGGAGCGCTGCTTGTGGGGACAGACCCTGACGGTTTCCATGAATTTTCTCTGTAACGTGCACTGACCAGAAGTGATAATGACGTGAAATGCGAAGGCCGCACAGCCCGGCTCCCACAGGCATGTAGGGACCCAGGCAGCAGGTGCAGGCCGGTCCCCCGCCCCTTCCCGCCTCCTGGGTTTTCCTAACAGTAGGAAGGAGTATTTAAAATGAACAAGATTTAGTATCAACTATTTTTCAGAGATTGCAGGCAAGCCACCAACGTGATCTTTCTTCACCTAGAAAGGTGTTGCCCGGGGGCATGGGCGCTGCCCTGCCTGCTTGCTGGCCTGGCGTCCACCCTTAGTGCCCTGAACACGCCTTCATAGATGCTGAGGCCCCTCACCTTTGCTGGCCTCTGCTAATTTTATACTAAATTTTTGCACAGTCCAGTCTGTCCACCATCAGTTTTTAAAGCTTTTATGAGATTTTAGCGTTTGGAAAGAAGCTTTTACAGTGAGGGTAGAAGGCAGGTGTGGAGCCACGCAGCAGGTGTGGACAGTTAATGCGTTTCAGCTTGCCGACTCGTTTAAGAGGAACTAAAGACACACCGGGGTGGGGGCAGGTCAGTCCCACCCCAGGTCCCGGCGCAGCGCTGCTGTTCCCACCTTCGGCCACGGAGGCTTCAGAATGCCCCCCTCCCACGTGACTTGAGGCGGGCACCTTGCGGACCTTTGTAAAACAGTCCACAAATCAAGTCGCTGTTAATTATATGCTCGCTTCTGTCTTGTCCTGTCTATGGTGGTAATAATTTGGACAGTAACTGTTGAAGAGCAGCCAGACGCGCCACCCTGAACCAATGCCTCCTGCAGACTGGGGGTGACCTCCCGTGGTCCTTCCTCCACCCCCTTCCCCAGGTGTGGGCATGGCTCTGGTGCAGGGGCAGAGGGCAGGGAGAGCCTGTGGGGCCACAGGCAGGAGCCTCAATGGGTGGGAAGCAGGAAACAGGAACCAGAGCTGTCCTAGTCCTGGAGCCGCGGGTCCTCCATGGGCTGTGCTCCCCTCAGGTCTCAGGCCACCAGGAGGGGCCTCTGGGCCAAGACAGGTGGGTGAGGGGGCAACACTGTGCCCTGTGTGCCCGGTACCTGAGGCTGGCCCCCCTGGCCGCGGGGTGCTGGGAGAATCACTCCCAGTTCTGAGGTGCGTTCCAGAACCTGCCCCCCTGGGTTCACATCACAAACACTGGTGGTTTGGCACTTGTTTATTCCAGCCCTCATGGCCTGTTTCAGGGGGAGGGACGGGGCTCGGTGGCCTCTGTGGCTGCTGCCTGGCCATCCTGGGTGGGCACTGACCCCAGGCCCTGCCTGTGGTGGTCTGGGGGTTGTTTCAGAAAGGCTGGTTTCTGCGGCCCCTAAGAAGTGGGGGAGGCCCTGGCTTCTGGCAGGGCATCACCTGGGGGTGCTGGTGAGGTCTGGACCGGGGACTTGTGGGGCTCCAGGGCCCCTGCACCATTGGGGAGCTCCATCCTCTCAAAAAGAATGAGCATCTCACAGTGCGGGGTCTGAGGGAACAAATCCACAGCCACAGCCTTGACTGGCCGGAAGGGAACACCCTTGACACGGTTGGATGGGGCCCTGCAGAGGCTGTAAGGGATGGAGCACAGTCAGGGCAGGGGTGAGACGGCCACAGGGGACCCCCACCTACCCAGCCCACCCCACACTCACTCCACGAAGTTGCCCATGGCCGCCCGGGGGTTGCAGGAGACATAGAGCAGCCTCCGGAGATTCTCCGCCCGGCGCACAGCCAGGATCACCTTGGAGTCTGGGGGAGACAGAGCCTGAAGGGGGTCCCTAAGGCCACCTCCCCACCCCCCAAAGGGAAAGGCCCAGCCAGCCCCTGGACAGCCTTCTGCCTCCCAGCACCCCGAGAAGGAGGCTACTCACGCAGGCCAGCGCGGGGCGGGTCCAGAATGGCCACGAGCTGCTGGGCGGCCAGCCTGCTCACCAGGGCGGGCACCAGCTCCTCGGCCCTGCCGCAGTGGAACTCCGCGTTGCTCAGGTCTGCAAGAGGTAGGGCAGCCGTGCCAGGCCCACGGCCCCGGCCACAGGCCCCTCAGGAAAGCCTTTCCCCGCAGGCAGGGCGGCCCCAGGCACCATGGGTGCACAGTGGGTCCGCAGAGGGGCCTTCTCTGCCCCCACCCGTGGGGAGTAGGGGCTCAGGGCTGCCCGGCTGCGCCCCCACCGCTGGCCCTCACTGTTGTCCAGGGCGTTCACCCGTGCGTCCTCCACGGCCTCCTGAGACAGCTCGACCCCCACGACTCTCTTCACCTTCTGGAGCGGGGACAGGAGGGACTGATGACCACCCAGCCCAGGCCTCCTGGGGCAGCAGAGGAGGCGCTGCTCTAGGGTGGGGGGCACACAAGAAACAGGAAGGGGGACAACGCGAGTGGGTCGGGGCTCACCCGGGCCAGGGCCAGGCCGATGGTGCCTGTGCCGCAGCACACGTCCAGCACCGTGCTGCCTGCATCCAGCTGGGCCCAGTCCTGGATGAGCGTGTAGAGCACCTCAGCCGCAGGGGTGTTCACCTGGGTGCAGGCTGGGCAGTCAGCGCAGCCCCCCGCCCGGCTCCCTCACCCCCCTGCCTAGCCTCTGACTCGCTGAGTGCCCCAGGGCCCCTCTGGCCACTCCCAGACTCCCGGCTCAAGAACACAGCTTGGTGCCACCGCCCCCTAGTTCCTCCCGAGTGCCCTCCTGAGCCCAGACTCCAGCCACCTGGAAGAAGGCGTGGGGGGAGATGCGGAAGGTCAGCCCCAGCACGTCCTCATGGATGCACCGGTCCCCAGCCACGTGCTCCAGAGGCAGGCCCTCCTGGCTGGGGGTCTTTCTGTGGGCAGGAGAGGAGCTCTCAGTCACAGTCCTCACAAGGACCCCCACCCCAGCCATCCCGACTACTGACCGCTGTCCTTCCTCCACGAAATACAGGCAGGTCACCCCACTGGCCTTGCCTGGCCCCTCCATGAAATACTGTGCCAGAGATGCCTTTAGCCCCGCCAGCTCCTCCGGGCTCAGGTTCTAGAGCAGGTGGTAGAAAGGGCTGGTGAGACTAGGTCCAACCCCTCTGGCCCAGATGCCCCTCCCGCAGGCTGCCTGCCTGAGACCTGTGGGTGAAAGTAGGCAATGGCCATGGCTTGGCCACGGCGGCTGGTACGCACGGTCAGCTGCTTCCAATGACCTGAGTAGGTCTCTGGGTCGTATGCCGAGTAGGGAGTGGACCTGTAAGAGCCACAGAGGACCCTGAGTACCCGCGTCTGCCCCCCAGGCAGGTCTGCATTCCCCAGTCTCATCACCAGAGGCCCCTCCCGGGCAGGACCCCATCTTCCGCTCTCAGCCGGCCTCGGACATCCCGGCTGCCAGCAACCTCACCGGATGAACTCCTGGAACGCCGTCACCACCTGCTTGGTGGCCCCGGGGATGTGCACGGTGTTGAAGGGGGCCGCCACGGCACACGTCCCGCTCTTGTACTTGCTAAGCCGGCAGCCCACCGTGTTGTCCCCTCCGTCCACGCCGACGCCAACCAGGAACTCGCATTTGTTCCGATACTCAGTCTGCAGGAAGGGCCAATGGACACAGAGACGCCCGGCTCTCACTGACCGTTCAACACCGGCAGCGCGGAGGTGATGTGAAGCCCAGGCTCCCCCACGGGCCTGGCAGCCAAGGGCACCATGCTGACGGCAACCACCGGGTGCTTGGTGAGAACTAGAAGCAGCTCTAAGAGAGCGGGAGGACCAAGCGGGAGAAGTTTCTGTGGGACCCCAAGGCCTAACCTGCTGGGGGGAGGGCCGGACACCCTCCAGTGGACAGCAGGCCTTGTTGTGCTTGTGCCTCTGAGAGAGGAGCCAGGGCAGCATGGCACGGTTGGTGCTCCCGATCTCCCTGTGGGCAGAGGAGGGGCAGCGGTGGGGCTCCAGATGCCCCCACCCGGGGTGCTCAGGACCCCACTGTCTTGAGCCAGGAACACATGGCTCTTACTGGGCTGACTTCCTGAGAGCCTGTGTGCAACGTACAGGGAGAGGCCTGAGCAAACACAGCGCCCAGCCAGCGGTGCCCGCGCCCACACTCACCTGGCCAACTTCTGCAACACTTGCTCACACTCTTGCCGCTTCCGCTCCAGCTGCTCCTCGTAGGGAACGGCCCAGAGAGGGGTCACCACGTCGGCGACGCACGTGGCCGGGCTGGCGGGGAGCTCCCCTCGTTCCTCCTGCCGCCTCTTCCTGGCCAAGGGGTCAGCCTTGGGCCTGGCCAGGCGCGCGCTGAGTGGGCGGCCCTTCCAAAGCGCCCCGTGCAGCACGCACAGAGCCTTGTCGCGCTCGGCGGCGCTGCGGAAAGTCACGAAGGCGCAAGGCGGCTGCCCGAAGAGCTTCGTCTTGTGGGGCTGCAGCCCGAAGCGGCCCAGGAAGCGCCGCACGTCACTGAAGCTGGCGTGGCGCGGTACGTTCTGCAGCTCCAGCTTGAAGACCTCCGAGGTGAACAGGCCGGCCCGGATGTAGCCGTAGGGCCCCGGCCCCGCCGGCCCGACCGCTGCTGCCGGCTCCTCCTCCCGCCGCGGGCCAGGCGCCGTGGCGCCGTCCTGGCCGGGGTCCCCGACGTGCGCCAGGGCCTGCGAGCAGACGGCAGGCGCGGGGCTGGCAGCGGCCCGTGCGCCCGGAGCCCCGCCCCGGCCTCCCCTGCCCATCGCGGCCCCGGCCCCCGGCCCCCGGTCCCCGCCGGCTCCCCCGCACGGTACTTCGCCGTCCAGCTCGTCCCCCATCGTTCGTAGCGTCCGTCGCCTCTCCTGGGCCTGGAGCACACACCTTCCGGCTGCGGCCCGGGACTCGAACCCGCGGTGCTCGGGGCCAGGCCTCGGCCACGCGCCGCCCGCCCGCCCGCCAGGGGACCGCGCCCGCCGCTCCCCGGGCCCGCAGCCCTCCCGCCCGGCTGCCGGCGTGCGCAGCGCAGGAGGCGCGTCTCTATCGTCCCCGCTTCCGGCTACGTCATCATCACGCGCCGCTCGAGCCCCCTCCCCCAGCCCAGTCCTCTAACTTCAGGGGCGCGCGCGCGCGGCCGCGGGGCGGAAGTGCGCGCGAGGGCCGCCGGGAGCGCGTGCGCCCCCGCCCCTCGCCGTCCCCCTCGCAGCCTGCCTGGCTGGCCGGGCATGCGCCGCGGGCGTTTTGGCGGGAAGCGCGGGGCAGGCCGGACAATGCGAGTGTCCGCCGCCCGAGCCCAATAAAGCTGCGCCGGTTTTGAATCGCGGCGCGTTTCCCGCCGCCGGGGTCAGGGGTCGGGGTTCGGGTCGCGGGGCGGAGGGAAGCGCGAGCGGGCGGGCGGGAGGCGCCGGCGCCAGACGCGAAGGAAGGAGCTGCGAGCAGCCGCCGAG
>ML663582.1:1396375-1482666 GCA_007570785.1 Antilocapra americana
ACCCGGCAGGAGCCAGAGGGAGCAGCCCTGGACGGTGATACGGGTGGACAGGAGGGGACGGGGCTCCCAGTACCACTGTCCCGTCGACACTCGTGGGCCAGTCCATGCTCCGAGGTCCTCCTGCCCCGCCCCGCCCCACCTGTCGTTTCTGGCCTGGTCCTTGTTCTCTAGACCAGTTTGAGGCATTTCCCAGGGGGGTTTTCCCTGACCCTGCTTCTCCCAGAGTCTAGCTAGTCACCGGGTCTCCGGCCTGGTGTGCAGGTGGGTGGGTGGTGGCAGAGAGGGCCCTTGAGTGCCCGGTAGGCACACGGGCTCACCGGGGGTCTGGGCTGGGATGACTGGTCTCGGTGCTGAGTGTGACGTGGTCCTGGGGCTGGTCCTGGGGGGCTTCTGCCAGGCACGTGGGGTGAGTTTGGCCAGGGGGCACTCATTTCTTGGGAAGCTGGTCTCCTTGAGTCCCTGCATGGCCTGAGGGATGGGTGGCCACGCTGATTCCCTGATGCGCCTCGATCTCCGGTCACGGGCCTTTGGTGTCCACTTCCCGTGGCCTCTTTCCCTGGGACGTCCCTGGGTGGTACAAGGCCGAGTGGTGGGTCTCCTTCACCCCATTTCTGTCTTCTGTGTCTCGGCTACAGCCCTGCCTGCTCTGGGTCGGGTCCTGCTGTCTGGCCAGGCATGGACTCGGCCACGTGGCGGGCACCCTTTTTAGGAAGGCTGGGCCTGCCCAGCTGCGGTCCACATCTGCCCTGGGTCTGCTCGGACAGGGACAGGGCCAGGGGCAGCTGGTGGTGAACGGGTCTGGTGGCGTTGGAGACCCTTGCTGAGGTGTCCTCATGGTCAGGGAATGGCTGCCCTTTTCCCAGATTCGGGACAGTCCTGCTTTTAAGTGGACACAGGGAGTTTTCAGGGGTTTGGGTAAGAGCCAGACTCACAAGCCTTTGTCTGGGCCTGGTTGGCGAACCCCCAACCAGGCTTTTGCTCCAGGTAGGGCGGGTTAGGGTCGGGGTTGGGGGCTGGCCTGGCAGGTCCTCATGGGGCCTCTCCCTCCAGTCACACCGATGATGGAGCTGAAGCCGAACGCGGGTAGCGACCGCGCCTGGGTCTGGAATACCCACGCCGACTTCGCCGACGAGTGCCCCAAGCAGGAGCTGCTGGCCATCCGCTTCCTTAACGCCGAGAGTAAGTGGACCCAGACGTGTGCGGGGGTGCCTCTGGGGAGGGTCTGCACTCACAGGGCTGTACACAGCCTGCCCTCCCCGGGCTGGGGTGTCCTCCTGCTTGTGTTGTTGGGAGTGGCACCTGGTGCCGAGGAGGCCTCACCTCTGCTCTGGGGGGCCTGCTCCAGCACAGTGCCTGGCAGGTCGGGCTGCCTGGATGGGATTGGGGTGTCCGTGGGACCCTCCAGGACTGCGTCCCCCTTGCTGCTCAGTTGCTGCTCAGGGATCTTTGGGGGCGTCCTCTCTTACCTCTGCAGATGCTCAGAAATTTAAAACGAAGTTTGAAGAATGCAGGAAAGAGATCGAAGAGAAAGAAAAAAAAGGTGCCGCAGGCCCGCGGAGGGGTTGGGGGGCTCTGCAGACTCACTCTGCACCCAGCCGCAGCCCCAGGCGGGTGCTTTTTCCGTCTGCCACAGGAACTTGCGGGGGGCTGTGGCCTCTGCCCTGTCAAGGGCAGCACAGCTACCCCGGGACACTGGTGCTTTCTGGGGGTAGGCGGGCCGCGTCTCCCCAGGACTGCAGGGGCTTGGGGAGGTGCCTGTACATGCTCACCTGGATATGCTGGGCATGGCCTGCCACGCCTCCTTCTGACCACGCCCCTGTCCCCTCAGGGTCCGGGAAGAACGACAGTGCCGAGAAGGTGGCAGAGAAGCTTGAGGCGCTCTCAGTGCAGGAGGGCGAGCAGCCCGAGGATGCGGCCCCAGCAGCGTCTGAGGAGGAGCAGTGAGGCGCCCCAGGCACCTCGCCCCCGGCTCCCCCGTTTCTTTTTTTAATTTTGCCCTGCGCCTTCTTTTCAATTTGTTTTTATTCTGTTTTGTTTTTACAAGGGACTTTATATAAAGAACTGACTTCCAACATTCAAGTTGTTTTTTTTCCTAAGTTTTCACTCTCATGAAAACAACTTCAGAAAATCCATTCCCTGGTCACGAGAATGTACCGTGCTAACTTTCTTTTCCATAGTGGAAACACTTATTTATAGTCATCAAAATAGCGAATAAACAACGCATTTGAAACCTGCACAGAGGCAGGACGTGTGTGCGCCGCCCCCCTCGCTCTGCCCCTGGCCTTGGGGGGACGCCTACCAGGTGCCCTGGGCGTGCCCCCGGCTTTGATTGGGCGTCTTTGGGCTTCTGCCGCTGGTCTGACCTGGGGCTGGGCGCAACCCTGTGACTATCCTCAGAAGGCTGCCCTGTGGGGCTCCAGGCCCTCCAGTCTGGGTGGAGGTGGGGGCGTCCTTGGGAGAGCGGTCTCCGAGTCGACACCTCTGAAGCCCTGTGTCTGCAGAGACCACTGGCTCTGAGGGACTCCCGTGGGGGTGGGGGGTTGGGGAGCACAGCAGGACCCAGCCAGAGCCGCCTCCAACTGTGCTTAGGCCTGAGGTGGGCTACCTGGGGCCGGACAAGAGGGTGCGGTGGGGATGGGAAGTGGCTGTCCTTAGCCTGCAGGTCAGGCCTCCCCGTTGCCCGTAGGAGGGGATCCCTGGGCTACAGCTCCCTGGGACCCTCCACCCAGGGGAACACATCCTTCCTGCCCACGCCCTTCACTCACTCCATACAGACCCAGAGACCCTGAGGAGCAGGGCAAGGCCTGCTAGGACCACAGTGTGTCCTCAGAACCTCGGCGGAAGCAGCTGAGTAGAGCCAGGAGGTGTTGGGTCTCCGCCTGCCTGCAGCCCTGGGCCTGGGCCGGGGATGGGTGGGGCACCCTCTTCTGTCCAGCAGTTGCCCTGGGGCCCCTGGGCCAGGCGGGGTCTCCCAGCCCGAGGTGGACTGGGGACATGGCTGCACAGGGTTCTGGCCACAGAGAAGCAGACGCCGGCCATGGATTCCCACCTGGGGAGGGGCTGAAGGTCTTGGTTTCAGAGCAGAGGACCCAGGCTGGCCAGACCCCACTGTGGTCAGGTCCACCTTAAGTGGCAGCGGCCGAGTCCGGGGGTGGGGTTTCCTGCAGGGGGAGAGCCTGCCCACGGGGTCCTGTCCTCGGCAGGGGCAGGGTGCTGGGCTCTCCCAGGGCACCCCACTCTGTCCCGCGAGGCCTGCAGCCTGGGACAGGCGAGGACCAGCGCCCCGCCCTCCTTACCCTCCCGGCCGCCGCCCTCTCGGTCTGGCTCAGGGGCTGTGAAGTGGGCAGGGGAAAAACCACCTAGGTGCCCCGCCACGGGACATGTCCTGGGGCGGGAGGGGGGCGCGCTCCAGGCAGGAGGGGCCTGATCCTGCCCCGCAGGAGCTCCGAGGTGTTTCAGGGAAAGGGCTGACCCAAAAGGGCTCCGCGCAGGGCTGTGGGCCGGACGTGGGCCCTGGCGGCGGCGCGAACCCTGGTGGGCCAGACCCCGGGTGTGCGGGCCCGCAGCAGCCCCCGAGGGTCGCGGGTTCCTGGCTGGAGTGGCCGGAGGGGCCCCGGCGGGAGGGTCCGAGCCCGGCCCCGCCGCCGGGGCAGGGTGGGGAGGGCGGGCGGGGCGGCGGTCGCGGGGGCCCCGCCTGGCCCCCGGCCCCGCGCGCCGGTCCACCTTAAGGGGCGCGCTGACATCAGCACGCCGCCGCGACGCCGCGCCCGCGGGGTGGGATTTCCTCCCGGGCCGCCGCCGCCGGGTCCTGCCCGTCCTGCCGGCCCCGCCCGCCCGGCCCCGGGGAGGGATGCGGCGGCGCGGCACCCAGGATGCCCCGCAGCCCCGGGACGCGCCTCAAACCCGCCAAGTATATCCCGGTGGCCACGGCGGCCGCTCTGCTGGTCGGCTCCAGCACCTTGTTCTTCGTGTTCACGTGAGTCGGCCGTGGCGGGGCGCCGGGGCCAGAAGGGGCAGGGCTGTGCGCACGGTGCTGGACGCGGCCGGGGGCCTGATGGTGGGCTGATGGTGGGCTGGGCCGGGCAGGGGGCACAGGGCTGTGGGCGCCTTGAGTCCCCACCCTGGGCCAAGGCTGATGCCGCGAGCCAGGTGAGTCCTGGGTGTGAAGACCCTGGGGTCCGGCAGGCCCCGCTGGAGTGCCCAGGCAGGACCACCCGGGTGCCAGGCGCCCACCCGGGACGGCAGAATGCATGTGGGTCTGCACACGTATGGCTGCAGCCCTGCCCTCCCATGGGTGCACAAGGGGATGCCGGCCACCCAGGGCCACCAGCCCCCCTTGCAAGCGCTGGACGGTGGCTCCCGGTGTCCTCCCAGCCATTCGGCCGCAGGCCAGAGCCAGGTTGTTCCCGCGTAGGTGTGGCCTGGTCGGGCTGCCACGTGCCTGCCTCACGGCCACCACTGGCGCTGGCCTGGCAGTGCCCTCCCCTTTCCCTTGACCTCTTCAGGAAGGCCCAGTGGTCACGGCCAAAGGGCCTGACCAGGCCACACCCAGGGACACCGGTTGCAGTGGGCACTGGGACCCTCGAGGCAGGGCACCAGCTGGTCCTGGGCTGGTGCAGACGAAGTGGGTGCTGGTGACAAGGTTCCCTTTGCGTTGTCGTGACCCACCCCCCCTGCCCCCCACCCCAGGCACAGGGAGGGGCTGGGGACCCCGGCTTCAGCCATGCAGGTCTGTGGCTACCTCCTGCCGCGGTTTCCAGACTGGGACATGGCCAGGTGACCGGAACAACTGCTACTCTGGCCTTCCTGGGGGCCCAAGGCTTGGGGTGGCTGCAGCCAGCCTGGCACCGTTTCCCCTCGGCAGGGACGCAGGCAGCGGCCCAAGGCCGACCAGGCTGCACTGGGTGCCCGGCAGTGAGCGGGCCCTGGCGGCTGGGCTGGGTGGGCACTGCAGGCTGCCAGGAGCGTGTTTAAAAAAGGCTGTGTGGACGGGCTTATTTCTGGCTTTGGCGAGCAGACGTGTTCTTGTCACTGAGATGCTGCTGGCTGTGGGCAGTGGGTGCGGGCCGCGGGGGGATGCGTCCCGTGGGGGCTTCTGGGAGGTGGGCTCCCTGCTCTGGCCTCCGGGCCAGGGTAGGGGTCCCTGGGGGAGCCTCAGTCCTGCTTCCTCGCAGCCTGGCCTCCGCTCGCTGGTCTTCTTCCTCATCCCCAAGTGCAATTCAGCCTTAGTCCTTCTGACTTTAAAAGGAATTTCTGTTCCTGGTGAGAACTTGTGAGATGCAAGGGAAAAGTTTAGCAGGAAGCTGAGCTCAGCACCATCCCCTCTCCTGCCCAGAGCACCCTGACCCCCAAGGAATGGCTCTTGCTCTGTGGCTTCCCTTGATTTCGGAGGGTCCTGATGGCCCCACCCGGGGGGGGCAGTTGTGCAGGGTCCCTGCCCTGCGTCTGTGCTCACCGCCCCAGGGCAGCTTGGTGTGGAAGGTGGGGGCGCAGGGGTGTGGGCCTGGTCCGGTGCAGCACTCCTCTTGCCCGGGAACCCTCCCTGCGCCCCGGGGCCATGCTGCTTGGCCAAGTGACCATGGAGGACCCCGGCTTGCTCTCAGCTCAGTCCTGCTGGGCTCCACCAAGGCGGTGGGGTTCTGCGGGGGTTCTGCCAGGCTACCCAGGCCCAGTGACACTGCCCCCAGTGGGCCGGCCCGGGTGGGCAGGGGGCCAGGCAGTGCCCTTGGACAGGTCTCGCGTCTCTTTAGCTCTGGTCCCAGGCCCTCCATAGAGCCAGACCCCGCCGCTCCAGGGCTCTCCCCATTTCACCTCGGGCCCCCAGGAGATTGGGACTCTGTCTTCTCTGCTTCTTGGGCTTTGCTGGATGCTGAGGCCCCCGGCCCCTCTCTGTGCTCAGGAAATATGAGCTGCCTGTTTGGGGGGTCGGCGCAGATGGCAGCCCCTGGTGTGGCTCGGAGTGGGAGCCCAGGCGGAGGGGACCGGGGACACCTGCCTTGGGCCAGCTCGCTGAGGGATTTGGCTGGCAGGACATTCAGACCTGTCACCAGGAGAGGCTGGGGCATGGTGAGCATGCCCAGAAGTGGGGTCATCCTGCTGAGGAAGGGTGGAATGCCACACGGGAGGTTCCTGGTGACCCTCCTCCTCCGGGAAGCTTTCTTGGGTTCTCAGAACAGTCCTGTCCCATTGGGCAGCAGAAGGCTCAGTGCCAGGCCGGCTTAGGTGCTGGGAGGGGTCTGAGAGCCCCAGGCCAGGTCCCTGCCTCTGCCCCTTCCCACTCCTGGAGCCACCCTGCAGAGTGACGGGGACCCTGTGAACATCAGAGGGCTGGGACCCGCGTGGGGACTGGGATGTCTTGTCTCTCTGGATGCACCGGGTTCCCCTCTGGACGTCGCACAGAGGGCTCGGCACAATGGACCTGAGTGGTCCCTATGCCCAGTCAGGCCATGAGGCCTGGCCTGGGACTGAGCCAGCCTGCGGCGGGCACACGTGGACGGGGCCACTGACAGGGCAGGCATGGTGAGGTGAGCCCCCTGCCACCATCTGCAGCGTGTGGCCTGAGGCACCTTCCTCCTCTGCTTGGGGGGCCGTAGGGTGGGTGCAGGAAGCCAGAGCCCCTCTTGGCTGGACCAGGGCAGAGTGGCCGCCCACCCTCTGGTCCTGGCTGCCCTGTGCCTGAGCTTCATTAGCCAGTGTTAATGAAGAATCTGATTTAAATGAAAACGTCTGAGCTAAAATTTTCCATTCCACATTTAGCCGTGGCTGCTTGCTACCCTGTGGAAACCCATCCTGCTGGGTAGGGCCTCCTGCGGGCCCAGGTGGGGTCATGGGAGGCTGGGGAGGAGGGGGCTGACCTGGGCTTGCAGTGTAGCTGTCCCGGTGGGCAGTGTCCACCCCCTCCCCAGCTGGCAGGGGGACCTGGAGCACGTCGTTCCCCGGAGGGGTTGGGGTGTCATCCTGAGGGCCAAGAGGTCCCCTGGAGCCCAGCGCAGACTCAGCGCCCGGGCAGTGACCGCCAGGCTTTGCCCACCGAGCGTGTGCTTCCTCACTCCCTCCTCATGCTTGCCCGGCCCACAGGGAGTGGACAGGGGTCCAGAGAGGGCAAGGTGTGGGGGACATGTCTGTGTCCAACTCCATGTCTGTGGGTATGGATGTGTCACTGTGTGCACGAGTGTGCTTGTCTGTACACGTGTGAGCGCACACACCTGCCGTGTTGATCCCGTGTCCTGTGTGCACGAGTGTGCCTGTCTGTACATGTGTCAGTGCACACCTGGCTATTGTGCTGCGCGTGTCCTGTGTGTGTGCCTGTCTATGCAGTGTCCACACACATGTGCGTGCGTGCTCATGGGGATGTGTGCTCTTTCATCCTCTCTCCTGCTTAGCTGTTCTTGGGCCCTGGCAGCACTGGTGACTGAGCCAGTCCTCGTGGGGGACCCAGGCCTGAGACCCCTTTTGGCAAGCCCAGGAGTGGATGGGGGCCAGAGCACAGGGCAACCCCTGGCCCCGTGTTTGAGTCAAGCCTGGGGGGCTGAAGGTGGTGAATGAAGGGGGCTCAGGTCCCTGTCAGAAAACCCATGTCCCCCCAGGCTTGCCCCGCCCTCGCTGAGGCTGCACCCTGCCTTCTCCTGGGATGTGCTGCCCATGGGCGCTGGGGGCAGGCAGAGGCCATCCAGCAAGCGTAGCTCTGCTGCCTTGCAGCTCTCGCCCCGGGTTCCGCTGCCACTCAGGGCCATGGAGGCTCAGGGAGGACAGGGCGGTGTGGGCCTCCAGGGGCAGGGTGATTAACCTGATACCTGCCCCCGATCGTGAAGCAGGGCTGACAGGTGTGCTGCCCCGCTGCAGCTTGCGTCCGCGCGTCTGTCTGTCCCCGGTCCCCGCCCCTTCCTTGGGAGCGGGCTGGCTCCCCCACAGCACCAGCGCAGGAGAGCACATTTCCTTCCGCTCAGAGGCCGTGGCCGGCCATCTCTAGAAGGCCCCTGGAGGGCTAGTTCTCCGTGCCAGGGCAGGTCTGCAGTGCCCACCTGTCCCAGTCCCAGCTGGGCCTGGGTCTGTCTTACCCACCCGTCTCCACTGGCATCTGGTGGAGATAGCCCCTCGCACCCTGTTGGACAGAGCACACCTCCGGGGCCCACCACCGACCCTTCAAATGGCACTGGACTGGAGGCCACAGACGTGTGCCAAGCGCCGTCTGCACGCCCGGGCCGGCGTGCAGGGATGGGCGTGGGGAAGGTGTCTGCTCCTGGCCGTGGGCAGGCATGGTGGAGGCGGGCTGCCCAACACACAGACACCGTGTCCTCGGGCTGCATGTCACCTCCACGGCAGGTCCCGGAGAAGAGGAAGGGGTGACACGCGGCTCCCAGCCCGCCCAGCATACTGCCGTGGGAGCGGAGTCTTTAAATAGCCTCTCGCTTTCCACTAAAAATAGAGAAGTTCCACCCGCAGGGAGGTGGTTGCTGGGGTGGCGGGGCTGGCGGCCAGCCAAGGCAGGCTTGGGTGCCAGCATGCCCGGTGAGGGCTGGGCAGGGCTGCCCGCACGACTCACTCACAGGTGGCCACAGGGCCGATCCCCAAGGCAGGTTTCGGGGGTTCTATGGGCTCCCGGCCTCCACGCGGGATCTGGGTATGCGGAGTGGACCCACCGGGCACCTCCTGCTCAGCACAGGAGAGATGGGGAGCCTGGAGCCAGAGGTGCTTCGGGGTAGCCTGGTGAGCAGGCGCAGGGACCTGCTATGGGTCAGGGCAGGGGGCCTGGGCCACTGCCTGAGGCCAGGCACATCCTCAGAGAGGGCCGTGGGCAGGTCCTGTGAGGGCTAGGAAGATACTCTCGGTGCCAGAGTGGCGGCGGGAAGGTGTGCAAGCCCTCCGCAGGGAGCCAGCAGTCTGGGAAGGCTTTCTGGAAGAGGGGACAGCCCT
This sequence comes from Antilocapra americana, assembly GCA_007570785.1. NCBI lineage: Eukaryota > Metazoa > Chordata > Mammalia > Artiodactyla > Antilocapridae > Antilocapra > Antilocapra americana. The sequence goes on from ML663582.1 coordinate 1,405,289, forward strand.
GGAGCCCCGTGCAGAGGGGTGATGAGGGATGGTGAAGGGGTAGGGGGCCTGTGCATTCAGAGTCCACAAGAATTCTGTATTATCCTGCGGAGATAAAGATGACAAACTAAGAAGAAGGGGCTGGGCCCCCCCCGGGGGTCTGATGACTGAGGATCCACCTGCTGATCCGATGCAGGTTGGATGCCTGCTTGGGGAGCTGAGTCCCACCTGCCGCAGAGCAGTTCAGCCCGTGGGTCGCAGCTACTGAGCCCATGCACCTCGACAAGGGAGAAGCCCGCACACCTGGATCCTGTGTGCCGCAACTGAGGCCTGACGCAGCCACAGACAAATACATAAGATAACAAGGCGAGGCTGTCTAGGTGTGGACGCACCTGGGCCCAGGCCCTGAGACCGTACCCCACAGACAACAGCACACACCCTCCCCACCATGTATTTACAGACCCAGGAAGGCAGCTCCCCACACCACACCCCAGAATCTCCCTGGAAGCAGGGGCCTACTAGGGCGGGGACAGGTCTGGGTGAGGCCCAGGGTGGCCTGAGCTGCCCAGCAGGTCACTGGCCTCTGCTCATCAGAGTGCATGGGTGGAGAGGGACTCCCACCCCCTGTCTGTTTCCACCCCTCCCGGGGCAGGGGACCCAGGAAAGATACCCAGTGGAGGCGGGAGGACAAGGCTTGGCTCTGGCCACCCCCTCCTGCCCTTCTCTGAGGCTCAGTTTCCTCAACTGTTAGTTGAGTTCCTGGCAGGCGCTTGGGGAAGGCTGGGTCGGAGCTGGCTCTGGTGGCCACCCTGGGGGCTGCACGCGTGTGGCCTAAGGCCGCTGCCGCACGTCTGCTCCCCACACACCTGCCCCACCCCAGACGCAGCTCTGCCCTGCTGTCTAACACAGGTGCCCATGGTTGACACGCGCCGTGTCCCCAGCCGTCCCCGTCTACAATGGCATCCTCTTCCTCTTTGTCCTGGCCAACTTCAGCATGGCCACCTTCATGGACCCTGGCGTCTTCCCCCGAGGTAGGGCACTGTGCGGGGCGGCTCCGCGCTCTCTCTTGCTGGACTGTGAGTGTCTGACGAGGGCGAGCCGGGCCGGGAGCGGACTGGCTGGGGAGGGGCTGGTCTCTCCTGCCGCGGCGGTCACTTTCCTGCCGCCCCGCCCCGTTCCGCAGCGGATGAGGACGAGGACAAGGAGGACGACTTCCGGGCCCCGCTATACAAGAACGTGGATGTGCGGGGCATCCAGGTCCGTATGAAGTGGTGCGCCACCTGCCACTTCTACCGCCCGCCGCGGTGCTCCCACTGCAGCGTCTGCGACAACTGCGTGGAGGTGACCGTCCGCCGCGCCCCGCCCCTGCTCGGCCCCGCCCCGGCCTTGCCTCGGCTCCGCCCCACTCCTGGCCCCGCCCCGCCTCTTTTCCGCCTGCGGTCCCGCCCCTCCGCGACCCCACCCCTCCCTAGCCTCGCCCCTGCTCGCCCACGCCCTACCCCCTGGCTCCACCCCGCCCCTGCTCTGCCCCGCCCCTGCCCAACTCCTCGGATCTGCCCAGCGCCCCGAGCCCCACCTCTGCTCCACCCACCCGGCCCCCCCCTACCCTGACCCCGCCCCGCCTGCGGTCCCGCCTCCGCCCCGCCCCGCCCCCCGCGTGCTGACACGCTGTTCCCGCCCAGGACTTCGACCACCACTGCCCCTGGGTCAACAACTGCATCGGGCGCCGCAACTACCGCTATTTCTTCCTGTTCCTGCTGTCACTCAGTGCGCACATGGTGGGCGTCGTCGCCTTCGGGCTGGTCTACGTGCTGAACCACGCGGAGGGGCTGGGCGCCGCCCACACCACCATCACGTATCCTTGGCCTGACCACAAAGGCGGTGTGGGCCGGGGACACGTCTCGCGGGGAAGTCGAGGCTTGGAGGGGTGGGTCACCTTCCCTAAGTGGGTGGTGGGGAGGGCCTGGGCAGTCTGTCCACAGGCAGCTGCTCCGTCCTCGCCCTCGGCCGTTGGCCTTAACGGGCCAGCATGGCCGTCATGTGTGTGGCCGGCCTCTTCTTCATCCCCGTCGTCGGCCTCACGGGCTTCCACGTGGTGCTGGTCACTCGGGGCCGCACCACCAACGAGCAGGTGCAGACCTGGGGGAGCGTGTATTCTTGACGGGGATGGGGGTGGGCGGGTCCCTGACCGGCTGAGAGAGGAGCCCGGGCCACACGATGACTTGCGGGAGCCTGGTCAGAGCAGGGGCCTGGGGGCCCTTGGCTGACGCGCATCAGTGCTGGGGGAGGCTCCAGCCCTGGCGTCCCCCTCCCCTGTCCCCCTCCACACCCTCATCGGTGGCCACTGTGGCCACCAGTGAATCAGAGCCCAGAAGTTCCACCGCATGCAACGGCAGGTCCTGGTGACCTGGGTGGGGGACACCCCTGGGCTGACGCTGCCCAACTGACCTCTGAGGAACCCCGCTGTCCCTGCTGTCTTCCTCCCCTCCTTGGCTGGACCCTGGGTGGTCAGACCGGCTGAGGGGTTCCGTGTCCACAGGTGACTGGGAAGTTCCGTGGGGGCGTGAACCCCTTCACGCGTGGCTGCTATGGGAACGTGGAGCACGTGCTGTGCAGCCCCCTGGCACCCCGGTGAGGCTCTCAGCCTGTCCACTCTGCTCTCGCCTGGCCGGCCCTCCCCTCGGCGTGAATTCCAGCCGGGCCGCCCTGGCCACTGACCCTCTGCCCTGGCGCAGGTATGTGGTGGAGCCGCCCCGGCTGCCGCTCGCTGCTCGCCTGAAGCCGCCCTTCCTTCGGCCGGAGCTCCTGGAGCGAGCGCCACCGCTCAAGGTCAAGCTTAGTGACAATGGGCTGAAAGCTGGCCTGGGCCGCAGCAAGGTGGGCGCCCAGGGGTTGGAGGGGGATGGGGAGCGGCGGGAAGCCGCCAGGTTTGCGGGACCAAGAAGTAGAAGGAAGAGAACGGAGCCAAACAAAAGAAGGGTCCTGGGCGCCAGGATGCAGTCCCCGATAAAGCCCTTCCCCTGGCCTGTACCCTGCAAACCACTGACCGTATCACCTTCCAGTCCAAGGGCAGCCTGGACCGGCTGGATGAGAAGCCCCTGGACCTGGGGCCGCCACTGCCCCCTAAGGTGGAGGCTGGCACGTTTGGCAGCGACCTGCAGACCCCGCGCCCAGGCAGTGCTGGTGAGGTGGGGTGCCCGAGCGGAGGGAGGGGCGCCGAGCGATCCCAGCCTCACCGCAGCCCGTCTCCTCCAGAGAGCGCCCTGTCGGCGCAGAGGACCAGCCCCCCGACACCTGCCATGTACAAGTTCCGGCCCACCTTTCCCGCGGGTCCCAAGGCGCCATTCTGCGGGCCGGCTGAGCAGGTGAGGAAGCCTGGTCCCTCCCGGGCTCCCGAGGTTCTGCCCGGGAGGCGCTGCCCAGGAGGCCCGCCCCTAGAGGCCCTGTCTGGGAAGCTCCAGGGCCCCGCCCCCAGACTTCTTCGAAGACCACTCCCTGGAGGCCCCGCCCCCAGGAGCGCCTACCCGAGGAGGCCCCGCCCCCAGGCGGCACTCCTGAAGACCCCTTCTGGATCACAGAGGTGTGAGCGTGCCAGCTGCGGCAGGGTCCTTCTGGCCCTCGGCTTGCCTGCCTGCTGGCTCAGCGCTGTTCCCCGGGCCACTGTGGGCGCTGCCCGCGGCAGCACTGTGTGCGGGGCGTCTGGAGTTCCACGTTAGTCACCGCCTGAGGCCTTCAGGGCCCCCGCGAAGGCTTCAGAGGAATTCGAGATAGTCTGAGGAAGCACATTTATTCTCTGCGTTCACGTGGAGCGGTGGGTGGCAGCAGAGCCCTGGGGTCTCCGGGCTGCATGTTTCCTTCATGGCCACTGGAGGGCAGGCCTGTGGTGGGCTCTCCCTGGACTAACGGCCTGCCTGGCCAGGGTCCAGTGGCCCTTGGAATAGTTGTCTCCTTCTTGGGATTGTCCTGGACCCCACGGAGGGTCTGGCTGGTTGTCCATGTGCCCTGAGGCCATGCACACTGCCGTGCCCACCCTGGGGCCCTCCCCTCCAGGGGCGAGGGGACTGAGGGCTTCCGGGAGCAGCTCGTCCTGCATCTGCTGCCACTTGATGGCAACTTCCCAGAGGGCAGAGGGCATCCGGCAGGGCCCGGGGTGGGGAGATGTGGACGTGCCTTCTCTCCCTGCAGGTCACAGGCACTGACTCCCTGACGCTGGGGGAGGACAGCATCCACAGCCTGGACTTTGCATCCGAGCCTAGCCTGGACCTGCCCGACTACCCGCCCCTCAGCGCTGCAGACACCTTCTCAGGCGCCCTGCGCTCCCTGAGCCTCAAGGCAGCCAGTCGGCGGGGCGGGGACCACGTGGCCCTGCAGCCCCTACGCGCTGAGGGTGGACCCCCCACACCTCACCGCAGCCTCTTTGCCCCTCACGCGCTGCCCAACCGCAATGGCAGCCTGTCCTATGATAGCCTGCTGAACCCCGGGTCCCCCGGGGGCCATGCCTGCCCGGCCCACCCCACAGCTGGCGCCCCCAGCTACCGCTCACCCTACTTGCACGCGGGGACGCCAGGCGACCCGCCACGGCCGCCGCCCCGCAGCTTCAGCCCAGTGCTGGGCCCACGGCCGCGGGAGCCCTCGCCGGTGCGCTATGACAACCTGTCCCGGACCATCATGGCCTCTATCCAGGAGCGCAAGGACAGGGAGGAGCGGGAGCGGCTGCTGCGCTCTCAGGCTGACTCGCTCTTCGGAGACTCTGGTGTCTACGACACGCCCAGCTCCTACAGCCTGCAGCAGGCCGGCGTGCTGTCCGAGGGCCCCCGCGGCCCCGGGCTGCGCTGCGGCTCCCGGGACGACCTGGTGGCCGGGCCCGGCTTTGGCGGCGCCCGCAACCCTGCGCTGCAGACCTCGCTGTCCTCGCTGTCCAGCGCTGTGAGCCGGGCACCACGGACCTCCTCCTCCTCCCTGCAGGCAGACCTGGCCAGTAGCAGCGGCCCAGGGGCCCGGCCTGCCAGCGGCTCGCACAGGTCGCCGGCACACCAGGTGCCCCCGTCCCCACCTGGCACACCCTGCTCGCCCTCCTATGCTGGCCCCAAGGCCGTCGCCTTCATCCACGCGGACCTCCCAGAACCGCCGCCCTCGCTGGCTGTGCAGAGGTGGGTGCTGGGGGTGCGGTCGGCCACCAGGCATGCAGCAGGGGTCTGCGGGGCTCTTGGCTGGGAGGCTGCCCAGGAGGCCTGAGGCTACCTTGGGGGGTGGGTCTCACCCGGGCTGGAGGCTCCTGCCTGCCAGCGTGAAGGTGGCCTGCTCCAAGGATGCCCTGGACACCCTGGGGTGGGGGCAGGTGACTTTGCACCTTGAGCTGATGGCCCGCACTCTTCCCGGGCTAACGCAGACCCAATGTGTGGGGCACCCCTTCTAGAGACGGCCAACTGTCTGTGTTCAGAAGGCCAAGTCAGGGCGACATCATCCCACAGTGGGACGTGCACTTTGGGCAGCACGGTCCTGGCCCTTGGGGGTCTTCCCTGCTCAGAGATGGGCAAAGGGAGGCCCAGGCAGGGGGTAGAGACAGGCTGGGTGACAGGCCCAGCGGGCGGCAAGGTCCACGCTATTGGTCAGCGCCCAGCGGCTGCAGGGCCGAAGGGCAGCCCCTCGCTTTCCTTGGAGGGCGCGAGGAGAGGTCAGATGGTCACTGTGGGCTCCCCAGCTCAGGGCGCTGGGACAGGAACGCAGCTGGCCAGGGTTCACCTGGCCTCCCTGTGCTCTTGGTCTGTGCTGAGCAGCCTGGGAGGGGATGGTGGCTGTTCCGGACAGATGTCTGTCCTCCGCCCCCCACCCACCATTTCCACGTGGAACCATCCAGGCTCAGAGGCAGGGGCCGCCCAGGGCTCCGTCTGTCTGTGTCCTCTGTGCGTTGCCTCCGCTGGCTGTGTTCTGCCGTGGTCCCGTGTTCACCGTGTGCGCGTGTCTGCTTGTTTCAATGCAGGGACCACCCTCAGCTGAAGACCCCCCCAAGTAAGCTTAATGGGCAGTCCCCAGGTCTGACCCGCTTGGGGCCAGCCCCTGGCCCCCCGGGGCCCTCCGCCAGCCCCACCCGGCACACGCTGGTTAAGAAGGTGTCCGGCGTGGGTGGGACCACATACGAGATCTCGGTGTGAGGACCGACTGCCCCCCCACCCCCGTCGCCGAGCGCCATGGGAACCACGAACCCCCGCGGCCACCCCTCCCAGCTTTTCTGCCCCTGGAGAGGAGGCCCAGGCCTGGCGTGGACGCCTCCGCGAGGAAAGCCACGTTTCTGCGGCCCGTCCCCCGTCCGACCACACCTGCTCACCAGGCACTGTGGGGCCACGGGCCGTGGGGCTGCAGGGCCTGCGTGTTGGTGGTCCTGCTCCTGTGAGCTGGGGCGGCGAGGAGCACAGAGAGCGCCTGTGCCCCTGAGGTTGTCACCCGGCTAGCCCCACCCGCTTCTGTTCCCTGCGGGTCCCTGTGGCCTAGAGACAGACGGAGAGGCCTGAGCCCCTGGCCAAGGGTCCCGCCGCCTGGCTGCCCCAACCCTTGCCTTTCAGGGGCCTGCTGCAAGCTTGTAGCTTGGCACGGCCAGCTCTCCCGCAGGGAGCACGGGCCCAGCCCACAGTCACCCAGCTATTGTGATGGACAGGTGGACAAACGGACAGCCAGCCAGCTGTGGGTGGGGTTCTGGCTCCGTGTGTCTTGTCTCACCCCCGCTGGTGGGCACGTCCCCATGTCTGTGCTGTGAGCTGCCATGCCGTGTCCCATGTGTCAGCATTAGGGCCCCTGCTGTCCCCCTCCCCTGCCCCGCCTGGAAACGTGCTTTAATTGAAGCCTTAACCTCTGCTTTATGCTCTTGTGGGAGGCGACGGGAACTGGGGGAGCAGACAGGAGGCTCGACGCCGCCCCTGGGGGCCCAGGCCACCCCGAGCCCCCTCCCTGCAAACTGGAGACCCCCACCCAAGGCACGCAAAGCCCAGGCCCCCCTGGAGCCTGGGGCCCACGTGGGAAGCACATCGGGAGGGCTTGGAGTTTCGTCTGGTGCCAGGGACCCGAGAGTAAGCACACAGCAGCGTCCGCTTGCATTGTGTCTGTTCTATGTTTTTATATCTACATCTATATATCTATAATTTTATTAAAAAAAGAAAAAGAGTCACTTGGGTCCTTTCCTTGAGCAAGACCAGGGCTCTGGGCAGGGCAGAGGGGCTCAGGCCACGGGAGAGGGGGTGGCAGCCTGTCTGGGTCTGGCTGCTCTGTGTGGGTGCTTCTGGACCTGTGCCAGGCTGGAAGCCCAGCAGGGGTGTGCAGACCCCCGTGTCTGTGTCACTGGGGCAGTAACAGGGTGTCAGGGGGGCTGGGTTAAGCTGCCCCAGGGCCCCAGAGCAGGGGGTGCCCGCAGGCTGGGATGTTGGGCAGCTGGACCCGTCCCGCGCACCCCTCAGACACGCGGTGGGTGGGGTGAGGGGAATCTGCAGCCCTTCGGGGATTGGAGGCCCGGGGCAGGGCCTGGTCCGCTGACCTCCGCCTTTCTGCTTCTCTCTCACTGGACGCTGCGGCCCGCAGGGGTTGGATCGGCAGCTGCAGCCGTGGATGGGGGTGGCGTGGCCAGCCCTGGGCGCCCCCTGGCCCGCACCTGTGCCACTTCGGCCTCCCAGAGGACCACCCGCCGCTGCGGGCCCCCTGGAACCCCGCCACAGGGGTGCCCCCCCGGGGGGCTGTGTGCCGGCTGCACTTGGCTGCCTCCAGCCTCTTCCCCAGCCTCTCAGGGCCCGAGCGGGACACCAAGTAGGCCACTCTGGGGCCCTGGAGGGCCGGGCTGCCCTGGACCCTAGGGGCCCGGGGCCTCCGTTCCACCAGCCACAGCTTGACTTGACCCCCAGCCCGCCAGGGCCCATGACCCTGTGCCCTCCTGGCTCAGAAGGCCCCCACCCGCCACAGAGGGTCAGAACCCCCCAGGCGGGGGCCCCAGAGCTGCTGGGGTCACCACAGCCTTCTGGGCTGTCGCTGCACCCCCACCCGACCCCCTGCCTGACCAAGCACTTTACGCATCCCTTCCTTCCCAGGGAAGCCCGGCCTCTGTGGGCTGGGCCAGGCCAGGTGGGGGTCTCAGGCGGCCCCTGCAGGTCTCTGCACTGCCCCCTCCCCGTGACCCTGCACATGAACGGATGCCTTAAGCTCCTGCAGCAGCCAGCCCGAGGAGACCCCAGCCCGCCAGCCCTGCCCCGATGGTCTTCCCTCCTTCTCTGCACACCTGGGGAGCTCAGAGGGCCCTGCTGCCCCCAGCCCTTTAGCCCTCAGCCAGCTGGGCCCCTCGATGCCCCCAGGGGCAGGGCAGGGCCCTGGGCGGTGCCTGCACCCCCCTTGCCAGCAGAGCTCTGTTTCTCCCACATGGGGACGAGTAGCCACAAATCTGGTCTCTATTGTTAAAGAAGGTATTCCCTCGCCCCAGTTTAATGCAGTAAATAAAATTTTTGGTGTTTTACCTCTACGGCTCTGTCCACCACTGTGGTCCCCCTGTCCTTCAAGCCTGGACTGGACAGGGACCCTGGGTTGGGGAGGTGGGTGGTGGCTGGGCAGGTATGGGAGGTGGCTGGTGGCTGGGCAGGTATGGGAGGCGGGTGGCAGGCCAGACGTATGCAGGGTGTGTTTGGGCTCAGCAGCACCTGTGGGGCAGAGAACCTGCTCCCCGAGGTCTGCCCACCCGGGGATGAGGCCTGGGGAACTCACTTTCATTGGGGCTCCCTCCCTCCTCCTGGTGGCAAGGGGGCTGCGGAGAGGCTGCCCCGCAGCTGGTGGGCGAGGGGTGCCAGACAGGGTCACCACGCCGGGGACCCTCACTGCAAGATCAGCCAGGGAAGGTGTCACAGCCTCCAGCACCCCCACCCCGTATCCATGGAAACAAGCGCACGGGCCCAGAGTCACGACTATATGTCCGGCCACAGGCCCAGCCCTCAGGACAGCCCCCGCCCCCTCCCTTCTCCAAGCCTCCGGGCGGAGACGGTGCGTTGCAGTGCCGCGGGCGGGGGCCGGCGCAGCCGCTGGGCGCCTGGGGCCGCGCCGGCCTGCTGGCTTCCTCCTCGCTGGGGCCGCTGGGCCTCCGGCCTAGAAGGGCAGGAAGCCGTCCACCTCGAGGCGCAGGAATGGGCCCAGTAGGGCCCGCAGCTTCCAGACGGCGGCGCGGCTCAGCAGGGGCGGCACCAGCCCCTCGAAGGGCGCGGGGTCGACCACGTACACGTAGGCGGCGGTGCAGGCCAGCAGGGCGCCCAGCAGCAGCCTCAGGGCCAGCAGCCTGCGGGCGGTGGTGGTCAGGGGGCGGGGCGCCCGGGGACGGGCCCTGGGCACTGGGCTCGGTCCCTGCGCCGGCTGGGCCACCTACCAGAGCTGGCCTCTGAGGCCCTCGGAGCATCCCAGCTGCGGCCGTGCCTTCTGCGGAGGAGGGGCCGAACCGGTGAGGTCAGGGCAGGCCTGCTCACCCGGCTCCTCCCCCGCTGCCGGAGCAAGGCCTTCGGGAGGGTGAGGAGGGGTAGGGGCTTACCCCTCTGCATGCCATCTTCTGGTCCTTCCTGGCCTGGGTGCGACACTGGGCCCGTTCCCTGGGGGACAGGGGGTGCTCCAGTCAGCACCATGGGTATACCCCCTCCTCAGCCTGCACCACTGCCCTGGCGCTGGGGAACCGGGGACCCGTCAGGTAAGGGTCCACAGCACCCTGACCCAGACACCATCGCAGCTCAGCCAGCCCCCGCCCCCGGGCCTCCAGCCCCAACATCACCCCAGGATCTCCAGCTGGATGTCCTCCATCTGGTCCAGCACGCCCCTGATGTCCTTCTTGAGGTTCTAGGGACCAGAGAGGGTAAAGCAGGGGTCCTGCTCGCCCATCCCCTCCCCGTCCGCTCATCCTCTGGGCATCGCCTCTGGGGACCTACCAGGAGCCCGGTGGCCTGGTTGTTCAGGGCCATGTGTACTTCAGCCACGCCGTCCCACACCTGGTGGGAGGGGCGAGGCTGGATCACTCCCTCAGGATGGAGCAGGACCCGCTCTGGACGCCCCTCTCCACAGGTGGAGCCCCCGCCCGGCGCCCCCACCCACCCCTGCAGGTGGCACCTCGGTGATAGCCATCTTCTTCCTCTCAAAGGACAGTCGGATCTGCTGCAGCTCGTTCTGGGGAAGAGGCAGTGTGGGCCGAGGCAGGGCTGGCTGGTGGTCGGCTCCAACTCCACCGCGCCCTGCCCGGGGGCCCACCAGAGACTGCGGCAAGGACACCTCCCCAGACCCCGTTCCCCACCCCAAGCCCCTCCAGGCCCCGCCCCTCCAGACCTCAGCCCCTCCCGGCCACGCCCCCTGGACCACCTGGGACTGCTGCAGGAATGACTGCCTGGCCCCGCCCCACCCCGGCCCCGTCCCATGCAGGCCCCGGGGCCCTGGGGTGGCCCCGGGCCCTCTAGGGACTGCAGCACAAACTCCTCCCCACCGCCGGCCTGGCCCCGCCCCCGGCTCCGCTCCCCGGATCACCTGGGACTGATGCAGAAACGACTCCCTGGCCCCGCCCCATCCCAACCCCGCCCCTCCCTGGCCTCGCCGCCCGGGCGCACCCGGGACTGCGGCTCGGACTCCTCCCCTAGCCCCGACCCCGCCCCTCCCCACCTGGGCCCCGCTCAGGCCCCGCCCCCAGGACCACCTGAGGCTGCAGCCCGGACTCCTTGCTCCCCCCACGTCCCTGTCCCTCCCCTCCCAGCCCTGGCCCCGCCCCATCCTGTCCCATCCCCTCCCCTCCCCGTCCCCCGGCCCACCTGGGACTGCTGCACGAAGGACTCCTCGCCCCGGCACAGCTCCTGCCGCAGCAGCTGCAGAGGGGCCCTGTTCTCCAGGGGCCGGGCGCAGGCCTGCTCAGGGGGCTGCGGAGGAGCCCCTGGCTCAGCCCCAAGGCCATCGGCAGCGTCCGTGGTCATGGACTGCTTGGGAGTGGGGTAGGGGGGAGCGCATGGAGCCACAGGGCGCTCCACGGAGCCACCCGCGGTCCTGCCGGGGCTGTGCCCCGCCCCGCACTCACCCAGGCCAGGGCCGTGCAGCTCGAGTGCTCGGGGCACAAGGGCAGAAACTGCTGCCCCGGCCCCAGGAGGGCCCCCAGCTGCTCCCGCAGATCCTGGTTCTGCCTCTTCTGGGGTGGGGCACAGAGATGGGGAGATGGGGACAGCTGTATCTGGGGTGGGGGCTGGGGAGAGGGCATGGGGTCTGGCAGGGCTGGGGAGAGGGGTCTGGCAGGGCTGCGGTGTGGGGTCTGGCAGGTCCCGGTGTGCTAGGGTCTGATGGGGCCGGGGTATAGGGCATGGGGTCTGGCAGGGCGCGGGGTCTGGTGGGGCCGGGGCATGGTGCTCACCAGATTCTGGTTCTCCTGCTCCAGCTGGAGGAAGGACTGCTCTGCGGGCCCCAGGGGAATGCTCTGGAGCTGGGCAGGATCTGCCCTGGGGGAGGCCGAGGCCCCTGTGCCCGGGATCACGGGTGGGCACGGGCAGGGCCTGGGCCCTGAGCTGGGCCCTGCTGCCTGCCCGGAAGCCCTCTGCTCCCGCTGGCGGCCGGAGTGCAGGGCCCAGCCCCATCCCGGCCTGCTGTCCACCTGTCCTTGTCTCATCCTCGCCGGCTCTCGCGGCCTCTGTCGCTGCAGCTCACCGTCCTCGCTTGTGAAGAAGTTCCCAGGTACCTCGCCCCTGACCCTGGGCCCCCCACCCCCTGTCCCCAAGGCTGACAAAGGCCTGGCAGTCTCCATCGAGTGGGTGGGGCTGAGAGGCACCATGCAGGGCCACCTGGCGAACCCCGGGCAGGGTGGGTCCAGGCACCCACCATGGCTGCTCGGAACTGGGGGCTGGGGGCACTGGGGGTGGGTGTGGCCACAGGGTCCCAGGGTTTTCAGCCCCTCCATTCCTCCCTGTGACCCCTTCCTGACCCCAGGTCCAGGCTTTGGCCTGTCCTGTCCTGCCACCCTCTTACTAAGGGAGCTCTGGGTGTCATGGCTCATAGGGACCTCAGGGGCAACTGTCATAAAGGCCTGGGCAGGACCAGTAAGGTCATAATGGGCTGGGGCGGTGGCCAGAGCGGGGCTGACCGGGCCCCTCCCACCACCGCTACTGTTTTAAACTGTGCAGCAGGTCCTTTCAGATGCCTGCTCAAAGCAAAGTCAAACAGCAGCAGGTATCCTACGTGGCCCTGCCCCACCCGAGAGCCCCAGGGCTGAAGCCTTCCCGGAGGCGGTGGCTATGCCTCTCTCCACCCAGTGGGGGATCATCCCACAGCCTGACCTTTTCACCTGTGACTCTCCAATTTTTTTTTAAGTCAGTTATTGAACATTCAGTGGTCCCACAAGGACTGTTAATCCGAGGTTGAGTCACCTGCTCGAGGCAGCGGCCTGTTCAGTTGCTGGACCAGAGTCCAGTCCGCTTTTTACCACTTCAGGAGTCTTTTCAGGGACTGCAGAGTGCCAGCTAGATCCGGTTTCCCCTCCCCTCTTAACAGCCTAATGCAGTGTCCCGCCCTCTGTCTCACTGCACCCCCTGCCCTCCCCTGCAGTCCCCACTCCTGGGGCCCTCGCCTCACCACCTGCTCTTTTTCAGTTCCCCCCCTTGTTCCACAGAAGCACATCCTCAAGCAGCTTTCTCAGAAAGGAGGGTCGATGGAAACCTGGGTGCCTGTGTGGGGGACACAGCTGCAGCTCCCAGCTATCCCTGTGTTGTTGACCCTCGGCAACATGACCCTGGCTTGTGGGCCTGACTTACCAGGAGGTCTGAACAACGCTTGTGTGTCAGGCGGTGACTTTCTCGCTGCCCTGGTGATCCTGTGACCTTGCTCTCGGATTCCAGGTCACGGGGAGGGAGGAGCTCTGGTCGTCCCAGGGGTTCCCCAGCTCCCGGGAGGGTTTTGACAAGCCCAGCGAGACCACAGAGACTCACCTGGTGGGGCCGGCCACATGGACCAGGCCCGACTGATGGGTGTGTGGAGCTAGATCAGGAGACCCCTGGGGATCAGACAGCTGCTCACTCTGGCCTCAGGCTGCTGGCCCTTGAGGCTAGGCCAGTCCCACAGCATTTCCCGGTAGTTCAGGCGCTTCCCATGGGAGACCCTGCTGTACCATTCCAGGAAGTCTTCATTGTTCTGTGCCTCTCCCTATTTTCTCAGAGCTTCCTGCTCCCCTTTAGGGACAAAGTGGATTTGGGGGAAGAGGAGCTTTCACTTCCTGCTGCCTCTCCGTGGGGATCTTCTGTTTGGAAGGCCTTTGTGCCAGGAGTGGCTAAGGGCTTTGCTACTCCCCATCAGCAGCCGGGGAGTTCTCTGGGCAGACGTCTGCAGGGGGACAGCCTGGGGAGTTGCCTGTGGGTCACCTGCCACCTGCTGACTCTCGTAAGTGCTAGGCGGCCCCCCCAGCCGCCCCCTAGCCAGCCTGGGTCAGCAGCCCTGCCTCATCCACACCCAGGTGCGGTCAGCCCCTGCTTCCCTTCTGAAGTCCGTCAATACCCCTCGTCTGCTGGTGGTCTAGCTCCCCCGCTGAGTGCGGGACACCCACAGAGGAGGGGCACGCACCGTCCACAGGCTGTGCCCAGCTGGACACATGTGGCCTGGCCCCAGGAGGCCGCTCCATGTTCCTGGGGGTGCATCTGGGCACTAGCAACAGGCTTTGCTGGAGGGGCCGGGAAAGACAGGCCCGGAGCCCGACTCAGGCCCCCACGGCCTCCTGAACACCTCCTGAGCCCACTCCCCGCTGGAGAAGACAGCACCCCCAGGGTGGGGCCGGGGCACCGTCCTGTCAGGAGCCAGCAGGTGTTCGGGAAAATTAAATGGGGGGGAGAGGAGCTCCTCGTGGAGACGGGGGTCCCTGTACTGACAGCAAAGACACCCCAGGAACTGCTGGAAGAGGGCGCGAGTCTCACCCAGGCACCCAGGCAGGTCTGCAGGAGGGGGTGCCCAGGATGCCCGATGGCACAGGAGCCTCCCCACCAGCCTGGAACCTGCACCTGGACACAGCCTGTGACCCTCTGTGCCCCGCCTGGGAAACTTGCTGGTGGCTCGGAACCCAGCCCTGAAGACCCCGCACCCTGGAAGCTTCCTCACCCCGTCCTCTCGTGATAGCAGCGTGGCCCTGAGCTTGGGAGTGGCCCAGGGGGTGGAGGGCTCTCAGAGGGAACCCCGGCAGTGATGGCATTCCCACAGACGGGCTATGGGGTTGCAGAGTTGGATATGGCTGAGCACATGTGTGCAGGCACGCACACGCCCACGGCAGCGTGCCCTGCAAGTCTCAATAGCCGGGAGGGGGGAGCCTGCATGCACCCGAACCAAGTCCGGGCCCAGGAGGCTCACTAGGGGCTGGGAGCGAGTCCCCGTGGCCGAGTTCCACGCCGCAGCGGGAAGCTGGGCCGGCTTGAGCGGTGTGGGGAGCCACAGCCCTTGTTACCAGGCAGCTTGCCTCCCTGGACACCAGTTGCCATGGCAGCTGCTCCCTGCCCAAGGTGCTGTGATGCCCCAGGGGCCTCGGGGAACTTGGCGCTGTGAGCAGGGCTGGGCCATGAGGGAGAGGCCTGGAGGCCGCATACCTACTGCCCCCAGCCTGGCCTCGCCGTGGCCGCAATGTCCAGGGCCCCAGGCTTGCTTCCCAAGTGGGTCAACAAGCCTGGGGTAGATGGAGCTTGGGGCCCCTGGGCCAGCCACAGCCTTCAGGGGCAGCCCCCTCTTTACACCCCTAGGGCAGGCCCCTGACATGGACCCATGCCCCACGCTCAGATGCTCAGGTCTGCAGGCTTCCTGGAGAAGCCCTGAGCTGGGGATCCCCCTTGTCTGAGACTTCAGGTTCCTCTGGGGCCTCCTGTCCTCCCAGGACCCAGGAGTCCAAGTCTGTGACAGACACCGCTGGCCCGAGGCTGGGCCTCATGGGCTCCAAGGCTGGTCTGGTGCCCTCCTGGGGCGCAAGGGGGTGGTCAGACCCGCAGCCAGGAGGAGGGGCCCACCGGGAGTGGCTTGGTGAGGGGGGTGGCCTGTGGACTGACCGGCCCAGACCAGGGCCGGTGTGCTGCAGGGGAGTGGGCACTGGCCGCTGCCTGCTGGGGCCCCTGCCTCACCCTGGCCTGTGGGATGGAGAGCAGGCCAAGGCGGGCCCTGGGAGTGGGGCACAGCTGAGGGGGCGGGCTGGTGCCTGTGGGTCTTCCCATGGCGGTCCGTCGCAGAGGCCGCGGCTGGGGGTGCGAGTGTGCCTGCCCACCCCAGGTGACCAAGTGGCTCCCCAGGCGCGTGCTGGACAGCCCACTCCTTTTCCCTCCCTCAGAGACCCTCTGGACAGCTTCTGCGCACATTTTTTATTTAAGAATCAGAAGAGAGAGTACGAATGTCAAGGAAAGTCCTCGCCATGGGGCACTGTCAGTGGGGTGCTGAGGGCTGCAGGCTGGGTAGCTGGCCGTGCTGAGGCCCCACTCAGGGCGGGTGGACTGAACCTGCCCAGAGACCCCTGAGAGGGTCCCTGCCAGCTGGGCTCACTCATGCCCACAGTGACCCCGGGAAGCCAGCCCAGCCAGCCGAGGCTGGGGTCACCTCCCGAGACCCTTCCTGGGGCCAGAGTACAGGATGCACGGGCACCCTGCTCTCCGTTCCCCCCCACCCTGGGCCACTGTCTCTGGGACCGGGGGAGCTCTTGGGTCCGTTACTGCCCCTGGGGAGTGGATGTGGAGGAGTGAGTGAGACCCGGAGTCAGGTGGCAGGTGGAAACCGCGTGGCTGGTTCCCTGGCTCTGAAGGACCGTCCACCCTCTCCAGGCCGGCCAGGCGCAGGTCCCAGAATCCACCAGCAGATGGCGTCACAAGCCCACAGAAGGGCTGCAGGCTCATGGACCCTGAGGCCCGGCGGGTGATCCTCCCTCCCGTCTGCCAGTGCTGGGCAGAAAGCCCTCGGCAGCTGGACTCATGCTCCCGTGGGGATCTGACCGCGTTCTGCCAGCACCTCCCCGGGGTTCACCCTGGGGCTTAACCCCCCTCCTTCGGCCCCTTGCCTGCTCCCTGCCTGGGATGTGGGCACCTGGGGTGGGGCTTCCCTGGTGTGGACCCTTCAGCGGCCCCAGGCTGGCCCCAGGCTGCATGGTTGTCAGTGGGCATACAGCTGGCGGGGGGTCTGGGTTCCAGGCTGTGAGGCCCAGGCGCTGGGAGGCGAGAGCCTGTCTTGGGGCTGGGCAGGCCTGGTGTCCAGGACTCCCCTTGGGCCAGGGTGGGCAGGAGGCGGTCGCTTGCAGGGTCTCCAAGGTGCCCGGGAGGCCAGGCAGGTGGCCAGGAGCCCCTAAGGCAGCAGTGGAGTGTGTGGGGGCTGGCTCTCTGTGCCGAGCGCCCACTGCCCTGGACCTGGGTTGGGGGCTGGCCAGGCGGTGGGCAGAGCTTCCGTTTTGGGGGTGACCTTGCGGTGCTGCTGCAGAAACAAGCCTGGAACCACCTGTACTCCCCACGCCTGGCCGCCTCCTCCTCAGGGCACAGTCAGGCAGACACAGCCG
This sequence comes from Antilocapra americana, assembly GCA_007570785.1. NCBI lineage: Eukaryota > Metazoa > Chordata > Mammalia > Artiodactyla > Antilocapridae > Antilocapra > Antilocapra americana. The sequence continues at coordinate 1,421,775 of ML663582.1, forward strand.
GTGTTGGTGTGTGTGCTGGGCACGGAGCCTGGGGCTGCTCAGGGCAGACTCTCTGGACATGAGCCTGGGCCCAAGGCCTCTACCCCTCAGCCCCGGGGCCCAGCCCTTGCTCCGTGGGGCCAGGCTTTGTCCTGGTGAGCTGGGGCTTGGGGGCACAGCACCGATTGCTGGTAGGGGTGAAGTGGACCATTGTGGCTCTGGGGTGGGCCTGGGCATGGGCAGGACTCTCAGGGTGGTGGCTGCAGACTGGGGACGGCAAAATCTACCTTGCTGATGTGGGGACAGCCCCCTCCCCAGGGAGCAGGGACCAACACGCAGCCAGCCAGCCACCCACCCAGCCTCCCAGCCAGTCACCCAGCACCCACCCAGCCACAGGAGGCACTTACTTTGCCTACCAGCCCCCCAGCCCATGACCATTCCAACACTGGTCACCTCTCCAGCCTCCCTGCTGGCACCAACCTGAGATGCCCCAGGACGCTCCGGTGCCCAGCCTGGCCTGGTGGGCAGCTGGCTCCTGGGGGCAGGTGGTCAGCAGGGGTGGGCAGGTGGGGAACCCCCATTCCCCCTGGTCAGGCCTGCTCTCTATAGCCCTCTCTGACCCGCCCTGACCCTGCTCCCTCCAACCACCAATGGCTTTCCAGCAGGGGAGCCCCCTGCCCACCACCCCACCAGGAGACAGCACGGGGCTGCGTCAGTGACGGGCAGGCTCACCCCTGGCGGAGGCACCGTGGGGACCCTGCCGTGTGCAGGGAGCCATTCATTTACCCCAGGAACTGGGCGCAAGTTATAGAACTGGTAATTTCTTGGAGATTCAATTACATGTTTTCATTGTTACCCTTGGTAATCAAGGAAACGACTTTTAAAGAGAGTCTGTGGGATGATGGAAGTCTGGGGGGGTGGGCGGGGTGGAGCTGCACCCACAGTGGGCCCAGGTGGGGCGCCAGCCTGGCGGCAAGTGGGGGTGATCCGGAGCAGCTGAGGACGCCCCCAGCCTGCCCAGCGCCCAGGGGGCTGTGTCTGGCTCCCAGGGCCCCGTGGGAACCAAAGGGGCTCCTTGTGGGGCCTGGACCTGATTTTCCCCGAGTAACGTCTCAGCTTTAAATAACATCCCCAGGATTAACGGCGCTGGCAGACCACGGCTCCAGGTGATTGGAAAAGGGTTTTATGGCCCCTCGGGTGAAATTGTACCTGCTCTGGACGTGTGTTTCCAAGATGAGATTTTCCTCCCTGGCGAAAGCAGCACGTTTTATGCTAATTACCGCGGGGGCGCTCTGCTGCTCATCTGCCACACTGCCCTGGGTCAGGGCTGGGGGCCCTCCCGGCCCCCAAATCTTGGCACCCCTGGTGCTGATTTTGGGGACGTGACCTCACCCAGCCAGGGGTGTGGGAAGGGGTGGAAGGGGGCCCCAGATTGGGGTGGGTGGCCTGGCCTCCTCCTGCCAGGCCCGTGAGGTGAGGTAGCCCCAACCAGCCCGCAGGGCTCTGACAGCGTGGGCTGGTGCCCAGTGTCCCGCAGTGGACTTCTCCCAGAGTGATCGCCTTCCTTTCACTTGCAGTAAACACTAGGCTATTTTTTCCCTTTCCAATAATTGAACTTATTTATTTTTAACTAAGATTAAACATTCTCTGTCAGCTCAGGATATCCCACTGTCCTGTCAGGCCTTGTCAAGGCTCTCTCTCCTGCTGCTCCAAGGGCAGCTCACAGGCAGGGACCCGGCCAGCGGCTGGGGTGGGGACAGCTGCAAGACCTCGTTTGTCTGGGAAACTTGCATCCTGGAGAATCCACTTTCATCATCACTGCTGTCACCATGGACATGACCATCACTGCCCCCACCCTCACCATCTCATCCCCCATTGTCCCCTCCTCCATCACCACCTTCACCATCACTATTACCTCCACCATTACCACCTCCTCCACCATCACCACCACTTCCACCTTCACCATCACTATTACCTCCACCATTACCACCTCCTCCACCATCACCACCACCTCCACCATCACCACCACTTCCACCTTCACCATCACCTCCACCATTACCACCTCCTCCACCATCACCATCACCGTCACCTCCACCATCACCACCTGCACCATCACCACCTCCTCCACCATCACCATCACCTTCACCATCACCACCTCCTCCACCATCACCTCCAACACCTCCACCATCACCATCACCTCCACCACCTCTACCATCACCATCACCTCCACCATCACCATCACCTCCACCACAACCTCCTCTGCCATCACGGCCCCTGCTGGTCTGCTGGTCACGGGGCTGGAGTTGGCCTGGGGAGAGCAGGGCCCTTGGTTAGCCACTATCCAGTCGACTTTGGTGCCAGGGCCCCAGAGATGTCGGCGGATATGGGTGGGTGTGGACCCTGGGAGAGGGCCGCACTCCTAGCCTGGTGTTCTGGGGCCCTAAGCAGGATTGGGGAGGGTTGGGTCATGCCCAGGGCCCCAGATGGGGGGCCTCCCTGCCTCATCCAGGTGGCAGTTGGGGGACATACTGAGGGGTATTAAACCTCGTTTGTGTTTGGGAAACACTATTAACAGTTAAAGATCTTAAACCTTTGTGACACTCTTGGTGACCAGGAACTTAATATATGAGTAGCTAATAATTACTTAATGATGAACAGCTGCACTTAATATTTCCGAAGTGATTGTGGTAAAGAGAAAGTTAAACGAAAGCCCATCAGAATTGCCAGTGCTCTTCACACTGTGGGAGCCTCGGTGCTGGGGGTGAGGGACTGGACAAGTCATCCTGGAGCCACATATGGGTATGGTTCCCTGGACGCTCCGGCTGCCCACTTCCCAGCCTGCGCCCCAGGGGTGGATGTTACCCACACACAGAGGGTGAGAACCCCATGCTCGCCTGCAGAGTTGGGGGCGGGTCTTGCCAGTCACTGGGCCAGGTGGGCGGAGCCTGTCCCCCTCTCTTGGGGCCTTATGGTTGGCTCAATGGGCCCAGGAATCTCCGCCCAGTGCCGTGGGTGCCCCGGGTCTCAGGGCCGATAGGGAGGGACATTCTCTGCCCCTGTGGGAACGGCCTCTGGACTCCCGCCTCCTCTGGGCCCTGCGAGTACCCCTTTGCAGTTAGACTTACGCTGCCGCCGTCTCCGGGATCAGCCCACCAGTTCTCGCTGAAGTGTGAGTGGTTGCTGTAACCCACCAGGCCTGCAGTCTTCGGAAGCCTTCACCTGAGGGTGAGGAGGAGGGCAGTTCCAGGCGCAGGAGGCCTGGCACTTGTTGCTTGTGTCTCTGGACCCTGCCAGCCCTGGACAGCCCGCCAGGAAGCCCACAGCCCTGGGGGGCCTGCTGCCCTTCACACTGGCCGTGTTTTCTGATCTTGGTTTCTGGCCTCACCTGGCGAGACTCCCAGCTAACTCTGCCGTGCGGCCCCATCCCCCTGGCCTCAAAGCAGGCCCACCTGAGCTATGCCCCTCCTCCGAGTCGTCATACCCCCAGAGCCCTCAGAGCCACCCTGTTCCCTGTCCAGAGCCAGTGGTTCCTACTAAGCCGGCTCCAAGGTGGTGGTGGGAGAGGGAGGCCCTTGGCCCCTGCTCTGGGCGGGCGGATGGCCTCTCAGCCCTGCTCTTGTGGCTCTGCTGAGAGTTCAGTTTTGAAAGCACAAGCTAAGAGCAGGTAGAGAAGCAGAAAGAAGACCGCAGCCCACAGGCAAGGCTGGGTGGGCAGGTGCGTCCTGGTCTGGTTCCACCCCACCAGCCCCAACATGAGTCTTGCAATCCTTATCAGGAGTTAAGTAGATCATACTTGCTTAGGGCTTTGGAGGCTCTTGGTCTATCTGATCTGTTGGTCTATCAGCCCTGTCCCAAGGCTCCCTGGACAGGTAAACTGAGGCCTGGAGAGGGTTGGGGCTGCCCAAGGCCCCAAAGGCAGGAGCTTGGCCCCTGGCCACTACCCCACCCATGCCCCGCCTCTCCTGACCTTTGGCCAAGGGTCACCGCCCTGAGCGACCCCTGGCCAGCGCCCCATTGTTAGCCTGTCACAGTTCTGTCCGGAGGTGTCAGGGACTCTGAGACCTTTCTGGCTCCCCGGCTGGGGGTCAGTCTTGCGGGGGAATTGCTCCCTGGCTTGGGGCAGGGTCTGGGGTGGAGGGCTGTGGCCCACGGCCAGCTGCACAGGCTCAGCAAGTGGGACCTGTGTGTCAGCCAGTCGGGGGCACTGGGCTCCCCAGGGTGCTGAGGTGCACAGTCCTGGGGCTCTGCCCGAGGGCCCAGACACCCGTGGGTTCTTGTTGCCCCCTGCAGCCTGGAAGACCCCCCCCCTGAGAGCTTCCCCAGTCGTGTTCGGGGACTCAGGGTGAGAGAGCCGATTCACTGGTCTAACGAGGCCTCCTCATTCATAATTCATTCCTGCTAATAACCTTCCTGCCTCTGAGGCACTGAAACTGTCAGTGGGCTGGTGGGTGGTGGGAGGCAGCTGGGGGCCTGGGGTCCCGGGGGGGCCCCGCTGCCCTGAGGGGCTGGTGTGGAGCCCCGTGTGAGGTCCCTGGCTCCCGGCCTTGACGAGAGACGCTCCGGAGGGTGGGCAGGGCCCGACATGGGACCCAGGTGAGGGGTCTGTGACCTGCGGTCAGCAGACGTGGGGTGTAGTCTGCGGCCGGGCTGGCTCAGCCCTGCAGACGGTGGCAAATGCAGAAGAGGAGGTCTGGGGAGAGGGAGGCTTGGAGCTCATCTTCGGGGTGATCTCACGAGCTGATGAGGAGAAGTAATGGCGTCCCTTCCTGCAGGGTGGGCCTTGGCCATGGAGCAAGGGTGTTATCACCGCCTTTCCGTCAAGGAATCGAGCTGGGAGGGGAGGTCCCGGCAGCGGCCCTGACCCACCTCCAGGCTCTTTTCCAGGCTCATTCTGCAGACAAGGGCAGAGGACATGGCGGGCCCCAGGGAGGCCAGGGCCCACGATGCTCCCTTCCTGGGCAGGCTGGCCGTGGTCTTGCTCTCACCATCCCCTCTGCAGCCATGGAGAGGCGTCCTCTGTCAGGCACAGTCACAAAACTTCTAAGACTTAATTAAAATCAATCTTCGATTACTCAAATGCCATCAACTCGGGTCTCAACTGATAGGGAAAATACGGTTATCATTATGGGAAACGTCGATACGAGGCCATCCACCATCCGTCTCCGCACAGAGCTGGCCGGGGCCCTCCCGCACTCTGGCCTGAGTCCACCCATTGCTGGCTCGGAAGCCCTGTCCTGCCCTCCTGGGACGGGTGGCCCTGCTGCTTCTTGGCTGGCATCCCCGTGATGCTCACGGAAGCGGGACCGGTTGGCAGGCTTGACAGTTTCTGAGACGGATGCCTCTTGGGGTGGCTCCCCAGAGGCGGCGGCGGCTGTGGGGACCCCTGGCTGCATCATCTCACGGAGGGCCCACGGCTCCCACCCGGTCAGCCCCGTGGCATTGATGGAACCCTCTCACTCAAGCAGGTTTGGGGGCCTGGAGCTCATCGGACGGCCACTGGCCGGTGACCTGCTGGGACGCCCGGGGCCTCTGTGCCCTTTAGGTCAAACTGCCTAGTTCAGCCTCCCCGGGGGAGTGAGGATGGAGGTCAGGGAGCATCCACAGGTCCACGAAGGAGGAGCTGACCCTGTGTGGGGCTGGGGGACGCCGTCAGCAGCCCCTGGGCCCCGGGGGCTGAGGGGCAGCACTGGCGAGGCGTCGAGCGCAGCCCACGGTGGAGAGGGACCTGGGAGCCGGCCAGCGTTCCGGGGGAGGGCACCTCCCGATCTAGTTTCTATTTGTCCTTAGGGAAAACAGTGTCAGCCCTCAGCTCTCCTGCCTCTAAGGTAGACAGTCGAGTAGAGCGCTTCCCGCAGGCGCAGCGGCACTCTGCCCAGCTGAGACTGTTGACCGGGGCGGGGTGAGGCGGCGGGGGGCGAGGCGCTGGGAGGGGGCGGCGGGGGCCTTGGCTGCCAGGGTTGCGTCTCTGTCCGCGGCCCCGGGCCCCCGTCCCCGTGCCGGCGCCCCTGCGCCCGTCAGCAGTGGGGGGTGGGGGTGCTGAGCATGCTCTGTGCCCACAGCGGGGATCAGGCTCCTCCAGGGTGGGCCCCAGGGCTGCGGGGCCCGGCGGGTGCTGCGGGGGACCCTGTGGGGCCCCAGGTTGTGCGGGGTGTGCGGGCAGGATGTGAGGGCCCGCTGGCCTTCGGCACATGGCCCAGGCTGGCTGGCGGCTGAGGGTGGAGGACATGGGGCTTGAGGGGTCGGGGTGGGGGAGGGCTCGCGCTCCCTGCCGCTGAGCCCATCAACCCACGTGCTGCCTTCAGCCAGCCTTCACGGCCCGGCCCAGCCTGCGTTGTGCTGACTCTGTTACTTTAATTAATGCCCAGCTTCCTGACGCCTAATTAAACTGGAATTGCTCCATGTCTGCGTCCCGTTAGATACAAGTCCCATTGCAGTGGCTGTGAAATGAGGCTGGCATGTCCCCGGGGACAGGCCCGGACCACACCAGGAGGCCGGATGGATGGGTGGGCGGCTGTGCCCAGGGATGGCACCCAGCCTGGGCCTGGGAGGTGGCCCTTCACTGGCCCATGTGCTGGGGGGCCCAGCGCGAGGGAGCCTGGTACCCTTGGACCCTCGGGGCATCCGCCAGCTTCCCCCCTAACCGAGGGGAGTTGTTTTCTCCCTGCTGACACTGTCTGTTTTGATTGCCTGAGAGGTTCATGCCCCTGTAAGAAGAACAGGAAACGCCGAAAAATTAGAAGAGGGAAATCGCAGAGACAGGTGCCCCTCCCTTGTCTTGGACTCCTGCAGCCGTCACTGGGACAGGGTCCTGGGGGTGGGGGTCCTGGGGATGGGTGGTAGGCACAGAGGCCAATGGTGGGGAGTCCTGTACCCCAGGACCCAGCTGTTCCAAGCAGGACCCCTGGGCAGGGGATGGCAGGGTTGGGAGCCAGCTCGGGGTGCAGGCTCCTGCCCTGATGGCCCACTGACCACAGCAGTCCTCACGGACACTCTGCCAGGGGCCAAGGGGGCCCTGCGTGGTGGGCCCATCACCCCCGAGTCTTGGTTCCGTTCCAGGAGGAATCGGGTTGTGGAGGAGTGAACCAGTGGGAAGGCCACCTCGTGAGCGCAGGCTGCCTTGGGGCTGGGCTCTGTGCTGGGCTCTCTCCACAACGGCCTGGGGAGGGGCGGGCAGCCCGGGCCAGAGGGCAGAGGTTGGGGTGGGGGTGGGTGGGCACCGCTGTGGGGGCCAGAACTGGCATCCAGCCAGTGGGCACACTCTGCAGCTTGTCTGCTGTCCCGACCCCTCCTGAGGCCAGAGCTACTCACAGCTTGTCCCCCACCGTCCTTCAGCGTCCAGTTCAGTGGCCTGAGCCCTGGGTAGGCATGTGTCTTAGGAGATGGCCAAGGGTCCTGCAGGCCCTACTCGGATGCCCCAAGGCACGGTGGTCCTGCCGTGTCCCTGCCTGGAGCTTACCGTGTGTCTGCTTCTTGGAGCCCCTGGTCTGTGTCCCGGTGGTTACAGCTGTTTGCACAGTGCGAGTCGGAGGTGTGTTGTTTAGCGAGACTGCCTCTGCCCGCTGCCCCAGGGGACGGGGCAGGCATGGGGAGGCGTGTGGGCGTGGCCGCACTCTACAGCCAGCCCCGAGCACCTGAGGCGGCCACCGCGGTGGGGCGCTCCGCCCGCACAGCTGGGGCCCTGCCCAGTGGCCCTTGCTGCCCGCCCTCCGCCCAGACTCCAGGGCTCTGACTTGGAGGGTCCTGGCCTCAGGTGAGGCCGGAGGAGTGGCCCCTTCCCTGGGGGAGGGAGCCCAAGCCCCTGGCGGGCCCAGCAAGGATGGGAGGTGGCCAGCGTGGACCCCAGATGTGGGCTCCGAGGGCCTGGCTGCAGGGAGGGGCAGGGCCAGCCTGGGCCCAAAACGTGGCCCTAGAGCCTGTGGCCTCCCTGCCTGTCTGTCCCTGTGGCCGGTACCTGGGAGCTAGCCCGTCCTCCCTTCAAGCCTGTGGAGAGGTGACTGGTCCATGGGCTGAGAGATGGTGCCCAGGGGCCTAGCTTCCTGAAAAAGACCCAGCCCGCCCGGCCCGAGGGCCAAGAGCGGTGGGGCCCAGGTCTGACTCGGCTCGCTTTCTAACCCGAGTCCAGGTCCGATCCAGAGCCACTGGCACACAGGACGGTGACAGGGGCTACTCACAGCGGTGAGCTCCTATTGACACCTCAAAGCCCAGCCCACAAGGCCCCCGCGACCCCCCAGTGGGCCTTCCTCTGCTGCAGCATCACCACTTTGTGGTTCTGTGTTCAGGAGAAGGCTCGCGCAACGTTTGCTTGACCCGGTCTGTCTGCCTGGGAGGCTATGAGCAGCTTAGGGCACATGCCAGGCACACACGGGGCACATGGATCATAATGCAGAGCCTGTTGGTGAAGGTCCAGGTGGGGGGGCGCTCAGAAAACCCCTGAGAGGGGCAGGGGCCAGCGGGGTGGGGGCAGCCGGCTCCCACACTCCACCTCCCACCGTTGCAGCAGCAGCCGAGGAGCAAACAGGCGGACACACTCCCCTCTGCATGTTTACAGCCCGTCTGCCCTGAGCACTGGCTCCTGCCGGAGCAGAAGATTCACAGAATGAATGCGACTTTTGATGTTCAATGGTCCTGTTCCCTGGGGGGGCCGTGAACTGCCCCGTGTACCCCCCAGACCCCTGACCCCGCCTCAGCCCCCTCCCCACCCTGGGCCCCCTCACAGGGGCTCTGGAGCGCTCTGAGTGCCGCACCCCCACTCCTGTCCCCTCCCCCGCTGCAGGGCCTGCGACCTCAGGGGTTGCTGCAGCCAAGGCTGGGGGACCCCGGCCCCAGGTGAGGGGCTGTGTGCCTGCCAGGACCCAGTCACCAGGCTCAGGCGCCCTGGGGCTCAGCTTCCCCTCCCGGAAAGAGGGTGAACGAGGAGTAATGGGGTTGCAGAGAAAATTCAGGCCCAGCGATGTGGGCACCTGCGACTGCGCCGGGGCGGGGTGGGGCCTGGGCGGGTGCAGGAGGCTCATGAGTTGCAGCCTCACGTCCCTTCCTTACGGTGCTGGCAGAAGATGTTCTCTGATTAGTCCGCTGAATTATGAATTAGGTTCCGGGTCCCTGTGCAGCTGTTCCCGGCTTGTCATCCCCACCACTTTATTTCCCCATCTGCTTATAAAACCAGGAGCGCCGTCCTGCAATAAACACTTCAAACGCTTTTTTAGGGGCTAATTAATCGTGTTGCATTTCTCTAACACAGCAGCAGGCCAGACCTGCTCTGAATTCCCAATGCAGGCAGCTCCCCTGGGCCTTGGGTGGGGGTGGGGGGTGGATGGGGGTGGGGGTGGGTGGGTGCGGGGGTGTTCTGGGCCCAAGGCTCGCCTCCCCACAGGCAGACCCTGCCCCAGTTCTGGCTGGGTTCTCCCCACCTTCCTCCCTGGGCCACTGGTCGCTCCTCCCCTCAGCTCACTGTGACACATCCAAGGTCAAGTTCATGCTCCTTCACAACCCCCTGCCTCCGCCACTGGCAACGTTGACTCTGTGCCCCCCCCAGCCCCCCAGCACCCAATCCCCTTGGCTCCCGCACTCACACCTCCTGCCTTCGTCCAAGCGGTCCCCGTGCCCCGAGCACCCCAGCCCTCGCGCACTCAGGTTTCTCCAGTCCCCGAGATTCCACTCCCCTGTCCTCCCCACCTCCCCGCCCCGCTTTAGTGGCGCCTCCTCCGCTCTGCACCCTGAGGCCCAGCAGAGAGCATGGAGGAGGAGGTTTAAAACAATGACATTAATAAGAAAACAAAATCACAATTATCGAGTTACAAAACAGGGAGCTCCAGGGCAATTAAGAGACAGCAGCTGTTTGGGCTTCCCTGGTGGATCACAGTAAAGAATCTGCCTGCGATACAGGAGTCCCAGGTTCAATCCCTGGGTTGGGAAGATCCCCTGGACCAGGAAATGGCTACCCACTCCAATATTCTTGCCTGGAAAATCCCATGGACAGAGGAGCCTGATGGGCTATAGGCCATGGGCTGCTAAGAGTCAGACACGACTGAGCGACTAACACTGTACTAGCCGTTTGACTATTCCCAATGCAAAGTTGGGGCATTTGATCCAGTGGATTCTCACCTGGGCTGTTTTGCCCCAGTAAGAGGTTTGGGTGTTAAGCCCGTGGCCTGATGCCTGGGTCCCCATGCAACCCCCATGGGACCCTGGAGGTGTCCATGTACAGGTCAGTGGGGATCCCGTGGGCCCTGCGGTCTTCATCTTCAGACCATGTCAGGGGTGGCGGCTCAGCTGTGTCCCCCAGGAGAGGGTCCTGCCATTCAGAGAACAAGCTGTGGAGCTGGGTCTCCGGGTCTGGGGCTCGTGGGTGCCCCCCCACCCCAACAGTCAGTTCAGGTCACACCGCGGGGACCAGGCAGGCTTTGCTCCTCATCCTGTTGGCCCAGGGCCTGGGTGCCCTGAAGGGTGGAGGATGCTCTGGCCGGGGGCAGGGTGACTGAGCTCACCTGGGAGGGGTGGCCACACGGAGACCTGGAGAGCGTGGCCATAGGGGCGACCCCGGGACACGTGAGCCCTTGCAGACATAGGCCGAACACTAGCCCTTGTCTCGCTGCAGGTCCTCCAGGCGACCCTGACCCCATGCTGGTGGGGGACTGGTTTGGGGGGTGAAACGGAGGAGGGTGGGGCAGGAGTGGGGGACAGAGAGAGGGCAAGCAGACCCCTACACCTTCTGGGAGACCCCCCCAGGCACCTGGGGTTCTGCTGCCCCCACTATGGCCGGCGAGGACCCCCAGAGGGGATAGGGTCTCCTGTCAGTTGGGCTGGGCTCCACTCTAGACCCTCTGACAGGCTGTTAACGGTGACACCACCGTTTAACTCCGGAGTCGCCCCCTGTCAGCCAGGCCCTGGGGCTGGGATTTATGTGACTGGGCTATGTCCTGAGTTACCGGCTCGGGCTGCTCGGAGATGAAGGGATAGTCCATCAATCAGGCCCGCTGGCCAGCGCGGTGAGCTCCAGAGGGACCCCGCGGAGCGGGGCAGGCGGGCGCTCAGTCCCCCAGTAGGTAGTAGGGGCAGCAGGCCTGGAGGAGCCCGCGCTCTGCAGGTGGACTTTGCGGGGGATGTGGGGGTGTCCTGGGCACTGCTCACCCCACCCCCAGGATGGGAGGTGTCCAAAAGGCAAGGGGGCCGGCCCGCTGAGGGCCTGCCTGCGGGACGGAGCTGCTGGAGCGGGCGGGGCCCCAGCTCAGCTCCGCGCCCGCGGCCTGAAGTCTCTGGGCCTCGGCGTCCCTCCCTGAGCTCCGGCAGCCGCTCCGGTGTATTGAGGAGCCCGGGGTGGGGGCTCTGAGACGGACGGGCTATGCAGACGCACCGGCCAACTGGACCTGGGAGCGTAGAGGGGAGGGGGCGGCAAGGAGTCAGGGCGAGGGGCGAGAGGGGCGGGGCGAGGGGCGAGAGGGGCGGGGCGAGGAGGGTAGTGAGCGGAGGGGCGAGGGGCGAGGGGCGGGGCGAGGGCAGGGCTTCCTGGCCTTCGCTCCTGAGAGACCAGGCTCAGCCGGCCTGTGCCCGCGGTCCCCTCTTCCGAGCGATGGGTCGTGAGCCTTGGGTCCCCTCGGCTGCTCCCCACGGCCGCGTGGCCCCACCCCTTTCTCTGTCCGCCCGGAGCCTCCACCTCTAGCTCCTCTGGGTGACAAAGTCCTCCCTTCTCGAGCTCGCGTGTCCACCCTAGAGCCTGGTCTGTATCCGCCTGGCCCTTGGGCCACGTGGGCTCGGCCAGGCGCGTGGACGCCGCACCCGCGTAACCTGGCTGGGCTCAGGCCAGGACGCGTCCTGAGCACCCGGCTATCCCTACCCCGGTCTGCCAGCCTGCCCAATGGCTGTGGACAGCTGCCTTGTCCGAGGCGGTCAGGCAGCCCAGAGAGGTCAGGTGGCGGTGTCCCTCGGGTCCAGCCACTCAGAGAGACGCTGGACTCCACCCTTATGTCTGGCCCTGCCCTCCCCTGAGCAAGTCGAGGGTCCTGCCCTGCTTGAGCCCAGGGTGCAGGGCCTCAGGGAGGCCTGGCCTCCGGGCTCAGGGTTGGGCAGGGAGACAAGTGGCTGCTCTGAGTCCCTGGCACAGAATCCCGCCTGGGGCACCCTGTGCACAGTGGGACAGATGGATTTCAGCAGGACCAGCTGCCCCCGGACGGCATGGAGCACAGCTTCCACAAACCCAGAGGGGAGATCCGGGGATTGCAGGGTCTGGGGAAGACTTGGGACCAGCACTGGGGGCTTGGGGAGCACAGGGCGGCTTGCCCAGGAGTGAAGGGCCACATGAGTGTGCCTGTTCCTTCCTGCGGTTGGTTCCTGGCTGTGCCCACAGCCCTGCCAGCACCACCTCTGGGAAGTGAGAGCTCTGCTGCCTCCACACCATCTCCCCTGAGGAGGGGCCCCACAGTACGCCTGGGGCTGCCCCCAGCCTGGCCCTGCCTTTGCCTGCAGCGTCTCCTGTGGGGCCCATCGCAAGCAGAAAGACCCAGCAGGGAACTCGGGGGTCTGGGGCTGGTGAGAGTCCGTGTGGTTGCTGAGCGGCATGCAAAGGCCCAGCTGGCTCCGGGTGCGGCAGCCCCATTGCACTCTGGGTCCACTCCGCCCTCACCAATCTGGGGACCACCTTGGAAACCGGACAAGGCACAGTGCAGGTTGCCAATGTTTTGAAGGGCACACAGTGGCTGAGGCCAATGAGCCAAGATTCTCAGACAAGAGGTGTCCATGGGCTCAGGGCTGGAGCTTGGAAGGTCCGCCCTGGGGCCTCCCACGCAATGGTGCCCCTGGCTGTTGGTACCAAGGACAGAGCCTGCTGCCCAGGAAGCGACTCCATGCAGGAGGGGACGTCTCCTCTCTCCTCCTTTGGGCTCAGGTAGAGGGGCTTCTGTCTAGGTGCTGCTAAGGCCTGCAGGGAGCGCCTGGCCAATGGCTAGAGCTGGGAGGGGCCACCTCTGGACGAAGACTCAAGGCGCTGAGAAGTCCTGCAGGGGACCCTTAACTGTGTTTAACCCTGAGTTCCCCCTTCCTTCCTGGTTCTGCCCCAGTCTGTGGTGGATGCTGCCAGGCGCAGCCTGCTGTATTCCCGCTCTGTCCTGGGCCTTGTGCGATGGCTCGGGGTGAGGCCAGAGCTGCCCGGGACAGTGTCGGCTGTGGGTTTCCAATCCCCAGATGCTGCCTCTAAACGGAGGCCCACTAGACAGTGTTCATAGGAGGTGCCTATTTAATGCCCACTGGGTGAAGGAAGGGCCCTCTGATCCTCAGGTGGGGGCCCCGTGCCAGGACCACCACCCCTCCCAGACTGGTGTGGAGCCGTGCTTCCCACCAGGGCTGCAGACCTGCGGGTCTGGGCCTCATGGAGTTTCCTGACAGGTTTGTTTTCATTCTGTTTGTATGGACACCTTCTACTTGCCACCTGCAAGGCTTGTTTTCCATCTCCAGTGGTGCTGTACGATTTCCTTTCAAAATATAATCATTTAAATGAAAAAAATCCATTTGAAGAAAATCCTCCAGTAAACAATAGTGAAGCAGGTGGGTGGATGCAGGATGGAGTGGAGTGAGCCTTAGTGGTGGGTGGGGTGAGGCTGTGGGTGGTATGGGGAGATGGATGGGAGGGGTGGGGAGGGGCGGGGTGGGGTGGGGAATCCCCTGCTGCCGGGTCACATGGGCCTCCTTGGCCACTGTCCAGAGGTGGAGGCCCTTGGCTCCTGCAGGAAAAGGTGGCTGTGGCCTTGCTTGTCCAGCCCCGGCTCCCCCGGGGTCTCACGTCTGCTTGTGCCCTCAGCTTGTGTCCAGGTATGATTGTTACGTGCCTGCTAATCTTCGGCACATTGGGAGGGCGTCTAGGAAAAGAGTGTTTGGGGGGGAGGATGGGGCCCCCCGAGCTGGCAGGGGGCTGCTCTCAGACCCACAGCTCACACTGGTGGAGGTGCTGGGATGAGGGGCTGCGGTGTATTCGGAACAGAGGGTCACTTGCATCCCACTGCACGTGTGCCCCTCAGGGGCCGCAGCCTGTCTCACCCCTCCCCGGGGCAGGGGCTCTGCCTGAGGCTACACTGGGCTTTGAGGGTGTCACTGCCCTGAGACCCTGAGGACCTGGCCCTGCAACCCAGGACCACGCCTCCCAGCCCTGCTCCCGTCCCGCCAAGGAGGAGTCAAAATTCCCGGCTTCCTGGATGGAGGCCCTGGGCACAGCTGCATTTAATCTGGAAGACTGAGATGCTGGGGCGCAGTGTCAGTGGTGATGGGCCAGCAAGCAGGGAGCTGGAGATCCACCCCAAGGACCGCACAGGGCGGGTGACTGGCATGGCCAGGAAAGAGGTGGGAGCCACTGAGACCGAACCCCGGGACATGGCCAATGGTCTGCCAGGCTCTGGCCTTCTCCCAACTTTCATCCTTCTTTGAAGATTGATCTGTGGGATCTGGGGAGTGGCCAGGAACAGGCCTCCTCCTTCAAGAAGCCTCCCAGAGATGTCTCCACACCTGGGCTTCCAAAATGTAAAACACAAGAGTTTATTCTGAAGACAGAGATTGGGGTAAAACAGAAAAAGCTCTCTGGGGAAGAGAGAGGGGCTTATAAAGGCAAAAGCCTCATGCGCTAGACATGAGAAAGAAACATGTGTCTTCATGGGTGGCTGTCACGAGTTGTTTTAGGGTAAGTATCCAGTAAGTGCCTTGAGTTTCTGGCAGGCATTCTGGGCTCAAGACGTCAGATTCCACCCGCTTGCACTCACCTCCTCCGTGGCTCTTGCGGCAACACCAGCTGTGCCTTGACTTTCTCTTGGCCTCGGCCCCCTAGATGGGCCAGAAGCAAGCAGAGGGCCCCAGGGACCAGGACCCTCCTCCATCCCTGGGTGGGGTGGGTGTGGCGGCCTCCGAAGGCTGCTTGGCCGTCCATTCATCAGCCTGCAGCTCTCCTATCCCAGCCTTTGAAGCTGCAATAAATATTGATTTGGGCAAATCGATATGTTTCTGAGGACCGGCTCAATAGCAGAGTTACAAGAATCAGGGCAAAGTCACCCACTCGCTGAGAACCCCTCTGAGCCAGGGGCTGTGTGCCCACCTAGGGGCCAGTGCCAGAGCTGCGCCCACGTGAGCTGGGGCAGGGGCTTCCCCAGTAGCTCAGACAGTGGAGAATCTGACCCGGGTGCCCTGTAGCCCTTTCCTGGCTGAGGCTGAGCGACCTGCCTCAGGCCAGCCCTGTCCAGGTGTCTCCCATGGGCAGTGGGCTTGGCGGCTGAGGGTCTAAGCCACAGCAGAGGACTCCTCCTCGGGGCCATCTCTGCAGCTGTGTGTAACAGGGAGCCCCCGGGACAGAGAGCCCCCCAAGTCAGGGAGCCCATGGGACATGGAGCCCCCAAGACAGGGAGCCCCCGAGACAGGTAGCCCCCCGAGACAGGGAGCCCCCGAGACAGGGAGTCCCCGGGACAGGGAGCCCCCCAAGACAGGGAGCCCCCGGGACAGGGAGCCCCTAAGACAGGGAGCCCCCGGGACACGGAGCTCCCTGAGATAGGGAGCCCCCCAAGACAGGGAGCCCCCAGGACAGGGAGCCCCTGGGACACAGAGCTCCCGGAGACAGGGAGTCCCTGAGACAGGGAGCTCACTGCCCTTCCTGCGGCTGCTTTGTCTCCACCCCTCTGCACTCACCCAGCCCAGCCCTGGACATGGCGTGGACGTGTCTGGACATGGCACCTTCCTGAATGCCCGCACACTCCTGGCAGCCTCTGCCTGCCCCGGCCCTCAAGCCCAGCCCCTTCCTCCCTGAAGGAGTCTGACCCCTCAGCTGGCCCCAGGCTCCGTGGTCCACACCTCCCCCAGCTGAGAGCTGGGCCTCTGAGTTCACACATGCCTGGAGCCGGACCCACAGAGGGTGCACCTGGGGTCTATCCTGGGGCGTGAGGCGCAGGTGGGCAGGGCGGGGGTGCAGCGGCCCTGCCTGTCTCCCACCCTCCTCACCCCACTCCAGGCATCTCAACAGGGGCCTCCAGCACTCTCGGCCTCCCCGCGTCTCCCAGAACTTTGAGACTAGGTTTGGGGCGCTGATGGGCGGCTTTATTTACGACAGTTTGGGAAACACAGACGTGATGTTTCCAGCCAACAAGCCTGAATCACTTGTGCTGCCCCATTAGCGGGGAAGCCAGCCCGTGTACATCACACTCTCCCCTCCACAGTGGGCGCCAAGGCTGCGGTTTTACGACCCCATAAAACTTTGGGACTTTATGGCTATTGAACAAACATGTAATTTAATGCTTCAGGTTCAATATATGTAGCCAGAGGCATCCCGGGCTGGGAGCTGGTGGGGCTGCAGCCCCTGGCCAGGCCAGGCGGTGAGTGCTGAGACACGCAGGGGCTGGGGAGCTGGGCTGGGGCAGCTGCGGCAGGGTGGGGGAGAGACTCATGGAGGCTTCCCGGAGCCCTGTCCTTCCGCACATTGAACCAGAGGGCAGGCGGAGGGCCAGCCTGCAGCCCCAGACAAGGGGCCAGGCTGAGGGTGCTGGGATAGGCAAGGAAAGTAGGAAAGTGAAGTTGCTGGACTCTTTGCGACCCCATGTACTATAGCCCGCCAGGCTCCTCTGTCCAGGCAAGAATAACTGGAGTGGGCTGCCATCTCCTTCTCCAGGGGTCTTCCTGACCCAGGGATTGAACCTGGGTCACCCGTATTGCAGGCAGACGCTTTACTGTCTGAGCCACCAGGGATATGGGCATGGCAAAGGGAGTGTGTGCTTCCCAGAAAGAGGGGGCCCCCCTCAGAGCTCCTGGAGGGCCATGGGACAGGCTGGGGGAGGGGTCAGTGGCCGCACACAGCGGAGACTCCCCCATTCATCCACCAGCTGCCCCTCCACACGTCATCTGCCCCTCCATCCTTCCATCCATCGCCCCCATTCAGGCACCAGCCTGGCCACCCCTCCACACAGGAAGAGCCCCCAACCCCAGGTGAAGCCTTAGCCCCTAACCCCCCGGGAGGTGAATGTCCAGTCTGCCAAGCCCCTGAGGCTGTGGACGGCCCCTCTGTGCTGCCTGGAGGGTGGGCAGTGGGTGAGGGCATCTGGGGCTCCCGGGTGGACAGTGGGTGTTTGCCAGCTGCAGGCCCCCACCTCTGGGTCTGCTCATGGCCTACGCTCCCACAGTCAAGGTGTTCACTTACTTTCGTGTTTGCACTGGCACTTTGCTGAGCTCATCGCTGGCCTTTCCAGTGCACGGTCCCAGCTGAGTCCCTGAGGGTTCAGCCCCAGCTGAGTCCCTGAGGGTTCAGCTCCCAGCTGAGTCCCTGAGGGTTCAGCCCCCAGCGCAGGGTCCCAGCTGAGTCCCTGAGGGTTCAGCCCCAGCTGCGTCCCTGAGGGTTCAGCCCCAGCTGCGTCCCTGAGGGTTCAGCCCCCAGCTGCGTCCCTGAGGGTTCAGCCCCAGCTGCGTCCCTGAGGGTTCAGCCCCCAGCTGCGTCCCTGAGGGTTCAGCCCCCAGCTGCGTCCCTGAGGGTTCAGCCCCAGCTGCGTCCCTGAGGGTTCAGCTCCCAGCTGAGTCCCTGAGGGTTCAGCCCCAGCGCCCCTGCTTTTGTCCCCCCCTTGGGCCCTTGGTCAGATGTGCCTGCTGGCTCTGGCTCCTCGTTCGTGGACCCCCCGGATTCAGGACCCCCTCATCTCAGCAGAAAGTGCCCCCACGGCCTGAGTGGTGGCCACTGAGGGAACAGTTGTAGTCGGAGCAGGTGGAGGGCGCGGAGCGGGCAGGGGACCCCTGCACACTCTCAGCGCCACGGCTGCCCCTGCTGGACCGTCCTCAGCCAGGTGTCAAGGGGTGGGTGGTGCTCTGTGGAGGCCCGTTTTGTTCCCGGGCCAGGCATTCGGGCACCAGGAGCGGGAGACTGTGGCAGGGCTGGGGGAGCCCTCGGAAGTGGACAGAGGGAAAGACATGCAGAGTGGCTGCAGCCCCTCTGAGAAGGGGACCAGGCCCACGAGGAGGCTCCCAGGGATAGCGGGGGGCGTGAGGCGGGCCGATGTGTGGCCTGGGTCTGCCCCAAACCCCGATGATTCAGGATCAGGTGGAGAAGCCGGCTCAGCTGGTCACGAGGACAGAGGCCAGAACAAGGCCAGCAAGTCCACGAGTCTGCAGGGTGGCAGGATGCTGCCTCAGATGCCAGCACTGGGCATGCCGCCGGAGGTCAGGGCAGGGCCAGACGGAGACAGGGGACCAGTCTGCTGGGGGCAAGGGCCTGAGGCCCAGGCAGAGGCAGGAAGCCAGAGGTGGGCACCCAAAGCTGGAAGTGCGCTCACGGGTGGGACGTGGGGAGCTGCCCTGAGTGGGGGCCAGTGGCCGGGGGCCGGGCCAGGCTGTCTGCTGTCTGGCTCTCCGGTGTCTGACTGACTGTGACACGTTCCTAGGATGGCCGGCTGGGCCCCCTGTCCCCAGAGTGGGGGCCAGTGTGCAGGCAGGGCAGCCATGGGGGCTGGTCACTCACTGCTGCTAACTGCGGAGACAGGGCAGCCCCCCTGGCCCCTGCCCTGTGGGGGTGGGGGTACTCCAGTGGGGGCCAGGAAGCTCCATGCCTCGGAGCTCGGTCATGCCCTGAGCCCCAGAGGTGGACGGTCCATAGGGAGGGCCCTGAGAGTGGACCCCGCCCTGCCCCGGCCACCTCCACCCCACTCAGGACCTCCCCGCCCAGCCCCGCCCCACCCCACCCCGCCCCCTCAGTGTTCTGCTCCCCGCTGGGCCGCCCCAAGGCCTGAGTGCTGTTGGGCGGGGGAGGAGGCCCTCGCTCTGCAGGGGTGGGCCCTGCGGAAGCCCCCCAGCAGTGTAGTCTGTCGATTTTCCCGGGACACACGCCTCTCTGGAGGCCCGGGGCTGTGAGTGTCCTATCTCCAACCCTGGGGGGTGGTTGGGGCTGTGGCAGCCGTGGCTCTGCTTCGGAAGGGTGCAGCCTGCTCCTGCGCTCAGCCTGGGTGTGCCCGGGCGCACGCCCTCACCCTGCGTTCGCCTGATCCTCGGAGAAGTCACCCTTGCGGGAGGCTGGCACAGTCCTGACCACGGGGACGCCCCTCTTCAGCCCCGGGCACACCCTGCCCTGAAGGATAGGTCTAACAGTGGAGGGCACAGCAGGCGGCTGGGGTGCCAGCCTCCCCAGCAGCCGAGGGGAGTTTATCTTTGCGACTGTACGAGGCATCGGCGGAGAGAGGCCTGGAGGCAGGAGCTGAATAATTGATGGCCTGGCTCACCCGGATCTGAGGGGAGACCAGCCAGGTTGGAGTGGGTGGTCGGGTGCCTGCCACGGACAGCAGGGAGGTCAGCCAGAGGGCTGGGCCGGGCTCGGGGCCTCGGGGGCAGAGCTCGGACGGCCGGGGACCTGACTTGGGGCCCCTGGGGCAGAGCTCAGACGGCCTCAAGCCGGCTGCCCCTTCCTCCTGGCGCCTGTCTACCACCCGGCAACCTCGCAGCTCCAGCAGCCTGGTGACCCCCACCCTGACCACCGGGCCTGGACACGGGCCCTGCCGGCCCAGGCTCTGCTCTCGGCCATGTGAGCCGTGGAAGATGAGTAGCAGAAGGCCGTGGGGACGGGTTGTGGGGCCTCCAGCTCTCCTTGGTGGCAGTCTCGGCCTCTGCCTCCCTTGCGGAGACACCCCCCGGCACCCCTACCCTCATCCCCACGCTCTCCTGCCCCCCACCTCCCTCTCCCCCTGATGAAACCCCCCCCGGACTTCCCTGTCCTCATCCCCACACTCTCCTGCCCCCCCCACCTCCATCTGCCCCGAGGAGAACCCCCCAGGCACCCCTGCCCTCATCCCCACACTCTCCTGCCCCCCTCCATCTCCCCTGATGAGACCCCCCCCAGGCTCCCCTGCCCTCATCCCCACACTCTCCTGACCCCCCACCTCCATCTCCCCCGAGGAGAAACCCCCAAGCACCCCTGCCCTCATCCCAACGCTCCCCTGCCCCCCTCCCCCTCCCTCTCCCCCAAGGAGAACCCCCCTGGCCCCCCTGCCCTCATCCCCACGTTCTTCTGCCCTCCTCCACTTCCTGCAACCTGGGGTTCACTCCCCTGCCTAAGGGTGGTGCACCCCCTCAAGCAGCCAGCAGGTGGGGATGGGGGCCTATAGGACCCCTGGGTCAGAGCCCAGGCCACACTGAAGTCCGTGAGTGACCCGCCCTTCTTCCTGCAGAGCCGGCTATTGGGTTTCACAGTGGGCTACTTCCCATGGCGCCTGGGCCAGGGGCCTGGAGGGTGAGGTGAGCAGGCACCCTGGGTGCTGCTGCAGGGTCGGTCTTGCCCACAGGCTGCACCCCAACCCACCAGCGTCCCCTCCAGGCCCAGGCCTGTGCTCAGGGCTAGGGCCAGGGTCTGCTCTGCTCTGCCTCTGCCTCCCCAGACGCTGGAGGGACATGATAAGAAAGCACATGTCCGGCCTCTGCTGGCCGGGTCCTGGGCGCTGTAGGGGACCTCACCCTAACCACTTCACCCTCGCCCGGGCTGTCCCAGCCTCATGTGTGGCCTTGGGCACGGGCGGCCCAGACAGATGGTGTCTGCTCCCTGGGGTCCCTGGGGCTGAGCCGAGCCAGTCAGACTGTGCCCTTGACTTTGTTGTCACTTAACACCGTTTTCGTGCCACGTCCTTTCAGGTCCCCCTTCACACAGCCTGGTGCCCTCTTGGCTCAGATATAAGCAACTTTGCTGCTTTCCACACAAAGCTAATCCCATTTGGGTTTTGGGGATTGGAGGAGGCCAGCCTGGGTCTTTGGGAGTCCTTTCCCAGCTGGGAGACTAGCGCACCCCTCTCCTGAAGGGCCAGCAGGACGCAGGGTGGATGGGGCAGGCCCCTCAGCCTCACACCCCAGCCAGGGATCTGTTCCCCAAGCCCCCCAGCACAGCCCACCTGGCCTCACCTGGGTCAGGCTCCAAGCGGGACCCTCAAGAGCTTCCTCGATGGGCTATCCGCCCGCAGCAGAATCCACAAAACCAACCAGAACACACATAGCCCGCGGGTGACAGATTCAATTCGACTCCACAAATATTGACTGCTGTCTAATCCGCTGCCCCCGGTGCCAGCCTCCTCCTCTGCGGTGCCGGGCGTGGCAGCCGAATCAACACACCTAATCCAGGCCACGCTGAGGTGGCAGTGTCGCCGGGTCATGGTGAGGGGCCAGGACTGGGGCTGGGGCTGGGCGGGGGGGCTGGAGCTGCGGTCTGACTCTCGTGCCAAGTCAGAGCCCCACAGCTGTGGCCGTGCCTGGGGAGGCCGGGGCTCAAGCTGGGCAGAATGGGCTGGGGGCTCCGCCTGGCTCTCTGTCCAGGACCTGGACACTCTGTGGCGTCTAGGCCTGGAGTGGAGGGGACGGTGTCAGGGAGGGGCACCCTCCTGATTCTCAGGCCTCCATCCTCCCAGCTGAGGCTGGGGTGAGCAGCTAGAGGGGTCCCCGCCGGGCTGGGAGCCTCGACCCCCGTGTGAGGGGGTGGCCAGCACAGCCCAGACACCTGTCTCTGCTGGGCACCAGGAAATTCATAAGAAATGGAACTGATGGATTAAAGTGGAACCGGAAGAATTGATTTTTTTTTTCCCCCTGGGCACTTAAACGCTGCTCTCCATCAGCCCGTCAGCTCCTGGGCCAGGCGGCCCTGAGGACCAACAGGGGCTGGCTCCAGCCCTGCGGCCATGTGATGCTGTCTCCTCTGGCAGGGTGAGGACCCTGGGCGGGTCCTGGCCCCGAGCGGTGAACGTGCTTATGTGATAGGTGCATGCGCTGAGGGACTCTGCGTCTGCTCACTTGCCGACTCATGTGTTTGACCGGCCCTGAGGCAGGGGGCGGCAGTCCTCCCACGTGCACGGCAGCGGCTGACTGGGCCGGCTCGGGACCCCGTCCTCCTCTCCATGGAGCCCACGGCTCCGGCCTGCCACCCGCTCTCTGCAGCTGGGGGACCTGGCGGGAGGGATCCACTCAGGCTGGCGCCTCCCTCATGCCCATCTCTGGGCCTGAGAATGCAGTCATGGACCTGTGTGCCCTTCAGGCGGCCCTGGGCGGCACGGTACCCAGGCTGGGGCTCAGGATGGCCCCTGAGTGCCCAGGGTGTTGTCACCCCTGTGCCCAAACTCGCTGACGGGCTGAGAAGGGGCAGATGACCCAGGGCCAGGCATGGCCTCACTGGGCTGAGCTCAGGAGGCCTGGCAGGGGCCGTCTAGGGGCAGACGCTACAGAGCCCAGTGGCCTGGGGGCTGCTGGGTGGTGTTGGCACCACTGACCTTGGGGCCTTTGGGGCTTGAATTCATCACAGATACCCCTTCAGCACTGTGCCCAGCCTGGTGCGGTGACCCAGCCAGCTGGGGTGATGCCTGGGGATGGTGCCCGTTGGGTGTGTCCGGGCATGGTTCCCCCATGTTTAGCAAGCTGACCAGCAGAGCAGATGTAGGGGAGCGATGAAGCACTGAAGCACGCTGACCGCTGACTAACATCCAGGCTGCTGATCCCCCTGGGTGAGACGACACCCACCACCCCCAGCAGTCCCCAGTCGCCCCTCCCTGCTGTTCTTAGGGGGGCTCACAGGACTGCGGCCCCCGACGTTCCCCAGGGGCCCCGTGGGTCACAGGGTGGGCAGTGGGCAAGCTGAGACCAGGCCCTCTGGGATGGGGCACCAGGGGCAACAGCCCACTGCCCACCTGAGCTGGTGTCGAGGACGGACAGATGGACGGACATACAGGTGGGTGGCTGTGGGGCCCAGACCGAGATCATACCCACCGCAAATAAACAGACCTGTTTGCTCTGCACCGAGGGCGCAGGAGCAGCTGAGGTGTGGACGGGGGTGAGAGGTGATTGGAGGCTCGGGCTTGGGCAGGGTTGTCCTCAGGTGACCGGCTGACTGTCTCCGACCAGGGGAGGTATGGAGCCGGCCCTGGCCCGAGCAGACTCTCTACACACCCCCATGGACGGGCCCCTGGAGGTAGGTTCCCGCGTGTTCCTGCAGGCGCAGCTGCCCTGAGGGCCTTGCTGGAGACAGCCAAGCCCAACGTGGCCCCTAGCCTCCCCCCGCCCTCAGGCTGGCGCCCTGGTGTCCTCACCCTCAGGGTTTGTCGACCACCTGGAAAGGTACAGAGGGTTTCACAGCCCCGATGGGGACCCCAGGCAAAGCGCTCCTCATCCTCAGACTGCTGGCAAGGGCCTGCTGACCCTCAGGTGTGCCCCCCAAGTAGGGGCTCTGTGGACAGCTCCCACCCCTCCATCTGCCCCCAGCACTGGGTCCTGCAAGTGGGTCTCAGATGACCCCTGCCCATCTCCTGGCCTCAGTCACCCATGGATCAGATGTCTCCAGGCCTTGGGGGTCTTGGGGCCGAGATCTGAGGGGGACAGGCCCTGTCCTGTCAGCTGCCTCCTCTTGGCCTCCGAGCCTCAGCATCCCCACGGCCTCTGCCTCCCGGGAGTGGGCTCCAGAGGCTGGCTGAGTCCACAGGACAGGTGGCTGAGCCCCTGGGCTGTCTTGAAGCTGGAATGCCCGGCTCCTGGTCCTGGGTGGTGACGTGCTCAGAGGCCGGGGCCTTCAGATGGGCATCTTCACCAGCCTGGAGCTGGGCACAGGCCGCAGGATGTGGAGGACCAAAGCTCTCCCCTCCATTGGGTCTCGTGAAAACCGGTGCCTCATGTGGAAACTGCCAAAAGGGCGGGCCTGCTGTGAGCCCCTGCCCATGCCCCATGGAGGGCAGACGGAGGCCCTCCACAGCCGGGCCCCAGGGACCACTCCCAGGGCCTACAGCCCACTATCTGCAGAGCAAGTGGGAGCTGGGCTGAGCTGTGAACCTGGAGGGGGTGGGAGCAGCCCACTGCGGGGGAGTTTCACACACACAACACGGCTCTGCCAGCCAGCGGGAGTTCACTGGCACCGACTCAGCTGTCAGGGAGCTCAGAGTCGAGGCACTGAGCCAGGGGCTGAGCTCAGGGGGGTGGCTCGGAGGAGGCTGGCCAGGAGAGGGGTGAGCTGGTCCCAAGGCATGCTACCGGGCAGGGGCCCAGGGCACCCCGGGCCAGCCTGACTGAGGCCAGGGGACTCGGGCCCAGGTCCTGTGTGCTTGGCTTGTGTATTTCCTCCAAGGTCCCCTGCTCGTGGACACCCTGGCCAGCTTCCGGCCCGTCCTGAGCCCTAGATGCCATGGCTGAGCCCTGTCCCCACCAGGTAGCAGGACTGAACTGGGGACGCCTCTGGGGGTGGGGGTTGTGAAGCATCTCCCTCTGGCTTGAATGCCCCCCGCCCCTCTGCGCCTGCATGCCCCCCTCCATCACAGCTATTGCAGCAGCTCCAGGCAGGCACAGAAAGCCCGGCGCTGGCTCTGTTGGCGTATGCCACTCGAGGCGGGGCTATCTGGCTGGGAGGGGGCTCAGCCTTGCCCCTGCACCCCCCCTCACCGGAGGCTCTTGGCTCCCCAGTCTGCCTTACAGCCTGGCGCACCCCTGGCAACCGCCACCCTTCTCGGAGCGAGATTTCGCAGTGGAGGCTCCTCACCCGCCAGCTTGTGTCTCACGTAGGGGATGTTTCCATTTTTACAGCAGATCCAAGCGCGGCCCCTGGGGGAGCTGCTGCCGCCTGCGTCAGGGGCTGGGGGTGCCGCAGGCCGCTCTGTCAGCCTTGGCCCTAATTGCTGTCACTCAGGGAGCCAGCTCCAGCCTGAGGGGCACAGAGTGACTCACGGCAGGGGCCGGTGGACAGGGCCTGGGGCTGTCATGGGCCCTGGGGGACGTGGGGCAGGGGCTCTGCTTGTGGGACGGGGTATCCAGCAGGTGCCTGATGGCTGGGCTGGGAGCTGGGCTAGACCCCTGGCCCCGCGTGGGCCTCCTTGGCCTGGCCTGGCTCTGGCCCCCTGTACCCTGTCCTTGGGTTGCAGCTGCCCTGCCATCACCACTCCCAGACTCTAGCTTGTTGCCAGGTGTTGCCTGCAGCCTCCGGCTTCATCCCCAGGTGGGAAAACACCGGACCCCCCAGCCCCGTCACCTCCCAACCATGCTTGGGGCTGGCTTCCCAGGACACAAGACTGTCAGAGCACGAGCATCCTCTGGAAGACCCTGCAGTTTGATGTCCAAGGGCCTCACTGGCCGGAGTGCCTGCCACTCTGCTCCTGAGACGCAGGCAGAAGAGGGCTGGAAGCAGAGCCCTTGGCGATTCCCGAGTCAGGAGGTGGAGGGCGACTCAGCCTCACCCTCCCCGGGGCCGTGTGCCCAGGCACACAAGGCACTGCTGGGCTTATCACATGGGTGTCTAGGGCTCCGCTGATGCTGCAGCCCTAGGGTAACGCCAGCACCAGCGGTGACAGGGTGGGAGCCCAGCCAAGGGGACAGTGGAGGAGGCTGGTCCCCCCACGCAGGGCAGGTGCTGGGCTGTGCTCCACCCCACCCATGGCTGCCATCTGGAAGTGTTCCCAGGCTCCAGACAAGGAGGACGGGGTAGTCTGAGGCTTGAGGTGGGTGGCTTGGCACGGGGAGGCATGTCCAGCCTGGACCTTGCAATGTCCACTTTCTTGCAGGTCTTGCAGTGACCCGGGACACCTGGCTGTCCTCGGTGGCGTGGATCTGAGCCTGGGTGGAGCTGGGCACCAACCCCACCTCCCACGCAACCATGCCCTCTGGGGCTCTCAGTCCCCTGGCCTCGGCAGCTCCCTGCCCCTGCTGGGGTGATATGTGCCATTTCTGGGTCCCCTCACAGCCCCAGGTCTCCCTGGGAAGGGGGCCTGCCATGGCGTGTGAACCTCGCTGGGGCTTTTGGCTCCACTGGGGCTCTGAGAACCGGGCTCCCTCTGAGGCTTCACAGCAGGTCCTGGCTCCTTGGTCAAGACCTATGTCCCTGAAGCCTCAGTTTCCCTCCCTGGATGGGGCAGCGTCTCCGCCCTCTGCAGGCTTCCAGCTGCTGCCTGTCCTACATCGCCATGCCCGGCAGGCTGGATGCCCGTCTAGGGGTCAGGGACCCACTTCCCTGGTGGGCAAGGCTGCTGTCCTCCAAGGTAGGGCCTCTCACACGCTGGACGTGCCTGTCCTTTCCCGAGTGTCTGGTCCTTAGCCCGAGGGCCTCTAGGGGCCTGGCTACATCTGCCCGTGCCCGTCACCTCAATCCTGGGCCTGGCCTGGCCTCTGTCCCCCTGCCCAGCTGGGCCCCATCCCTGGGTGCAGGAGTCTAGGAGGTGCCTCAGGCCTAGTGGGGGACCCCGAGCCCGGGAGTGGTGGCGTCTGGAAGTGGACCTGGCTTGTGTCCAGCAAAGCCAGGGCCCTGAGGTCTGAGCACCACTGGATAGACTCAAGGGCCGCCCCAGAGGTAAGAGGCCACCAGGCCCAAGGACAGGCCCAGGTCCCCGAGGTCCAGCCAGCAGCTGGCCTTCCTGGCGGCCTCCCTGAGCCATGCCCGCTGTGCTGCCAGGGGGGCCCCCCCCCTCCCCCTCCCCCCCCCCCGCCCCCCCTCCCCCCCCCCCCCCCGTCTCCCCAGCCCCTCCCCCTGACTGGGACTGACCACAGAAAGCCTGACTCCCAGTGTTCCCTGAGCCAGGCAAGGTGCACCTGAGGGAAGAGCCTGTCCCCAGCATCTCTTCCATCCTAGCTCTGGTCCAACCCCACCTGTCCTGGACCCCAGGCTCTGGGGGTCCCCCACTTCCTAATCTCAGCCCCCTGGGGCTTTGGGCAGAGTCCCCTGCTGTTCAGCACACTCCCACCCAGCAGACTGAGGTGAGAGGAGTGCATCTACCTGATCCAACCCACCCCGCCAGTGCCCAGGGCCCCATGATCCCCCAGTGCCCAGGGCCCCGTGACCCCCAGTGCCCAGGGCCCCGTGACCCCCAGTGCCCAGGGCCCCATGATCCCCCAATCCCCAGGGCCCCATGACCCCCCAGTGCCCAGGGCCCTGTGACCCCCAGTGCCAAGAGCCCTGTGACCCCCCAGTACCCAGGGCTGTTCTCCCACCCCCAGTGCTCAGGGCCCCATGCCCACTGTATGCACTGTCCTGGGGAGACCTGGGGGCCCCCTACCTGAGGGGTCTGGCCAGAGGGATGGGGTCCCCGCACACTTGCCAACCCCTGCAGATGACACCTCCTTCATGGCCCTGACACATCTTGGCGGTTGCCTGTTTTAAATGTAGGTCTTGTTACTAATATTGCTCGGGTATTGTTACTCACTGATTCAACGGACGTGAGTCTGAGCAAACTCTGGAGATGGTGAAGGACAATGAGGCCTGGCGTGCTGCAGTCCACGGGGGTCGGACATGACCCAGCGACTGAACAACAGTGACGGCGAAGTCAGCAGGTCAGGAGACCACCATCGTTGGGAAGAGGGCTGTTCCTCCTGGATCCCAAGAAGAGGGGGCCACATGGGGAAACTGCAGCAGGAACCTCTGTTGTTCCTGCTGGGAGGACAGGGAGGCTGGGACCTCGGGGCACCCGAGTGCCTCCTCCCAGGCAGGCTGGGACCTCGGGTGTCCCTGCTTGCCTGGTCCCTGCCCTGGGCGACCAGGGAGGGGGGACATGGCCTGTAGTGTGGGAACCCTGGGTTGGGGCTCTGGATTGGCTGGTTTGTGGATGAAATGTTGGGAGCTGGCTAGCTCGGGGTGGGGGGTGGTCGCTCCAGGGTCAGTGAGCGTGACAAAGCATCAGAACACAGGAAACAGAAGGCATGGGGAGCCCTGGGTCAGGGGGTGCTCTCCGCTGCCCCCACCTGCCGGGACCCCTGCCAACCCCTCCCTGACAGGACTGTGTGGGGCCCTTCCCCGCAGGGGCACCCGCCTTCTGGCAGCTGTGGGGGAGTCCTCCCACCTGGGCCTCTGTCCTGTGGCCACAATGACCCGCGTGCAGAGACAGAGGTTGTGTAACCGGAACGTCAGTAGGTGACCCGGCGCCTCAGCCTAGAATGGAGGCCCGGACTATTTTTATGAATTTTAAACAAGTTAATGGTACATAAACTTACAAGGCAAGGGGGTTTCTGGAGGGAAGACGGCGCTTTCACCTTCAGCGTGGTAAAGAGTGTTAGTCACTCAGTAGTGTCCGACTCTTTGCGACCCTGTGGACTGCAGCCCACTAGGCTCCTCTGTCCATGGGATTCTCCAGGGAAGAACTCTGGGTTGGGTAGTCAGTCCTGCCCTCCTCCCGGGGATCTTCCCGACCCAGGGACTGAACCTGGATCTCCTGCATTGCAGGCAGATTCTTTACTGTCTGAGCCACCAGGGGAGCCCCTTAAAGTGCTAAGAGGCACGTGACACAAAGCTTGCCATTGAAACCGTTTTCAGGTGCGCGGCTTAGCAGTGCTGACGCCCAGGCCGTCCTGAGGCCATCAGCAGTCACCTCCAAACCCTGTCCCTGTTACACACGCGGCCCTGCCCACAGCCTCGCAAGCCGGCTTCCTGCTCCTGCGACTCTGACGGCCCCAGGGACCTCTTGTGACTGGAGCCTCACCGCCTCGCTCCGTCCGTGTCTGGTCTGTGTCTGCTGCGTGCCTTTTGCTGCCTGGCACCCGGGCTTTCTAGGTCCGGCAGCAACGGGTGGGTGGATGCCCTACTCTTGATTTCAAGGGCTTGAGTCTCAGTTTTCAAACACGTGATGGCTTCTCTGGTTCTGCAAGGATTGGGCACTTGTGAGGAAGGGGTTCCTGCGACTTCCTGTGGTGCAGACTGTGGACGGTGCCTGGACGGAGCCTGAGCCCCGGGGGCCCGCAGCCCTGCAGCCCAGCCCGGGGCCAACAGAACTGCCACGCTGGGTCCCGCAGGCTGGGAGCCCAGGCTCTCCTGTGAACCACCAGGCCTGGAGATGTCTTCCAGAATGGCCGGGCTACAGGTGGCCCTGGACAGAGTGCCCGGGCCCCTGGTGCCACCCCCCTCCTTGGTCAACCTTCCCGATGGGCGGGTCCCCACGCCAGACCCCAGGCCCCAGCAGTGTTGGGCTTGTACCCCCGACCAGGTAGACCCAACTCTGCTTCAGAGTGAGAGAGCAGGAAGGGTAGACCCCACTCTGCTTCAGGGTGAGAAACCTCACAGAAGCATCCGATGGGGGGGTGCGTTCTGCTCCTCCGTCCAGCCTGTATCCCCCCTCCAGTCCAATGGGGGTCAGGTGGCCCCCTTGCACCCTGACACTGTGAAGTGACCAGGCATGCCCCCTCCTCCGCTGCTGACTCCCCTGGGCTCTCTGGGGCCCATGTCTCCTCCGGGCCATGGGCGTTATTCCTGCTTCTTTGTCTGCCGCCTGCTCACGTGTGCAGGGCCTGCAGGGGTAGCCTGGCCACCCATGCGCCTGTCAGGGACTGGGCCGGGCGCCCAGACTCTCCCTGAGCTCTCGGCCGGCAGTGTGGGCCCGGCCTGCTCCTCCTACAGCCAGCTCTGCATGTGTTCTGTAGACAGCAGGCTTTGCGAGTGTTTCAGGAGCCCTGGTGTGACTTTGGCGTGTGCTGGTGATGACCGTGGGGCGTGTGGAAACAACAGGCTTTACAAATGGGAATCTGCTGAAATGCCCCATTATGGAGATTTATGCCGGTCCTTAAATACTGGAGATTAATTTTTTGAAAACATGTATAAATTTAAGAGATTTATACCTAAAACAATACTATACACTGTGACAGGGAGGGATTAGAGTCAATTTATTTGTGTATTAGTCAAAAACTCAATTTCATATATTGTGCAGAAAAATTAAACCCTTTCTGTATTTTATTACAAATTATGTATTCTCCATATATAGAGATAAATAATTGATAGAGTTATAGATACTTAATCTAGAAAATATTTATTAGGAGCAGATGACTCATTTTTCATGTGTTTTCTTGAGGACAGTATCACACACTCTAAAAAATTAATGACCACGTTTTGCAAGAAGAAAAATGTCTACACTCCAATTCTTTTGTTCAGCATTGTGCTCTAGCCACAGGTGGCGGGCCGAGGTTTAGGGGCCATGACGTCCACCCTGACCCCTTTGTGGGCACATGGGTGTTGTGGCCCTGGGCCAGCGGAGCCTCAGGCCGGGCGGGGGTGGCGCTTTCCGAGGCTGTTCTACTGATTGTACGGTCCCCAGCTTGTAGTTAAAGAAATCGTTGTCTCATAACGGCAATTGGGGATGGACTCCAGAGCCGAGGAATCTTCACCAGCTGACTCTCCGTTCATCGAGCTGACGTTCCAGGCTGCCAGCTCCATCGGAGCTGGGTGTGTGAAGGACGGCGGGCTTCACAGAGCTGGAGGGAGCAGAGCCTCACGTCCCCAAGGCCCCCTGGGCTGCCCGCCACTTGCTGTTCTGCCAGGGGCACCTGGTTGCACCTGGGACTCTGCAGCTGACTCTGGGCTCCACCCACCCATCGCTCCAGCCCAGGCCTGTGGGGGGGTGATGAGAGTACCTGGGGTGGGTGCACCCGTGCCCACACCCTCTGCAGCCCGCCCGACTGTGTGCTCAGGAGGCTGGGCAGTAGGGTGGGGGCTGACTGGCGTCTGTTGGGAGCCTAGGGTGGAATAAGTAGCTATTTATTAAATAGTGCTTATGAAAGAATAAATCTGGTGTCTAACGGAAGTGTTGTTTCTATACATAGAAGAAAAAAGATTTAAAATAAAAACCAAAACAGTTTCAAAGGCGCTGTGGAATTAATTATTCATTTCTTGCTAATGAAAACACGCGTTTGCAGGCGACATGCCCCCCATGGGGTCTTGGGACTCCCACATAAGCCTGGCCCGAGGGCTGGGGCAGGGGGCCTGAGCCTCGGTGTCCCCTTGCATAAAATGCGGGACCAGGCGCCCCCTCAAGGCTGGTTAGTGAGCACCTGCTATGTGCCAGGCAGGCCTCTCAAGCGCTCAGGGCCCAGCAGGGGACAAGAGGGATGGCCTGGCCTGGAGGAGCTTCCGGTGGAGGACCCCCACCCCTCCACAGCCCAGCCAGGGGAGTGGGGCAGGGCCTGACTTGGGGCGGTGGGAGGGAAGAGAGATGGAGGCTGCATGACACAGCCCCTTGGACAGCTGGGTGCACGGCCCACTGCACCAGCCAGGCCGGACCACGGGGCCTTGGCTCTAGAGGGAGAGGCCGACCTCACTGACGTGTGGCCAAGGCCCATCCCCGCCCAGCAAGGCCCAGGGGCTGTGGCTGCATGCCCATGCTGCTGGCCAGCCAGGCAGGTTCCGCCTCGTGGGCTTCAAGCCTGCATATGTTCGCCCAAGAGGGGGCATCACGTCCATGCCTCCCCGGGCAGCCTCAGACCCTGCTTGTCTCCCATTTCTGTGTCCAGTGCTTGACCCTGTATCAGTCAGATGGACACCACAGGCTGACATAACAAACAGCCCCAACTGTGAAGCAACAGAAGAGGGTTCCTCGGCACACGAGACCTGCTGTTGCTGGGGGACCCGGGTCAAAATCATCTGCCCACCCAGGCCAACGGGCAGCTGCCAGCTGGGACCTTGCTGGACCCCAGCCGCAGGCGAGAGGGGGCCCCTGGCCTGGCACTCAGCCCCATGTGCCCAGCCGCTGTGTCCGCAGGCCGCTGGCCAGAACTGCCCATGGCCGCCTCATCAGAAGGGCCGGACTCTTGGGTGGGAAAGGTACTGATGGGAATGCTTGGCGAGAATGATTTTGTTCTGCAGAGGCTGCACCACATATCCTGCCCCCCAGGGCAGTGGGTGGACCCAGGAGGCCCCGGGCACCCTGCAGCGGGCAGCAGGCACCACAGGAGCTCTGAAGAGAGCTGAATCCAGAGCCCTTCACGGGGCCCCCGGGTGTGGGGCCAGGTTCTGGCCACTAACTGGGGCCAGAGGGCCCCTGGGGATTTGTGCTTTTATCTTGTCGACTCATTCATTCATTCACTCATTCAGTCCTCACTCATTCATTCATTCACTCATTCACTCACTCACTCATTCATTCACTCATTTGCTCACTCATCCATTCATTCATTCACTCATTTGCTCACTCATTCCTTCATTCACTCATTTGCTCACTCATTCCTTCATTCAGTCACTCATCCATTCACTCACTCATGCATTCACTCACTCATTCATTCATTACTCACTCATTCGCCCACTCATTCATTCCCTCATTCAATCACTCATTCATTCATTCATTCAATCACTCATTCATTTATTAACTCATGCATTCACTTACTCATTCATTCACGCACTCAGGAATTCACTCATTCAGTCACTCTTTCAATTCATTCACAAACATCACTGAGCCCCAACACCATGCAGCCTGACCTCACACCTGACAGGTGGGTTCCCTGTGGGACAAACGATGCCAGTCCTGTGGGCCACCCTCCAGGCCGAAGGGTCTGAGGACTAGAGGAATACCTTGGGCAGCACTGACAGGCTCGGGTGATGCAGGTGGTACCCACATTGACAGCTTGCTGTAGGGATGAGATGTGCCCTCGGGTGGCAGCAGTGGTGGGCAACCAGCAATGGCCTTTGAAGCTCTGCCCGTCCTGGAGTGGTCCTGGCGTGGTGCCTGTAACCTACTGCCCACTTGCGAGGGCCTGACCCCAGGGTTCTGCGTCAGGCACCCCCAAGGGCCGCTGGAGCCTGGTGGGGCCTGGCCTGGGACTGCCCAGGTCAGCCTCAGGAGGCACAAGGTGTGGGCCCAGCTTGTGAGCAGTGAGGGTGGGCAGCCTGGCCCACCCTCCGTCTGCCTCCCTGCCCCCTCAGCATGTCTGACTTCGCTGGAAGCATCGCTCAGCCCAGTACGGGTTTCCTGTCTTTACCAAGGCTGTGGCGCTACGGCAGGTGCTGAGCGCATGGCCGGCCCAAGGATGTTTTCAGGTGTGGAGGGCGGGCTGGTGGGCTGAGCTGCTGCCCTGCCCATGGCTCCGAGATGGCCTCACCCTCCTCAGACGCCTCCCCTCCTCTGACCCTCTGCCCAGCCCAGGGCACCGCCCCAGGGCCCTTTCCAGAGCTGGGGTGATGAGGGCACAAGCCTCCCGGGCGGGAACCGTGCGTTGGCCGGCAGCCTGAAGAGGGGTCGCTGGCTGGCCGGCACGTCGTGGCCAGGCCCTGGAGGAGTGCTCCATGTGCCTGCAGGCCAGGGCGCTGCTGGGGCCTGGGGGAAGGGGAGCTCTGGCCAAGACCGGGGCTGGGTTCCCTCCCAGGAGGGCCAACCCCGCGACCTCACACAGGCGCACCTCCCATGCGGCATGCTCGCTGACACACCCACACAGAACTGGCTGTGAGCCTTGAGCGGGGGCTGCAGGAGCCGCAGGCGGGTGCCAGGGCTGTGGCAGTGACCACCGGCCCCTGGCAGCTGCTCCCGTCACGTGCCGCCCCCGGCGCTACCCCAGCCCACGGTGTCCCGGGGCGTGGGCCTAGTGGTGGGGTCCCCAAGGCAGGGCCTGCTCAGAGGCCCCAGCACCGTGGTGGTGGGTGGGGTGGGGGTGGGGTGCAGGTGGAGGGGCGGAGGGGGCGCTCCCGACAGTGACCAAGTCCCTGCGGCAGGTGGAGAATCTGGCTCCAGGCCGGGCTTGGGCCCTGAAGGGTCTTGGGGAGCAGCCCAGGCTGGACAGGCTCACCCAGAATCTGGGCTGGCTGAGCCGGCTGGCTGTCAGCTGCCTTGCGGGACCAGGGTGCAGGCTGGATGGAGCAGGGCTTGGAATCCCCAGGGCCCTGAGCCCCAAGCTGCACAGAGAAGAATCACGGCTCTGCTGTTAGGACAGTTTATTTTGTCTCCACGAAACTAGCAGCTGCTTACAGCCAGCATGTCTGAGCGGCTCCAGGCCCCCGCGGCTCCTCGTGTGAGGATGGGCCCTGCGGGCCTGAGGCTCAGGATAGATGGAAGATGCCGTGAGCGTGACCCTGCAGCGTCTCAGAGCCCCCGGGGCCACGTACTGTCGGTGGAGGCCTCTGGGCCCCGTCCTGGGGAGGCCCCCCGGGGCCATGGGCTGTGAGCACAGGCCAGATGAGGGGGCAGCTTGTGCCCAGAGGGCGTGCAGTGGGGGTGCAAGGCCTGGAGCCCACACAGGCCACACCCAAGCTCGCTCAGCTCCACAGACCTGTACCCATCTCCCTCAGCTGCGTGGACACAGGGCAGGCGTTCAGAACACACTCAGTGGGTTTGGAGAGTGGCTGTGGCGGACCATGGGCCTCTGAGAACAGGGCCATGCTCACACACTCGGGGTCTCCTGCTGCCCTGGGGCCGCTCCCCCCACACCTGTTCTGGGCCTGTCTCCAGAGAAGCCCCAAGTCCTCAGGAGGCTCAAGGTGTGGATGCTGGAGGCTGGTGGGCCTCCCAGCCTAGCCACACCCCACCATGCCCTCCGGTCACTGCAGCGCCTGCTCATGGGGGCAGGGATCTGCCTGGGGTTCCGCAGCAGCTTGTAGTGTTAATGCCGGGCGAACAGGGGTCAGGATACCAGGGGGGCCCCCACCTGTCACCAGGGCCCAGGGCTGAGCACCAGTGAGGGTCCAGAGCCCATGGCGCCCGGTGGACTTGGGGGCTGTGCCCAGGGTTGCACGGTCAGGCCCAGTGGCCCATCTGCCAGGGGCGGCCGAGGGCCGCGGGGCAACAGGCAGGGCCTTAGGACGGACAAGAGGAGCCCCAGACCCGTGACCGTGCAAGAAGGTGGACCGTGGGCGGGCTGGGGACGAGAGGGCGCCGCGCTTGCTGTGCATGCATGTGAGTCTGCCTGCACGTCGAGGGGCTCCTCGCAGACCCGGCCCGCGCCACAAGGTCCCTGGAGAGCATCCATGGCTGAGCAGATGAACCCGGGCAGGGGCCCTTTGGGGACTCCCCAAGGAGGTCTCCCTATCACCGCATTTCACAGAAGGGAAAGTGTGCCAGCTCCTCCCCACTCCAGCCACCCCCCTGCGACTGAGCTCCCTCTGGACGGAGCACCTGGGCTCCCATGTCCTGCCGCCTGGCGATGATAACCATCCACACCAGTTCGGTCCAGCGGCCTGAGTAGGGGAGGTTGGGGCAGCTCCCCCAGCTCCAGGCTGCCCCCCACCCTGGGGCCCGTGCTCCTCCGGCGCCCAGGGACCAGGAGCTATTTGGGCTGCACAGCCTATCTGCGGTGCCAGGCTCCAGTGAGCAAAGACCGTGCCGACGTTGACAGAGTGGGCACCCAGGCGCCTGTGTGGCTGCGCCAAGGAGAAGGCCCAAACAGAGGGGAGAGTGGGGTGGGGAGGAGTCGGGGGGGAGCTGTCGGGGGTCAGGGCTGGCAGATGGACAGCACACCCGGTGGTGACCATGCTGGGGGCTGGGGTGGGGGAGCTGTCCTCCGGGAGCCCACTTGCTGCCCCGCCTACCCGGGCCGAGCTCCATCTGGGGGCCCAGCCTCCAGCGGGGGGCAGAGGGGCTTGGTGCTGGACACAGTGCTCCCGACCGGGACACAGGAGCACCAGGGCCTTCTGGGCCCAGAGGCCCCTACTGCCCACATGGCGTTGCCAGGAAAGCCCTGGTAGGCTCACGGCTCTCCTGGGTGTGGCATTCCCACTCAGCTCCCCTCTGGGCAGCACACTTGGCCAGCCGGCCACAAACAGCCATCACTGGTGAGTCTCATGGTTAACGACAGCTGGCCACAGTGTCCAGCCTGGCCTGTGCCCTCCCTGGTGCCAGGGGCAGGCCTGTGGAGGGTGTGGCCATGCTGTGATGGGGACACTCTGGCCTCAGCAGGGTCCTGCCCTAGCCCCTCCTCCCGCCATCTCCCTCCGGCCGGAGGGGTCCAAATCTCCAGGAGGTCTGTGGACGCAGTCCTCACCCCATCCCCAACCACATGGCTGCAGTGTGTTCCGAGGAGATGTCAGACTCCAAAGCCCCCAATGCTGCCTGCAGGGAACACGCGTGTGCCCAGCTCAGGCTGTGATGAGGTGCCAGCTCTCTGACCCCTGGGACCCACCATGCCAGCTCCAGTCCCTGCAGGGACCCGGACAGGGGTACGAGCTGCGGGTCTCAGGACTGAGGGCCCACACACAGAGCCACAGCTGGGTCCTGGCTGTGGTGGGGGTCCTGGCTGGGGTGGGGAGGTCTCAGATGGGTTTGGGAGGTCCCAGATGGGGGGGTCCCGACTGGGGCAGGGGGTCCCGCCTGGGGTAAGTGGGTCCCGGCTAGTGTAAGGTGGTCCTGGCTGGACTAGGGGGTCCTGGCTGGGGTAGGGAGGTCCCAGCTGGGGTAAGGGGGTCCTGGCTGGGCTAGGAGGTCCTGGCTGGGGTAGGGATGTCTTGGCTGGGGTGTGGGGTCCTGGCTGGGGTGGGGGATTCCTGGTGGGGGTACAGAGTTCCTGGCTGGGGTTGGGGGTTCCCGGCTGGGGCAGGGGAGTCTGTGAGGCCCCCAGCGTAAGGCCACCACCAAGGCCCCCAACAAGGGCCCAGGGAAGGGCTGGGCCTTAAGGCTCTGGGCCTGTGGTGGGGGGCACTGCACCTTCCTCCCCGGCTGCTTCCCTGCTCGCAGCATTCGGTAGCCTTGGCTCTGAGCAGGCAGGGTCTGGGCT
Organism: Antilocapra americana; assembly: GCA_007570785.1. NCBI lineage: Eukaryota > Metazoa > Chordata > Mammalia > Artiodactyla > Antilocapridae > Antilocapra > Antilocapra americana. The sequence continues at coordinate 1,458,105 of ML663582.1, forward strand.
GATGGAGAATCCCCTGAGCCCCACTTCCTGTGCTCTCACCTGCAGTGGAGACAGAGCTGGGTGCCCTGAATTCAGGTCCCTGCATCCCCCAAGGGAACCCGCCCTTTCATCAGCACCATTTGGCCGACTTTGCAAGTCGAATGCTTCATCGTGGTGTCTCTAGCTTATGGGCCACGCTGGAGGCCAGCTGGGAAAGGGGACAGCTCTGGAAGGATAGCCTCCCTTTGTGGGGGCCTGGGGACCCCAGAGGCTGCGGGATGGGCAGGTCCTTCAGATGCATCCTTCCAGAGGTGCTCGGTCACCTCCCTCTGCCCTCAGCTGCGCCCTGCCCAGCCCAGCACCCCTCACCGGGCTCCCTGGGGACACCCTGCCCCGGCCTCACGGGCTCCGGGTGACAGGTGAGCCCAGGCCCTGCACACCTGACCCAGGCCCTGCAAACCCCACCCAGGCCCTGCACACCCCACCCAGGCCCTGCACACTCCACCCAGGCCCTGCACACTCCACCCAGGCCCTGCACACCCGACCCAGGCCCTGCACACCCGACCCAGGCCCTGCACACCCGACCCAGGCCCTGCACACCCCACCCAGGCCCTGCACACCCCACCCAGGCCCTGCACACCCGACCCAGGCTCTGCACACCCCACCCAGGCCCTGCACATCCCACCCAGGCCCTGCACACCAAACCCAGGCTGCAGGAGAGAGACTCTCCGTGAGCACGCAGGTGTCAGGTCGTGTGGGTGGCAGAGGCCAAGGCCCCCGGGCGACACTGTTCCTCCTGGAGGCTCCGCTCTGCCTCAGGCTGCCCCACAGCCCCAGGAAGGTGGTGCTGCTCAGGCATCGTGGCTGCTCCCACGCCCCCTCTCCAGACCAAGGAAGGCCTTCTGTGGTGGGCGGTGGTTGGGGGGGTGGCATGGTGGGAGGCTGCCCAGGCCAATGCTGGTTCATCACAGGCAGGAGACTGGGTCCACCCTGGCCATGGGCGGTCAGGTTGAGTCCAGACCTAATACGGCTAGGGCTCCATCTGCAGGCAGATGAGGGCTCAGACTCGGGCTTGTGGGTGCAGTCAGGGCTGGCTTCCAGGAGCAGGGGACCTCTGATCTGGGTCTTGGAGCATGGGTAGGACTCACTGGCTGGAGACTGCTGGGGGCTGGACGCTGCTCTCACTGCCCGGGCACCCAGCACAGGCGGCAAGGACACAGCGGCTCCCCGAGACGCCACTGCAGGGACAGTGGGTGCCAGGCTCCCCCTCACTTCCTGTAGTTCTCACCCGGGCGCGTGTCCTACTTCTGGAGAGAGCACTAGGTGGTGGTGTTAATCGCGGTTGGTTTTCACAGAATATGCCTAATGGGCGGGAGACCCGCAAACGTCACAGGACCCAGTTCATCTGCATGGTGAGAGCGGGGGAAAGGCATCTGGCCCCTTGGGTGTGTCTGTCCCCAGCAGACCAGGTGGGCCCCCAGCTGGGTCCCCAAACAGGCTGGACCCAGCAGTGGGCATGGGGGTGGGCAAGGCAGCACCCCTGCCCCAGTCTGGGTGGTCACTCTGAGTCAGGCTTGGCCTAGGACGTGGCCTCGGGGCCGGCGTGTGCCCCTGCTGACCTGGGGGTCCGGGGCGGATGGTCCAGGCAGGAGTGCCTTGTGCGTCCTAGTGATGCTGACGTTGTTACAGGAGAGCCTTGGGCCCCCTCCCTGGCCTGGGCGGCGGGGCCTGTTTAGGGAAGAGTGGACAGGTGTGTGAAGGGGCCCTTGGCCCTGACCGGGGTGCCAGAAGAGGAGGGTCGGACAGGGGCCCTGGGGTGGACATGGAGGGTCGGGAGTCAGGAACGGGGCTGGGTGAGAGCCTGCAGGTGGCCACCTGTGGCTGCAGCTGCTCCCGGGGGGCAGAAGGGCCCCTCGGGGGGCTCAGCCATGAAGCCCCCGTTGGTTCTTGGAGGCCCCGGTGGTCCCGAGGCCCCCACCCCCACACCAAGGCCCAGAGACCCCCGACTCGGCACAGCAGCTGGTTCTGGGAGCCCCTGGCAAGCCCCCACCACCGCCCCACTGCTCGTCTCTCTTCCATCATTTTTCACAAATAATTGTGTACGTCAGGCGGCCCCTGGCCTGGGGTCGCTGGCTCCAGTCCCCAGACCCTCCTGGGGGGCTGGCCTTGTTTCCCCTGCCCAGCCTTTGTCACTCCCTGTGGTTCACATAACCATTCCTCCATCCGTGGTGAGCGCCCCCACAGTCTGGGCCCGCTTCAGAGGGGAGGGTCCACCTCCCTCCCCGTCCTCCCTGCCTGAGATGGATGCCCCGTTATGGCCCACAAATCTCTGCCCAGCCCTTCGTGACAACAGATCAGAGCCTCCTGCTCCTGAGTTGTCACTGGCAGGTTTAATTAGCACCCCCCCCCCCCCCAGAGCCAGGGCCCCAGGCTTCTCCTAGGGCAGGCGCCGGGCTCGCCCCGGGGGGCTTCCCTATACCAGACCACACAGCTGGCCTCCCTTCGTCTGTCCCAGGCAGCCTGAAGTCCAGCCGCACCCCTGCCGGTCCCCAGCTCTCAGCCTGGGAAGCGCTGGCACGAAGGACCTCAGGCCTCCCACAGGGGCTGCAGGCTGGGCATCCGTCTGCTTCCTGTTGCCTGGCCCAGGGTGCCACTGGCCGCAGGAAGGAAGGGGCGCTGGGCGGACGCTCTGGCTGTGACTCTAACAGCCCCGCTGAGAGCCGCACAGCCTGGAGTCCAGTGTGAGCTCTGAAGACCCGGAAGAGAGACAAGCCTGTGGGGTTGGGGGGCGTCCTCTGCGGGGACGGCTAGTGGACGGTGTGGCCGGAATGGCCCGCCCGCCCTCTGTTGGGGGCTGCAGCCGTTTCAGCGGCCTAGGAGTCCCTCTGGTGCTGGCTCAGGCTGGGCCCCTCTCATAGCTGTTCCATGAGCCACAGGGACCCTGCTGTGGGGGTTCACTCGTTCCTTGTGACAGGAGGGACCTCCCCGGCTCTTAGGCCTGGGTCCTGCGGGTGCCTTCCAGGACCTCCACGACCACCTGGCTGGGGAGGGATCAGCTAGGGGGGATCCCAGAGGGCTTCATGGAGGAGGGGGTAGTGTCAGAATTGAGTGTTGATGTGAACAGAGGGTGCTGGGAGGAGGACCTCACGGTGCTGTGTGTCTGGGCGCTAGGTGGGCAGTACTGGGAGAACTACACCCCCCAGGGTTCCAGCTTGGCCACGTGGGAAGCTGCATCTGGACTGCTGCTGTCTACCCCCACCCCATGACAAGCACAGGCTGGGCCAGGCATGCGGGGCTCCAGGGTAGCCTCAGGCAGGTGTGTGGGGGCAGAGAGGCTCTGTGGGGGCCAAGGCGGGACCAGGTCACTCTGCCTGTGGAGGGCGGTCGCCCTGCAGCTCCGGGGCCCAGGTTACCCGCCAATAAACGCTTCCTCCCCATGAACGTGCTCCTGACATGTTCTTGATCTCCGTGGAGGTCGGTCCACCATCAGCTGCTGAACGTTCTGCTGCTTCTATTATTTCAGAACTAATGTAAGGATTACCATAACGCTTCTTCCAATTGCCGTGCGGAGGCCCAGGCACCAGGCAGACCGGGGCAGGTGCTCTTGTCTGAAGACCTGGGCCAGCCTGCAGGTCAGTGGCAGTGCAGGGTGGTCCCGGGGCCCCTCAGCCCCAGAGGCCCGCAGGCTGGCCGCCCTGTCCTTCCTGAGCCCTGGGGTCGTGGTCAGCGGAGAAGTGACCCCAGGAGCAGCCCAGCCTGAACCCAGCACCCGAGAGGGCTGCTCAGCTCCAACTGCCCCTGGCAGCCCAAGCCCCAGGGGCCGCCCTGCCCTGACCACTCTGGGTAGCGTCAGCCCGCCGGGTTTGTGCCACGGGAAGGGCCTGTGAGCCGTGAAGGACCCGTGAGCCCTTGCCCTGTGGCCGGCCTGCCACCCTTGGACGAGGGCCAGGGTCACCCTGGCAAACCAGCAGCCAGCCTGGGGTGGTGGACTCTCGGTGCTATTCTCGTGGCTTGAATCAGCTCCCTGACTGGCTCCCAGTGTCCAGTGGGCCTGACCCCGGGGGACCCGGTGACGGGCAGGGGTCTGGGCTGGGTGGGACACATAGGAGCTGAACCTGCCGCCCCGGGCCCAGAGCCAGCTGGTGATGTCATTGCTTCCTGGGCTGTAAATATCACCCAAACTCACAACTCCCAAATTGTCCTCCAGCCCAGGCCCCTCTCCTGAGCTCAGCCTGCACAGCCCACGCGACACCCCCGCCCAGATGTCTCCTAGGCCTTGACAACGGGGGCTGCTCCTCCGGGCACCCCCGCCTCAGGCACAGGCTGCTTAGTACCGAGGCTGGGAGCCATGCCCACCGCTGCCTTCTGCTGGGTCCAGCTCAAACACGCCCATCCCTCTTGAGCCCCATCTGACCTGGGCCTGGCCAGACCCGTGTGCCCACCCACGAGTCTCCACTGTGCTCGCAGCGGCCAAATGGGCTTTTTCGGGAAATCAGAACAGGGACAAAGTCTGTGAGATCGCACCCCCACCCCCCAGTCCACCTGCTTCACCCTCAGAGGCCTGGCTAGCCCTGTCCCTGTTCGCTGCTCGCTGTGGCCTGGGTTTCTCTGTCCTGGGGGCTGGGAGGAGGACACAAGGCCCCCAGAAGATGGGCTGGGGCTCGGGCAACAGCGGGAGGAGTGTGTGGCTGTGGAGGCAGGGCCTCTGGGGGGCTCCCGACTCCTACCTGAGGGCCAGCTGGTGGGAACAGACACAGTCAGCCTTAGGAGTGCCCCAAGGGCAGACAGGTGCCTCTCTGTGAGAAGCAGTGTCCATCCCATCCCAGGAGGTGTGCAAGCCGAGGCGCTCAGGTGTGCCTCTGAGCTCTGAGCAAACGGGCATCTGCAGTTTCCTGGCCACCAGGAAGGTGGTGGGAGGACAAAGCCGTGGAGGGAGGGGGGCCCCCCTCCCTGGAGCAGCCAGATTCTGCCCTAGGCCGGTGAGGGGGTGGGGTTCTGAGCCCCGCCCAGGGATGCGGGGGTGCTGGGTGGGGAGCCAGGGCTTGTTGCTGAGCACACCCGGTCTGCTGCAGCCCCCCCACCCCACCCTGGGCTCTGGAGCCCCAGCCGCGCCCACGGCCAGCTGGCTCTGCAGCAACGTTTGCCGCCCACCCCCACCCCAGGGGACTGTGTGCCCCTCCTGCTTCGGCTCCCCAGGCCCTGGCCCCAGTGGGAGGGCGGGGTGGCCACATGGCTTCTCTAGTTCGAGTCCTTATGCCCAGGTTTTAGGAAAACGTGTGTGTTGGTATTTTTGCCTGTGCTGTGTGTGAGCACACGTGCGTGTGCATGTGTGTGCACACGTGTGGTCCCTGCCTGGCCTCTGTGTGCACGTGTGTGCAGAATAGTGTGGGTGTGCGGAGCACAGGCCCAGCTCCGGCTCTGCAGTCAGCCCCCAGGCCCAGGGGTGAGGGTGGCACATAGCCACTGCCAGGCCTCAGTGCCCAGGGCTCCGTCAGGGCCGCCCAAGCCTACCTGCAGGGCCCTCTGGGACCCCCCAACCCATACGGGAGCTGGTGGGGGCAGCCAAAGTGGTGCTGGAAGGCCAGGACTGCTAGGGACTCTGTGTGACCTCAGAGCAGATGGCCCCCCAAAGGCAGCCTTGTCTTGCTGGGCATGGTCTGTGCTGGAGACACAGCAGTCAGGACAGCCAGGAGGGGGGGTCAAGGGGATCCGGGGTCGACCTTAAGGCCAGCGGGGGCTTGGAGGGACGGGGCAGAGCAACCCAGGTTCCTGCTGGCACAAGCGCTTGGCTGAAAGGGGTCTCGCCGCCGTCTGCCCAGGCCGCAGCACCTGCAGTGGCCAGGATTCCTGCGCCCCACCCCATGAAGGGGGCAGGGCTCCACATCCCGGCTCACCTCCTCCCCCAGCTCACAGCACCCCCCAGCCTGGGAGGCCACAGCTTACGAAAAGAGCTCTTTATTCCACATCGTCCAATATTTTTACACAAGTAAAATAAAATGCATATCTCTATATACTGCGTTCCGGGCGGGAGGCGGCGTTCTGGAACAAACGCCCCACCGTGCCCTGTAAACATGACAGGTGGAGATGGGGAGGGAGGGCGGGTGGGTGGCGCCGCCAGGGAGGGCGGTCGGCTGGCTGGCTGGTGGCTCGAGGGGACCCCGTATGTACACGCACCCAGCTGCTGAGAGAGGCCTTGCGCTCCGGGGCCAGTCAACAGCGCCTGAACACCGTCCACAGCACCAGCGCGAGAGCCAGGGGGATGAGGCCGCAGGTGAGGCCTGGCAGGGAGCCTGAGCCTTCCACCCCGCTGGCCCCACCACCCCCGCCGCCCGCCTGGCCCAGACGGCACTGGCTGCGTGTGCGGTTCTTGCGGGAACAGCCTGGCCGCCGGCGTGGGCCTGTGGTGGGGGAGCCCGGGGACTGGGAGCCTTCAGGCTGCACGGCGGTCAGGGGGGGCTCGGCCGAGCCCTGCAGGGTCCCGAAGGGCGAGTCGTTGATGTGCCGGGGGCCAGAGCGGTTGCCCGGCGCGCTGTCACCGGGTGGGACTCGTCCCTTGAGAGCGTTGCCGGCCGAAGCGGGCCTCCCGGCCTCCAGCACCGAGGCCTTGTCTGCGGCGTCCGGCTGGCAGCACTTGGGCAGCCCCAGAGGCTCCTCATCGGCAGGCCCGCCAGTCCAGACAGGCGGGGCCGGCCGCGTGGCCACGGCGCAGCCCTCCAGGTCGGTGGCAGCCAAGCGCTTGAGGTCGCGGCCGGCCAGGCGAGTGGGCAGGCTGCAGGGCAGTTCCGACGAGGAGCCGCGGAACTGCCGCAGCCAGGCCCAGAGCGGGCGCGCCCGGCAGTCGCACACCCAGGGGTTGTCGTTGAGCCGCAGGTACTGCAGGGACCGCAGGGGCGCCAGGGCCTCCGCAGGCAGAGCGGAGAGGTTGTTGGCAAACAGGTAGAGCGTCATGAGGCGGCCGAGGTCCCGGAAGGCGTGCGGGTGCACGCGTGCCACGCGGTTCTGGTGCAGCAGGAGGCGGTCGAGACTGTGCAGGCCGCGGAAGGCGCGCTCGGGCACGCTGGGGATGCGGTTGCCGTGCAGGAAGAGGTGCGTGAGGTTGCCCAGGTCGCTGAAGGCGTCGTCGGGAAGCGCCTGCAGCCCGTTGTCCTGCAGGTAGAGGTACTGCAGAGCGGCCAGGCCGCGGAACAGGCCGGGGCCCAGCTCCCGCAGGCCACAGCGGTCCAGGTGTAGCGTGTGCAGGCGGCCCAGGCCCCGGAAAGTGGCAGGGTCCACGGCCCGCAGCTGTGCGTTGTCGCTGAGGTCCAGCTGCTCCAGGAGCGCCAGGCCGGAGAAGGCGGCCGCGTCGATGTGGGCCAGCGCGTTCGAGTGCAGCCACAGGATGGTGAGGTTGCGGCAGGCTCGGAAGCCGGCGGCGGGCACGTAGGCGATGCGGTTGCCGTGCAGGAAGACTCGCTGGCTGGCAGCTGGGATGTCGGCGGGCACGGTCTGCAGACCCTGTTGCGGGCAGCTGGTGGTCACCTTGGGTTCGTTGTAGCACACGCAGGCGCCTGGGCAGGGCGCCGCCACCCTCCACGCCTGCAGCCACAGCACCCAGGCCAGCAGCTGGCTTCCTGCGCGTAGAGCGGAGGCCGGTGAGCGGGCGGGGCCAGCGGGGCGGGACCGTGCAGGAGGGCCCCTCCCTAGGGAGTGGGCGGGGCGGGCCGGCGGGGGCGGGGCTGTGCGGGAGAGGCTGTCGTCTCTGTGTGTACGGGGTCCCTGTAGGGGCGGGGCTTGCAGGAGGGGCTTCTCCCCTGGACCTCCAGTGCAGGGGCTCCTTTCCCCACCTGCCATGAGGAAGCTACTGCACCCCCAAACCCACCAGGGGTCTCAAGCTCCGCGGGAAATCTTGACTGCCGCCTGGGACTCAAATACACGATCTGCCACGCAGCAGCCACTACTTGGGGTCCACGGGAAGGCCTCCCGTGGGAGGGAGGGACACGCACACCTGCAAGCGTCAGAGTGCCGGTGGGCCTGCGCGCAGTCTCAGTGCTAGCAGCTCACAGGCCAGGCGGGGACAGAAGCCTCTGGCAAACACTGGCGCACCAGGTGGGCCCCACTCACGACGCTAGTCCGGGGCTTCGGCTCACACCCAGGCCTGTCTTCTGACAGCTTCTGCAGCAGTACCCACCCCCCCAACAAGAAGGTCCTCTCTGGCTGCAGGAAGGGTGGGGCCATGACCCAGAGCCCCTGGAGCCAAGGCCTGCCTGGACTCAGACAGGCCCTCACCACCTGGGGAGCTGTGGTTGGAGGAAACTGAAGGGCACTGGTGGGAGCTGCAGCCCCTCGGCCCTCAGCCCGGGTCTGGTCCCACAGGTGGACCCAGGAAACTGCCCCGCCAGCCCCTGGATCAGGAGCCCTGAGGGCAGGGGCAGCGGGCAGGCAGGTCCAGGACTGGGGGCACTGCATTCCCACCCGAGAGCCCCTCCAGGAAGGCCTGCTTCCTGGTGAACCTCTGGCCACCTCATCCGCTCCACCTCATTTTCTGCTCCATCTCCTACCCGGGTGGGGAGCTTACTCCAGTCCAGCTGCCCCCAACCCTCCCACCCAGACACACTCCCAGGGGTTCCGCCCCAGCCGGGGTCAGGTGCAGCTCCTTTCTTCCCTCCCTCATCGCGGGGCCTCACCCAAGACCTGGAGTGGGTGGGAGAGCGCTCCTGGGTACTGTCCTCAGGCTGGGCTCACCGGCAGGGTCACACGCCCAGCACTAGGCTCCCTGCCTGTCATCCCACCATTAGAGCCTCTGCTTTGAATGCAGAGGTTCTTTCGGCCTCAGGAGTGAGTCTATTAAAATGTGAATCCCCCTGGGAGGGTTAGGCTTATCAGCTAACACTTGAGTTATCAGCTAACACCTTAGTTGACAGCTAACACCTGCACTGACAGCTAACACCTTCCTTGGCAGCTAGTGAAGAGCAGGATTCTGCAGACCTGAGGCCGGCTAAGTGCTGGGGTTGGAGGCAGGAGGGAGAAAGGAGAGGACCATGGGCCAGCTTCCCCCACCCAGAACTGTGACCTTGGGCTCCCGCCCCCTCCTGGGTCCCCTCTGCCGGGGCAGGTGCTGATGCCTGCCCCAAGCCCAGAGGCCCAGGCAGTTGGGCATGTCCACTGGGGCTGGGCCGTTGGTTGGCTGCTGGGGACACGGAAGCCCCAGGCCCGCCCCCTGCAAGCTTTGGATGCCCCTCCCTGGGCTGGCAGCACACAGGAAGTCACCAGGTGGCATCTCAGCTGGCATCCCCTCCCTACTGTCTCCTTCCAGGCCTCTTTTGGGAGGCAGGGCTGGGTGAAGCTACCTCCATGGCCTCCTACTGCTGTTACTGCAGAATGTGCCTGTGCTATAAAAACACTACTTCCTGATCCTGAAAACCTGTGGTAGGGGACTCTCTGGGGTGGGGGCCGGGCGAGGGGCAGGTCCTCATCAGGCCAGACTCTGGACCTTACCACCACGGCTGGGCCTCGCCATCATGACCAACCCGCCACATGCCTGCCCGACTCAGCTCTGTTACCACTGCACCCTGACCCGTGGCTCCCAGGCTGGCAGCCGCGGTCCGTGAAGTTGTCTGGGTTGAGGTCAGCTCACCACCAGAACTGGCCGTCCCCGTGCAGGGCCTCCAGAGGACCATGGCCATGGGCCACGTGTCGGGCCCTGTCAGGAGGCAGGCACCAGGCACACAGACACAGCTCCCCTCTTGCCCAGCCGGCAGCTTTTTGGAAACCAACTTCTGAGGGTCAGTCCCTCTGCATGGGCCCTGCTGTCAGCACAGCGGCCGGCGGTGGGCCCGCTCCTCACCCGCTCCTCACCTCAGCCGCGGTAATTGGCTCTGGCCTGGCCCCCTTGGGGCCTGCCCGCTGGTCTCCATGGCAACCCCTCTGCTGAGCAAGCAGAGGGGGCATCTCTTTATGAGATAATCAAGCCCAACTTTGGGTCATGTGTTCATGTGTTCATACTCACGGCGGGGGCCCTGGAACACATGGCCCCTGGCCATGCCCCAGGGCCTGGACCCCCCACTCACCCAATCCCTCCCACCTTAGAAGGTGTCCCCAGCCCCTGTCCCTCAGATATCCCCAGCCTGTCTCCCCAGTCCATCCCCTTGTCCCACAACCCCCCTCCCCCACCCCTTCCTTCCAAGGTCCTGGCCTCTTGGGCCTCTAGGTCTGCCCCCATCAGACGCCCTCAGATTGTGCCCTGCTTACCTGTCTCTCATTTCTCTTCCCTCAATCCCTCCAGGCTCCAGCCCCACTGGCCCCCAGTGGAAGCTGACCTCCTGCACACACGGTGAGAAAACTGCCCCGCATGGGCCCTTGTTCACAGAAACCATGGCATGGCACACCAGGCCCCTTCAGGGCCCCTGCAAGCCTCATGACCCAGGCCACCAGGCCCCCTCAGCTTCCCCCAGAGCCAAGCCCTCCCCTCCCAGGGCCTCCGCACAGAATGGCTGGGGTCTCTTCCGGCGCCCTTCCTGCAGGGGGCACCTCCAGCTTAAGCCAGGTCTACTCTGGAGCAGTGGTTCAGGGCTGCACTAGGGGGAGGACCAGGCACTTGGGCCTGGCGGGTACGGGCACAGGGATGAGACGCTGTTCAGGGTTTCTCCTCCTGGCCACTGACAAGGCCAGGAAGCTGGGAGGTGTCAGGCCTGGCGTGGCCTCCAAGGCCATCTGCACCAAAGAGATGGTGCAGGGCTGGCAGCCTTGAGGCCCAGAGCCTTCCTGTGGAGACAGGGCAGCTGTGATACCCACGCTGCGGGCTGTCACGAGGGCCCAACAGCTGGTACAAAAAGGCTTGAGTCGGAGTCACAGGAGAATCTGTTTTCTTTTCGGTGTGTGAGCCCACCTTCAGATTAGGGAGCTGAGGCAGTGAGTGGTTAAGTTGTGACCTGCTGCCACTCAGAGCAGGTCCTGGGGAATGCAGGCAAAATAAGCAGCCACAGAACAGCCAGGAGGGGCGGGAGGCACCAGCAGTCCTGGCCCTAAGGGCAGCCGGTGCGCCGGAGCTGGGCCCAGGTTCGGAGGTGTGGGCAGCTGGCCCTGGGTCCCAGAGGCTGGGGTTGGCAGTCTGTGGCGGGCTCTGACAGCATCTTTCCAGGACCCTCTCTAGCACCAAGAACGTCCCACGGAGGGTCATGTCACCAACCACGGTTACAAAGCAGAACAGGAGACCACAGTCAGCACAGCCAGGCCAGAAATAGCTTGGATGGGGGTGGTGTCCATGCGCTGCAGAGGGTCACGGCTCCCCAGCGCGGCTGCGCCCGCGCACCATCCCTGCTGGTCCCACCCGCGACGGGCTCACCGCCCGCCCCCGACGTCCATCTGTCCCCCTCGGTCATCGTGGTTTCTCATCCTCACCGCCCACCTTCCGTCCGGCCGGCAGGCACAGACATGCTCAGCAAGGCACACGTGGCTGGGCCGTTTCGGGCCTCTTGCCCGGCTTGGGGGCGGGTGGCAGGGATGTGAGGGCTGGCCTGATCCCTAGTGGGCAAGGTGACCCGCCATGGTAGGAGGGTGCTCGACACGGGGCTGAGCGGTTCCAAACACCAGAGCCAAGCAGTGGGGGAGACAGGCCCGCTGTGGGCAGAGTCCGTGACAGGTGGACCTGGGATGAGCTGGCCAGGCGGTCTCTGGGGCACGAGCGCATCACTCGTTTTACAGGCGAGGGGGCGCCGTTTGGGGGTGGCAGGTGGGAGCAAGGGCACCTGCTCACAGGCCAGGTGCCAGCAGGCGTCCCAGTCTTGGGGGTCTTGGCACCGAAGGGCCTGGCTGAGCCACAGAGAGCCAAAGCTCCCACCGCTGCCTCAGCCAGCAACCCTGCCTCAAGCCCCCAATTTCCAGCCAACACAGCGCCTGGGAGGCAGTTACACAGAGGGTGATGGGGAGGGGGCCTGGCCGCACGGAAGCCCCCTCCTGCTTCCGTGCGGCCTGGATGCAGAGCGCACTCACGCGCATGCTCTGAGGGTGGCTCGTGTATGGCCCTGCTGGGACCCTGTGGTCCAGGCGCAGCCTGCCTGCATGTGTCACCCCACCACGCGGCGCCCGGGGCCACGGAGCCCAGTTGGCTGCAGGTAGATATCAGGGGAGGCGCACTGCCAAGTGAGGACCCGAGCACCCGCTGACAGGCGGGACACTGGGTGCATGGGCCGCAGGCCTCGGAGCCAGGGCTGGGCCACTGGCACGCAGGGCTCGGGACCCCACCCTGTCCGGGCACATGCTCTTCCACAGCGCCCACCCCCAGGCCCCGCTTTGGGGGCTGATGACACTGCACGGGAAGCCTGGTCCAGCTCTGGGACCGCTGGTGCAGGCACACACGGCTCCCAGCAGGGACTCAGCGGGCGCATTCTCCTCCCACCACGCACGCTGTCAGGCCTCCCGCAAACACCCGCTGCCTAATTACCTGGAGATCTCTGTCTGCACGGCAGGCTCATCAGGGTCCTGTGCTAATGCAACGCAGTGGCCAGTGTCAGCTTGCGTCCCCAGAGGATGCTAATCAGAAACTGGCTGGTGGCCGACATGCCCCTGCCCGGGGCGGGGCTCAGAGACGGGGCGTGCCCCATGCCAGGGCCTGGGACCTGCTGCCACACACCTACCACCAGGTCCACCAGCCTCCCCGACGCCATCCGCTGCCCGCTCCTGTCCCGGACCAAACGCCGAGCCTGGCGGGGCCAACAGGGCAGGTTCCCGCCCTCCCCCGTCCCTGCCCCCTCCTCCCAGGACCTTGCCTCTGCGGCCAGCACAAAGCTGACTGTTCCCACGAGGCCCTGATGGCTGCCTCTGGCAAGGCCACTGCAGTGCGGGAGCCCACACCTGGGCCCACACTTTGGGCATGCACCGCGGGCATACACACACACACACACACACACACACTCTCTGGAGGTGCGCTGCTGAGGCCTGTGTGATCCGGGCTCAGAGGTGAGCCGCTGAATGGCCCCGGGGCTGCTGTGATGACGTGACACCAGCAGACTTGGGAGCTCCAGGGCCAGGCTGAGGGGTCTGCCGGCCTTTGTAGCAGAAGCTGACGGGCGAGAACGTTACTGGCTCCCGAGCCCTCGGTCTTGTTGACATCGGCGACAAGGCCAGTGGCCGCTGCAGAGAGGGACCTCCTTGGCTCTGAGAAGACAACGCCGGGCTGTGGAGGCCCTGGACCACTCACCCTGGGGATCAGCCTGTCCTGGGTCTTGACCGCTACGGTCGCCCCTGACCGGACGGCTGGCTGGACTGGGAGCCTGCTCCTGCTGTCCCAGGAGGACAAGTCCTCCCAAATGCTCCTGACCACAGTGGTTTGCGCCCTGAGATGGGCTTACCCTGGGCGGGGTGCTTGGGGGCCTTGAAACAGCAGCAGTGCTTGGGTGGGGCAGCAACTGCAGAGGGGGACCGTGGGGGATCAGCAAGGCCCACGGAGCACCCCGGCTAGAGGCACGTAGGGGGCCTGGACCTCTGCCCGAGAGCTCCAGCTCGAGTCACCACCGACTGAGGCCATCGCCTCCGGGTGGCCGTGTGTCCACAGGAGGGTCTGGGGAGGCCCTTCGGCAAGGAGGCCCTGTGTGCCACAGCGTCTCCCCTTTCCTGACCAAGGTGCCCCACTTTCATTATTTGTCCTTAAATGGGAAGGTCTGTCAGCCATGGCCTGCGTCCTGACGTTGGGGGAAGTACGTCAAACCTGCCTCTCGGTCCCCTCCGCCCACCAAGTGGGTGGCGTGATGCTGGCGGGCCAGTGAGCGCCCTGCTCCCCGTGTGGCTCGGCCCCGAGCACCGGAGGAGAGACGCCCGCCGCCCCAGCACAAGGCAGACGCAAGGCAGCCCTGAGCACTCCGGCATCGGGGCCTTAGGTCGTGCAGGGCGTTCGTGGCCAAGTTCAGCTCTCAGGGAGGTCCTGTCCATCCACCCTGGTACCCCAGTTTCACACGCACCCAGCACCAGTGGGCCTCCTAGGAACACCCAGGGCACCGACACCTCTCACTCCTGGGGTTAAGCTACATGCCTCCAGTGCAGTGAGGAGATGACCATCAACCCCACGCCTCAGATGTGGGCACAGAGCCTGATGGAGGGGCAGTGACCACGGGGAGCCAGCAGGACGCTTGCTGCAGAGGCACATCAGGTAACCGGGCACAGCGTCCAAGACCCCTGTCTGCCACACCAGGTGCCCGGGTGCAGCGTCCAAGACCCCCGCCTGCCATACCAGGTGCCTGGGCACAGTGTCCAAGACCCCTGCCTGCCACACCAGGTGACCAGGCACAGCGTCCAAGACCCCTGCCTGCCACACCAGGTGACCAGGGCAGGCCCTGAGCCCCAAGGCACCCAGAGAGCCAGAAGGGGGAGCAGCCCCTGTGGCAGGTGAGCCGTTGAGCCCGCTGCCCAGGGCAGGCTCTGGGCTCCTTGACCTCCCGAGTGCTGCCTCCTCAGCCCAGGTGTCCCACTCTGCTGGCTGCCCAAGGTGGACCCCAAGGTCCAGTGGCCCTGGTCTTCACTGTGGCCTCTGGGACGTGCAGAGTGGCTCCTGCCTGATTACCCACACCTGCCAGTCGACGGGCCCCACTCTCAACAGAGCACCCCACCAGCCTCCATGCCTCCCCAGTAAACATTACCAGAAAACCAGGCATCTGGAAGAGGTGCCAATGCTGACAAAAGTGGAAATGACTCTAGAGGAAGCAGAAGCCATGCAGTGAGTAGATAAAAACTACGGAAATCCAACCACTGTCCTCAGAGGGACAGATGAGGATATGAAACAAGAACAGGGTGCTATGAAAAAGGAGCCATCAGGAAACAAGAAGAGTCCTGGGAGCTAAAGACAGACCTGCTAAAATTACCAAAAATCAATAGAAAGTTTGGAAAACAAGGTCAAGGAAGTCTTCTAGAAAGAAAAAAGAGAAACCAAAGAGAAGAACACAGAGCCAACACCTGTCCCAGGAAACTCCAGAAAGGAGACAGAAGATAAGAGGGAAAGTTAGCCAAGGAATAATACTTGAGACCCTCCCAGAGCTGGAGACCCCCTCAGGCGAGTGCCTGGCACAGTGCTGGACATTCCTGGTGCAGCCTCGGGCCTCAGGGTCAGGAGAGGACCCGCAACCTGGCTGCAGACTCACTTTGGACTGGGCCACTGGGCTTAGACCTGGGCCACTGGGCTTAGACCTGCTGACCTTCGAAGGCTCACAGACTGTCTCTTCACGGGGACTTTCTTAGACAGTGGAACGTGCTTCAGCTAAAACTGGACATGAACCCAGAAAGAGGGAAACATGAACCCCAAGAAAGAGTGGGTGGTGAAGGGCAGTCGGGGCAGCTGTAAAGGGACGGCCATGTGCCCAGCCCAGGAAGGGACATCAGGGTGAAGGCCTGGAGGAGACACCCCTGCCCCTGGGGAGAAACCAGACCACCAGCAGAGTGCCTGCTGTGGAGCAGAGGAGGCCCCAGAGGGTGGCACCTGGGACAAGAGCAAAAGACAAAGTCAGCTGTGAACTCCAGGAAAAACAAAGGGCCGTGCCAGAGGGAGGGGTCACCCCTGCGGCCACGTGGTAATGAGCATCTGCACGACCTGGGTTAGGAAACACTGGCTATGAATTCAACTGGCAGCCTCGCTGGGGCACGTGTTGGAGAAGGGGGGCTGGGGTCGGAGCCACGGACACGTGGGGGTAACCACCTGGAAGGATGAGGCATGCGGCAACAGCAGGTGGGTTGGAGGAGGACTGCGCACCAGAGCCCCAGGACCAGCCTCCCAGGGCTGGGCGCAGGCTTCAACTTTGAGCAAGACGTGGCCGACCACAGTGTTATCTTTTAAAAAAGACTGCAGGCTTGGCAGTGAAACCTCAGAAACAGAGATAAATAAAAAGAAGAAAATAAAGTGTCTCTGCCAGAAGGTGAAGATGAACGTGGGTTAGCGGCAGCGTCTCCAAGGTGCGGGGTGGGGAGAAACTGGGACTGACGCTCCCCAAGCCTCCGGTGTGCGGCGGGTGGCTGGCTGCTCTTCAGCTGCTGCTCGGCCAAGGGTGGCCAAGGACGCCCCTAGTCTCCAGGGAGCGTCGGGCACTCGGCTCCGAGGCCTCGGAAATCCAGGCTCTCGGAAGGATGGCTTCCAGCCTGGAGATCATCTGTGCACTGGGCTTTCACAGTTCCCTGGCCTGGGTGCTCCCAGGTCACAGATCCGACCCCCTGACCCCAGACTGGGGACCCTCAAGAGCAAGGGATCCAGGGGGAAAAACCCCCTGGGGCCTCGGGGTGGAGGTCTGCTGACCTTGGCAGAGCGTGGACAGGCGCCACTCCTGCCTCCATGTGAGCCCTAGTCTGTGCCTGCATCCAAACGCCTGGTGCGCGGGAGGGGTGATGTGAATAAGTAATTGCTCCTTTATTAATGAGTGATAAATTATTCCTATATGATTGTGTGATAACTCTGCCTTATTTGAAATCAATTTGGGATGGAGCTCGTTGGCAGCTTCTCACCAGTGAGGGTGGGAGCACCGGGTGCCACTGCTCTTAGAAAAGCAGGTCAGGGCACTTTGGCCGCTGTGCCAGGTGCCCTGGGGTGGGGCTGGGAGGGTGGCCTGGTTTCCTGAGCACCCCCCATTGACAGGCGCCCCACAGGGTCTCCACCACCTGCCCCCTGAGCCCAGAAGTGCCTGAGGCCGAGGTCAGGCCGGGGAGCAGCCCCAGAAGGCCCCAGGTGTTGCAGCTGGGCACCAGGGGCCACCCGCCCATCACCCCGCGTGTCCCCTACTGAGGCCCTGCCTATTGCCCACCCCGCTCCCAGCCAGCCTCCCTGCCTCCTGCCCGGGCCTCTGCGCTCCACCTAGCCTGACGCAGACATTTGCCTTTCCCCCCAATTTTTCCTCATTTGTTCCATGTCCTCTCTCCCTTCTCAGCCTGGGGCCCGCTGGCGACCTTGGCTTCTCAGACCTGGGTCTGTCGTCTGTGAATTGGGGGTGGAGGCTGTGACCCGACAGATCCCCATGGGTGGGAGCCCTTCACCCCCACCCACGGTCACCTCGACAGTCTCCTTGCTTGCTTCTGTGCCCCCCCAGGCTGCGGGCACAAACAGGGCGGGTCAGACGTGTTCTCTGTCGGTCCATCTGGGCCCGCGTGCCCACACTGGACAGGGCGGCTGCCCAGGAGGAGGTGGAGGGGAGGCCATCTCAAGAGCGGGAGCCCCTTGAGGGCCCCGCCCGGTTGCCCACCCTCAGCCAAAGAGAGCAGACAGCCAGACCTGGCAATGTGGGGACAGGGACCCCCGCCCCCGTATCCGAGCTGCCCACCCAGCAGGAAATGGGCCGCAGGGGTCGGACGTGGAGCCTCCCTGATTCCCAGCCCCCACCAGGCCCAGTGCTGAAGGGAGGGCTCCGGAGAGGCCCTGACCTTCCCCCCAGCCGCTGCCGCCCCGGGAGCAGGTGGCGAGTGTGGTCCCTCGGGCACCGCCCATCTCGGCCGTGACGGCCCTCTGGTGATGTCCGCAAGGGACGCGGCAGGAACGTCTCTATGAGGAGAGTTTCTCTCTTGCTGATTCTAGCCAGACGCCTGTCACACCTGTCTCCATGTCAGCCTCTGCCTGGCAGAAACAGGGCCGGGACCTGGCTAGGCCGGGGGCCCCGTGCCAGCAGGCAGGAGAATGGAGCTCCCGCCCCCCTCTTGGCCCCCCCCCACTCATCTGGCCCCACCCTCCAAAGCCCCATGCGGCAGGCCGTCCCGGGGTCTCTGGGCTTCCACTCGCACCAGGTGTCCCCTGTCCTGGGTCAGGACGGGGCCCAGTGTGGCCTCACGGGGGGCCCAGGCCTCAGGCTCCTCCCCAGCCTACCAGCGCCCATGCCAGCTCCTCTGGGGGACCTCGTGGGCTTTTGGGCATCTCCCTGGGGCCCAAGGGCCTGAATATGTCACAGGAATCTCAAGGTCCCTGCGGCCACGCAGGGGACACCTGCTGGGAATGCAGCTGGAAGCCAGCCGCCCTCAGGGACCTGCTGGGGGCCTCCTGCCCCTCGTGTAGTGTGAAGCATGGGGCACAGCTCACCCCATCAGCAGGGCTGAGGAGGGTGCTCCCCAAGCCCAGCCTCACCTGCTAGGCCAAACTGACCAGTCCCAAGGGGAGGCTGCCACGCGGTGGGCGGGCAGGTGGGTTGGGGCCCAGACGGGGCACACTGGTGGGGGGACCCCACACTCCTGCCTGAGCGCCACCTGATGTCCTCGGGGCAGAGCAGGACATGGGGGTCTCAGGAAGCGCCATCACAGCCTCTATTCCCATAGCACAGCCCAGCGCAGGGCAGGAGGTCCCAGCTGAGCAGAAAGGGGCCCCAAGAGCTGGGACAGTCAAGCCCACTGACTGTCACCACTGACTCCCTTTGAAACCTCCGGAGTGGCAGGGAGGCTCAGAGGGCGAGGGGCCTGCCAGGGGCATGGCTGGCCCAGGGCCCAAGCCCAGGCTCCCCATGCAGGCCCCCTCAACCCTTGGGGAGAGCACCCCCACATGGGTGGGCACCCTCTGCAGACCTGCACCCTGGTGGCCACCGTGGGTACCTAGCCCGTGCCCAACAGCCACTGGCCCCAAAGACCACTGGTGCCCAGGGCCCCTGGACACTGACTTGGGGCACTCCTGAGGCCACCGCTCCATTCCTGCACCCCATCCTAGCCTGCACCCTGATGCCAGCCCTGGGCTGAACTCGGAGATGTGGATGGTGGGGAGGCAGGTGTGTCGAGTGCCATGTGCTGGGACCTGGGAGCCGGAGTGGAAGAGACTTTCCCGAATGAGACCCCCCCCATCAGGCCTCATGGAGGGGGGGCAGACATGGGAGGGTTCAGGGCGGGAGGGGCCTGGCTGGCAGCGTGTTTTAGGAAAGCGTCTCCGAGCCTGAAAGGAAGATGAGATGGCGGCGAGAATACGTGGGCGTCTGTGGCTGTGGGCCCAGGAGTGGGCTGGTCCTCAGCAGACCGCCGGGGAGGGATACAGGGGCAGACGGGGAAGGGTTCCGCTTGACACTGGACTTGCCCTTGGGGAAGGGTGGCAGGAGGTGGCCAGGACGCTGGGCCTTGGGCCTGGATGCAGGGGTGGAGGGACACGTGGTACGGGGAGATGGACACCAGACAAACCGACGCTGGGGAGTGCGAGACCACAGAGGGGCATGTGGAGGGGAACGGGTGCGGAGCCGCCAGGGGCGGCAGCCCAGGGGCCGAGACCCCGCTCATCCGCACATGCCCGGCACACAGCCCAGAGGCAGCAGACATTTGCTAACCAATCCCCGGGAGCCGAGACCCAGACGGCACTCCGTGACAGGCCAGGCTGAGGCCTTAGTGCTGGCCATGACTGGCTGGCCTGGAGGCCAGCAGGTCCAGGGGCTGCAGACTGCCCACTGGCCTCGAGCCCTGCCCCTCCGTGCAAGTCCACTCTGTGTGTGCCGAGCACCTACTCTGCCTGGAGCAGCCACAGGACGCCATGAGCCCTGGCCCTGGCACACATACCCAGCACCCCACACATCTCCCACTCAGGGCGTTTTCCTACCCATGAAGGCACTGGGCCAGTGTGGGCCGCCGTGGGTCATGCATGAGGCCTCTGGTGACTGGGAGAGGGTGGTGCTGCCCAAGGTCACACAGCAGGCCAGCCCTGCCCAGGCTGATCCAACGGCTGTCAGACTTCAGGCTGAGGAGAATTCTGGCAGGTCCCCGGGCCCATCCTCTCTGGGCGCTGGCGGGAGGTCAATAAAGGCAGCGTCTCGGCAAGGTCGCAAGGGTTGGGACACACCAGGGACACCGTGCTGGGCCCAAGCAGTTGAGGGGCAATCTGAGAGGGCTCCCTGGAGGAAGTGAGGGACCCAGGGCCCTGCCATGGCCCGAGCCCCTCAGTACCCCACCCCCTTCCTCGATGGGCCCTTCACCCATCAGCTTCAGCCTGTCTGACATTTCCCGTGACATTTGCTGCAAAGAAATAGAGCCATAAACCCAAAGGTTAAATTTGCACATTGCCTTGCTGCCAGGAGAGCACAGTCCCTCCGCCCACCAGGTGCGTGGCTGCAGGGTTTGTGTGGGACGGCCCACCCTCCCCAGGGCCCTGGGTGGGGGCCCCAAGGTCCCCCTCCCAGCCCTTCCATTGGATCTGAGCCACTGGTTCCCAAAGCGGGCTCCTGGGCACCACAGGCCCTGAGTGTGCTACACAGGGAGCCCGTCAGAGGGGCTCCACCACCTGATGCCCTGCAGTAAAGAAGCTCCATCAGCACCTCCTACCCAGCCAGTTCCAAACCCACCCGACCACAAAACGCTTTGGGCAAGTGTTGGGCAAGTCCCCCCAACACTCTATGGAACCAAGATCCCGTGGAGCCTGCTCTGTGATGGCGTTGGGCCAAGGAGCACCACCCTCCAGGGGTGCCAGGCAGCTGCTTGAACAAAGCTGAGTCAGCTCGGGACACCCCTCTTCCTGTCCCGGGCTCCCCGTGTCAGCATGGGCCCGGCTCCACGTGCCAGGACCTGGCCAGGGCTCACCACGTGCCTGGTGTGAGTGCAGGCTGCCCGGCTCCTTTAGCTCCACCTCTAGGTTAGGGTGGGCAGGGGCAAGGATGTAGCCAGGGACCCCACGGCCCACTGTCACTCCCAGGCCTGCTAGGAGACAGCAGTCAGGACTCTGCAGGGCTGGGGTGGGGGCTGTCAGAAGGCGGCAGGGGAGAGGGCGGCCCCTGGAGCGGGCGGACCACCAGGGCTGGATCAGGGTGCGGCCAGCAGGCCCAGGCAGGGTGCTAGAGGCTCTCGGAGCCTGGCTCCCGGCAGGTGGGCGGGGCAGGGACAGGCCCCGCCTCCTCCGGGGCCACCCGGTCACGCCCCCTGGCCCCGGTTTAGTGTGGTAGTGTGTGCACCCGGTCTCGGTCTCTGCGTCCTGCTGCACAAGTGGCCGCGGTGAGAGGCCAAGGCCGCTTAGGACGCACGACTGAAGGCAGGTCCTCAGAAAGGGCTTCCACCCTCACCCGCACATCCGGACACACAGAAGCACCTCCCATTGCGCAGAGTCTAAGATACAGCGGCCAAGGAAGAAACGGGGGCAGAAGACGCCGGCCAGGCCCACAGGCTCCAGCGACGGCGAAGATGCAGGCTGTGGGTGCTGCCCGCCTTCGGGCCGGCTGGACGCTTCCAGCTCCGCGGCCACCTGTCCTTCAGAAGCATTTAGTCCTAGCAGCTCAAGACGGGCAAGGCCGACGGCCCTCACCTGCCGGGCTCAGACAGAGCGGGTCTGACAGGCGAGAAGAGCCAAGGAGTCAGTGAGGGAGCGAGTGAATGGCCACCCAGAAGTGAAGGCGGGGTCTGGGGACCGGATGCTGGGTGGGGAGGAGCAGGTGGGCCTGGGGGTCGGAGGTCAGGGCACATTGACCACGCAGAGCCAAGAGCAGTCAGGAAGGCCAGGATGGGGCCTGGGGGCGGGGTGTCACTCACATCTACCCCTCACCCCCAGCGACACGCCTATTCTCCTCTCCCGCTCAATGCACAGACTCCTGACCCCCTGTGGATGCACAGACTGAGGCTCTGTGGGGACTTTCTGGCTATAGGCCCAGGAAAGCAGGAAACACGGCCCTCGGGGCAGGGGGCTCCCCCTAACCCCACCAGCCAGGCCCTCCCAGGGCGCCCCAGCTGCCTTGGGCCCTGTGCCTCAAAGTCAGGAATTCAAGACTGGGGCAGGGAGCGTGGAGGGGCCAGCCTGGCGTGCCGGCAACCCTGGGGGCACACGGGGGAGGGTGAGGTGGGAGCCCAGAGAGTGGGGGGGCACAGCTGCACATACCTGGCCTCCCCCATCCTCTGTCACTCATCACAAACGAGGGCAAACACTCCGTGGGCCACCTCAGCCGCCCCCAGCGCCTGGAGCCGCAGCATGGACCCCACAGACCCCCTGCGAGACCTCCTGCTGGTTGGGACTCTAGGCCCAGGCACGCCTGCCCCACCTCTCCTCCACGACCACGACCACAGGGAGAGCCAGCCCTGACTACCGGCCCCCAGCTGGCACTGGTCAAGTCGGGAAGCCAAAGCTTGGGGTTCAGCAGCTCAGCGTGGGGCTCCTGCAGTGCCCTCTCTTCCTTCTGCCCCTCACCTGCCCCTCTCTTCTCCAGCTCCCCAGGGATCTCCAGGGCCTTTGTTCCCCATCTTAGTGGGGAGGGTCCTGCTGGCAGCACAAGGTTCCAGGAGGACTTCCCTGCGTGGGAACTGCGGACCAGCGTGGGGTGGCAGTGTTCTCAGTAGGCTGCAGGCAGAAGCACTGGGGCCAGCACTCTGTGGGGGCCTCACCCTTTACATGTCCCCAGCTACTCCCGAGGGAGGCCTGATCACTGACCCGTGTCCCCAGTGAGGTGAACCGCACACCCAAGGTCACACCATAGCCGATGGCGGAGCTGGGACCACATCCGGGCCCTGATTCTCCTGCCATTCCACACCCAGGAATTGGGGTCTGTGAGCAGCCTCCTGCCTCACGTGGGCACTGGTTCCTCCCTCACCTCCGGTGGAGCAGGAGCAGGGAGGGTACCCACTTTACAGACAGGAAGACTGAGGCTGAGAAAGGGAGCAGCCAGCCCCCACTGCCTGCCCCATCGTGGGACCCACCCCACAGCCTATAAGGATGAGCTGCCTGTCCTCCTACAGACAAAGACACTGCTGGAGGGGGCCCAGTGGTGTGGCCCCACCCCTCTGAGTCCTGGCCTGCGGTCCTGCTTGCCACAGTGAGAGCGGGTAACTTACGCATTCACCTCAGTCCTCCACCCTAGCAGCTGAGGACAGAACCCCTCACCCAGAGGATTCTCGCCGTGGAGACCAGCAGCCACTGGGAACAGAGCCTTCGTGAGGTCACCCTGGGGGGTGGGCACATGCCTACTCTGAGCTGGACCAAGTGGCAGACTGTGGGGCATGCCAGGGGCTGGCCTGTGTGTCACGACTGAGGCACGGACCTCAAGGTGTGAAGTGGGCCTTCCCCACCCAGGTGGGTCCCAGCCCCCATCAGCCAGCTCTGCCCCAGCCTGGGGGGAGGCAGGGCAATCAGACACCTCTTTGGCCTCAAGCCAAGGGCTGGGCACTGAACTGGCCCCCAGCACACAGTTCCCGCGGCTCTGCTACAGAGCAGGGGGAAGCCGGCCATGGCCTGCCTGGGCACACAGGGCACCTGCACCCACATCGGAAGAGACACACGCTGCTGTGCTTGCAGGAACACGCGGTCATGAGAACAGAGACACACGTGCAGACGCACATCGAGCTCAGGCCACACAGGCTCCGGGGTGGGGGGGAGCTGGACCCCGGCGGCTCCTCTAGCCGGTTTCCCCCCTCCCTGAATTCCTGCTGCCCGGCCTCCCCTCCAGGACACGTGCTCCTGTGCGCCCAGCGTGTGCCCACCAAGGCGACTACAGTGCGGGTGCTATGTGCACGCGTGGCCGTGGGCGTGCGGGCGGGGGCGGATGTGCACCACAGCGTGTGCGCGCGTGCACGCGGGGCAGCCTGGCACGCGTGTGCACATGCGTGTGCAAGTGTGCAGCCTTGTGGACATGAACACGTGCAGAGAAACGTGTGCAGCCTGCGGCACCACGGACATGAAATGGGGGGAGACCAGGGGCGCACCCTCCAGGCAACGCATGCCCCACCCGTCCCCAGCCCTTCACACCAGGTAGAGGGGAAGGGTCCCGCGGGAACCGCCAGGGAGGGGGCGCTCGTGCCCCTCCACGGCCCCCGCCTCCCCGCGCAGCCCGCAGGGGCCCTCAGGCTGCGGACTGGGGTGTGCTTGCCGCACCTCTCCTCGCCGGCCCCCTGCGGGGGAACAACTCTGGGTCAGCCCCGCCCCGCCCCCCGCGCCCTCTACTGTGGCTGCTGTCCCCATCATCCCGCTGCGGTCTGACCTCAGAGAACCCAGAGGTCCCGAGCCGAGTCCGCGGGGCGCGAGGAGGGAGGAGGCTGGACACCCCACCCCTGCTAGGTGCCCGCGTTTCTGCAGACCTGCTCGTTAACCCCTTCGCGGCCGGGCGCTCCGAAGCGGGACCCCACCCTTCCCGACAGCGGCACCCCACCCTGGCCCCGCCGCCGGCGCCAACTTTCCTGGCAAGCGGCAACTTTTCCTGCCGCCGCGGGCTCCGCCCTCCCGGGGCCGGGCGGCACTGCGGTGACCCTCCGCAGCCCCCGGCAGCCCGGGCGCGCCCCGCGGCTCGGGGAGGGGCGCCCCGATCCCGCGCGCGGCCGGCCCGGGCGCGGCACTCACCTCTGGCTGACGCCCTCTTCATCGTAGGGGTCGGGCGGGGCGCGTCGGGAACCGAAAGTCGCTCCGGGGCCGGCGCCCGTCCTCCCGCGGCCGGGTCCGCATCCAGGCGCCGCCGCTCCGGCCCGGCCCCGGCCCGGCCGCGGGACGAGGCTGCGCGCTCCGCCCGGTCGGCTGGGCTGCGGGCGGCGGCGCGGAGGCGAGGGCGGCGGGCCGGGAGCCGATGAATGTTTTATGGGATCATGTGGTTTGACGCGCGAGCGCTCCGCCGGGTCCCCGCCGGCCGGGCCGGGCGGAGCAAGCCAGGGGCGGGCTGGGGCGGGGCCTGGCGGCGGGCGGGGCGCCCACCTGCGCGCGCCGAGCCGGGCCAGGCCGGGCCGGGCCGGCGGGAGGGGC